>QVTF01018338.1:600000-950000 GCA_003573665.1 Oxygymnocypris stewartii | reverse complement strand
GGTCTCTCTCTCTCTCTCGCTCTCTCCTGTGTGTGTGTGTCTCTATGTGTATGTATTAGAGGTGGGCATAGATAAATTTTTTCATCTAGATTAATCTAGATTAATTTTGGAATTAATCTAGATTAATCTAGATTAAAATGGCTCATTTGAATTCTGCCGAAGGCATTCAGAATATGTGTGCTACCCAAATAATGACTAAAAGTAAGTCTTTGAGAACGGGTTTCTCAAGCCAGGTGGCGGATTAGACCAGGGGCTCATCTCCTGTTTCCAAAATGCATCACAAACTTTAATCTCTTCCCGTCCCAATCCCACGAAAAAACTGGGGGAAAATCCCGTTCCACTCCCGGAAGAATGACTCCCATTCCCTCCCACTCCCGTGTTGTCGTTTTTTTGTTTTTGTTTGTTTTTTGCCGATAACTGTCAATTACAGTAAAAATATAGTACAGATCACAGCGTGCCCACCTTATTAGTTGAATAAAAACCCAAAATGTCGTTTTTTGTTATTATATTGAACTGAAAGCCATCTTATGCACAGTGTTGCACAGATTAAATTTCATGTAAATCATCCATGCTAACACCCACGTCTTCTATTTTTATTTTTTAGACATTTCACTCTCTATAGATATATTTTTCAAAGACGGAGTTTCGAAGTTTCTCGCTCAAGTTCACATGAGACCTAAAGCGCATCCTGTTTGCTTAAAAGCGCAACGTTTCGTTGTTATTCTGAGTGCACACAAATAAACGTAGAGTCTTTACAGATTCGAAAGATGTATTAGGCTACTTTTATCTGTATGACCAAGAATGACGGAGATTTTAAGAGCAAGTGAACGCACCGGAGCCTGTCCTGCAGCAAACGCGCTTCCACACAAACACTTCAATAGCGCACGTTTCTCTAGGTTAACATCATATTGAGCGGCCATGTAAAGTTGCTACTACATACATCTTTCAGATGAAAAGCCATATTTGAGGTTGATGAATGATAGGTGAGCGTTTGGATGTCCTGCCCGATTGTATTACCACATAGACCAGCCGTTAACAATCTGTCCATCACGGACTGCGAGCCTCTAGTTCGAAGACTCGTTCTCGCCCCCTACAGTGCAATTCGGCTAGGTATACATCCGCGCTAAAATATCAGGGTGAAAGTCATCATAGCTTGCGTAGTATAGACCCAGCTCCCAACCCAACTTTGAGAATAGATTAACGGCGATATTTTTTTTATCGCCCGATAAGAGTCTCGCGTTAACGCAGCACGTTAACGCCGATAACGGCCCACCACTAATATATACATATATATATATATATATACACACACACACATACATATACACATATACACACACATATACACGCACACACATACATATATATATATATATATTCATTATTAAATAATAATACATTTATAACATTACAGTAATGGAATTACATTTTTGTTGAAGGTAATTGCAATTATGTATAACATGTATAAATATTTTACATTTTAAATAATAATAAATAGAAATGATATTTAATGAATTATTCATAGATAAAATTTAATAATAATTGCATAATATTTATTTGTATTATATTTTCCAATGAATAAAATTTGATTTTCTGTTGAATTTATATTTAATAAATTATATGGAGATTATATTTAAAAACTATAAAAATTTAAAATTAAATTATATTTACAATTTAAAAAATATATTTTATTTTTCACATTACAATGATGAAAATGACTTTTTGTTCAAAGTAACTGATTATCGTGAAGTTAAAATATATAAATATTAAATTAAAATTACAAATTAAATTCTATTAATAAATAATTTGTATATATATTGTATTTAATAATAATAATAATACATTTAACAACACTAATAATACATTTTTCACATTTCAGTGATAATAATTTTCATTTTGTGTGAGTAACTGCACTTGGTTATCTTGAACATAAATAAAAGATGTATAAATATTTTACGAATTCTTAAAATAATATGCTTCAATTATAAGTAATAAATTACAAGTACATTATATTTAATAATTAAATACAAATATTTTTTTCACATTATAGTAATGAAAATTAGATTTATTTAAATATTTTTTTTGTTGACGGTAACTGTTCTTTTTATCTTGAACATGAATAAAATGTAAAAATATTTTTAAAAGTAAATAATATTTAATGTAATGAATCATATTGAATAAATGATACAGACTATTTAATAATAATGACTACTACTTTTGTCACATTACAGCGATGAGACTACATAAACTACATCAAATGCTTTGTATTCTGCAGAAAGTGAACGTTGATTGGGATCGCTCTTACCTAGCTGCTCAGGTATGTTTTCTACAGACACGTTCAGCAGTCTGGGCCACACCTGGCGGCGGAGCTCGTCACTCAGCAGACCTCCTTCACTGATGGCCATGCGTCTCAGAGCGGCCACATCCACGGGCGTCCTGTTCAGTGCCTGCGAGATCTCCGCCATCTTCCTCTTCCGTCTGGAGTCAGCATCTGTCGACATGACTGAACACTGAGCTATCACGCGCTTCAGCTGGACATGACTAAGATCTTTCACCTTTCCCCTTCATTTGCGCAAGTGTTTGTCAAAACATCTGCTCCCAGGGGAACGGCACGTTTAAAAGACTTCATATTGTTTTGAAACTGAACTATTTTTCTCTGGCACAAAATACAGTAACGTCCCAAACATCTGACACAGTTCGTGTTAGTACTGTAACAGATATACAGTATATAATGAGTGCAGTCACTGCACAGATACAATAAATCCTTCAATGTTATGAATAGTGTTTAAAATATGAAATAATGAGACACCTTTAAATGCGAAAACAGGCCTAATTCACAGGACACTCCCACGGAAATAATTAAAGGATTATGGATTAATTATTCTCACACCCAGGGAAAAATGAATAAATATTTCAACATGTAGATTATACAATTACTTATATATACATACACATATACATAAATAACTGTATAACCTACATGTTGAAATATAATTTATATGTAATAACAAATATATTTTTTCATAAGATCCCCAAATTTCAGACTGTATAACTAAATTAGATGTGTGTATATATAAATCTAATAAATATACCGAAATAAATGACACATTATACAGACACACTCATACATATACATAGATCAATCTAAAAATATTTCCAGTATTGCATAAATCTTAATCTACATAAATATATACATTTATATATATGTGTGTGTGTGTGTGTGTTTGTGTGTGTGTGAGAGAGAGACTGTGTGTATATGTAGAAAGATAAATAGTTATTATATATATTATACATTAATAGCAAAATAGATTGTATTTAAGCAAAATTGTTATTTACTTATTAATTAAATTACAAATGTCTTTATTCATTTACATACATTATTTATATACATTTATCCATGGCTAAAATCCCCTAAATAAATATAATATTATGTGTAGAAATACATATACACATTGTAAAAATGATTAATTTACCTATCCAGCTAAAAACTAATATATAAAAATTTCAATATAAATTAAAAAAAAAAAATTACTATTCATCTATCTGTATATTTATGTGCACACATTTACATAACTTATATATATGTAGATGTAAACATATATACACTATATACACATAGTAATGAAAATATTCTTAGATTTATCGATCTAGCAGTAAACAAATAAATATAGTCTGTGTGTGATTTTTCTATACATTCATATAGATTTGTATATACATAATACTGTAAATATTACTATTTTTAAATTGAGTCCATCTGACAAACTTTATTATGTCTTGTTATATCTATTTATACATAGCACAAATAAAAAAAAAACTCTTAATTCAAATCACAAAGTATTTATCAAACTCTAGTTTGAGCTGTAATATGTAATCGAGCATTCACTTATCGGCCGTTAAAGTCAAGCAGTAAACCACAGTTCAATAAAACACACCTTGTTTTCCGAGTCCGTTGAGCGGGGAAGACGCTCCGACACTCCGGGACTTCTTCAGATTCATCCTGTCGCTAAAGTCTGTCGCTTTCCGCGGCTTCAGGTCCAGCTACATCGTTTTCTCTCACTGAACCCCGAACAGCTGGATGGGCTTCTACTTTAGCCTGACTGCTAAAGGCCACATCTTCTCCTACAGGCCTGCGTTAGCTGGATAAACAACTCATGACGAGGGAAAATCATCTGTCTCTCCGGTCTGTGTCACTCATGTCAAGGGTTTTACATCAGTGAGCTCCGCCGAACCGAAGCGAAGTCTCTGCGCCTCTTTTGTGTCATTTCATGCGCTTCAGAAGCTCCAGCTGTAGCATCACCTGGGATGACGTTTCCGTGTGAGTGAAGGATTCTGGGACTTGTAGTTTCATTAGCTCACAAGGAGACGGTGTCTTAGCAACCCTTCAAAATAAAGGTCACCATTAAAAAAAAAAACACAATCAACACAAAACAAATATTTAAAATAAACAGACACACAACATATAACACATGTTAAAAACTTTAACTGATCAATTGTTTTTGTTGTGTACTCCCTTAGAAATTGGCTGTTGTGCCTAGGAAAAGACATGTTCATTACACACAAAACACATTTCAACCATGTAACGTTACACATTTTGTGATTAAAATAAATAAAAATAGTTGTATCATTCTGTCCAGTGTAGTCGGTCAGTTGATAGCGCTTTGTGAATAAATATATATTTTTTAATAATTTTACTTTTATTTTGAAATGTTGTTTTAAAATCCCCTTCTACGTATTGTCCCTCCGCGCTTTCCGTATGTGTTTGTCATGTGAGTCCAGGGATTGTCAAAACGGTTAGAGAAAATGTACTTTATCAAATGAACATATCTTATTTTACATTATAATAAATAGTCAAAATGCTCTCCCGTTTATTAAAAGAACACCAAGCGAAACAGAACGAAAGGAAAGAGTTACAAGGTATGTGTTTCTGTAAATCTCTATTGACTAGATGCGCCAGGCCCTTTGGCATAATATTAACGTTAAATGTAAAGATAAATTTGCCTGTTAAAGTATTGTATTTAAGAAAAGATTGATACGTTTATATAAGTCATACAATTCGTTATTCTATTGCATTTGAGTCGCAATTTAATTTAATGTAATTTCCTGTTTGCATTGCTTGCATTTTATGTATAAATGCAGAATTAGGTAAATATAAGAATTAATAAATTATTAAATTCTTATGTTACGAACAAATTAATAATGGTATAGTTTTAAAATATTATACACTTTTGATATATATATATATATATATATATATTAAATGTATATATTTTATTTTTGTATTTTACATTAAGTATAAATATCCATGTGGTAATCTTTTAAATCATATGAGGTCATAATAATTTAACAAAAACTGATATTGTCACAGAGTAACACCAGTGGAGACTTTTCATTACTTGAAATGTCCCGTCAACCACCTAAAACAAATTTGATCAACCTCAGAATAAAGAGTTTAGTCAATACAAATCAAGTGATATGAAATAATGGCTTATTCTCGTTAATACCTGATAAAATGTTTCTATACGGCACAGAAAGACGAAGGCGAGAGGCCATAACAGCTGCGACATGTTTAACAGAAGCCCTGGTGGATCATCTCAATGTGGGGTGAGTCGGATACATTTATACATTTGGAAAGGTGCGCAGGATTATACGATCAGTTCATGTGATCACTGTGGTCATAATCCCAGTCTTTGTGTGGACGTTATGATGAAATTCTGTGAAAGGAGCTTAGAGTTGCATGGTTGGATGCAACAGCACAGTTTTCTTGCAATAGACAAATTTATGCATACAGCACTGGAATAAAAATATAATAGTACATCCAAAAATACAAATCTGCTGAACATTGACAGACCCTCAGGGTATCCAAAATGCAGATGTTTGTTTCTTCATCTGAACAGATTTGGAGAAATGTAGCATTATATGACTTGCTCACCAATGGATCATCTGCAGTGAATGGGTGCCGTCAGAATGAGTCAGAAAACATTACAGTAATGCACAAGTAATCCACACCACTCCAGTCCATCAATTAACTTCTGTGAAGTGAAAAGCTATGTGTTTGTAAGAAACAAATCCATCATTAACACGTTTTTATCTTTAAAAGAAAATATGAGTCCTCTATTCATAATATTGCTTTCTCCAGTGAAAAAGTGGTCTCGTCTGAATTAGTAGAGAAATACACCAAACACCGGTTACAGTCAAAAACAGCTCTAAACATATATTTCGGTGGATTTTGATGTGAGAGGACAACAGGGGATGGACTTATTCACTGGAGCACACATTATTATGGATTATGGATTCATATGTTGGCCAGAAGCGATGTTTTGAACTCTAAATGATTGATTTTTTTTTTGCAAACAGTTTTTTGCTTCAAAAGACATTAACTGATGAACTGGAGTGGTGTGGTTTACTTGTGCATTACTGTAATGTTTTCTGACTCATTCTGACGGCACCCATTCACTGTAGATGAGTGCTGAGCAAGTCATGTAGTGCTACATTTCTCCAAATCTTTTCTGATAAAGAAACAAACTCAATCACATCTTTGATGGCCCGAGGGCGAGTACAAATTCTTATTTTGGGGGAACTGTTCCTTTAAGACACTGTGATGTATAAGTGTTTCTGCTCAGGGTGGCGCAGGCGTATGTCAACCAGCGCAAGCTGGACCATGAGGTGAAGACGCTACAGGTTCAGGCCAGTCAGTTTGCCAAGCAGACGGCTCAGTGGATCAACATGGTGGAGAACTTCAACCAGGCATTAAAAGTACACAGGTTTTCTTTTACATATTGATTCATGTGGGATTGAAATGATGGCACATTTAGAGAACCGTGCAGATTTAATAGCAGATTATTTCTTTATAGGAAATCGGAGATGTAGAGAACTGGGCACGCAGTATTGAGATGGACATGCGGACGATCTCGACTGCTCTGGAGTATGTGCACAAAGGCCCGGTTCAGTCCGCGTCTTCATGAGAAACACGGAGGCTTTTCCTCCAGTTGTTGGTGAAACTTGGACACTGTTATTTGAGATATTTGTGTCTCGTTTATTCCAGTAAAGGATTGCTGGAACAACCGTTTATTTCTGATTCGGTTCATTTTTATTTTGTTTTACATAATATGCTTGCGTAATAAAAAACATGTGTTGTGCTATAACCGCTGCGTAGGAATATTTGATCACATTTATTACTCAGATTCCCTGTGCTGCTTCTAACTTCATACAAACTGTTTTGAAAAACATTTGGCAAGTGTTTTCCACTTCGCCTTAGTAATGAACGTATAGTAGCAGGATTACACCTTGCCCTGTCCCTTTGAGCTTTTATAGATGTAACCGTGAGCTAAAATAGATTTGATGTGTTTTTGTGGGATTTCACGGTTTGATAATTTTTACTTAACCCGTGTTAATCCGGGCACACACTGTGACGCTACATAATCCTCATTTACAACAAACTCTTTCAGTCTCAGGATTAACACAAGGAGAAAGAGTAAAACTAAGATAAAACCTAAAGTAAGAGCAGAATGTGCTGGTTTTAAGTCCACAACATGCCAGGTGTCAAACATTTGCCTGATGGACTGCATCAAATATGATTTGTAGCTCAATTTACCAAATATTTTAGCCCTTCAAGATCGTTTTCACCATGACTTTTAGGCATATGAAGTTTTGAAACTCAAGATCCACAAACATATGGAATATATATCAGAGTTATTAAACTAAAACAATACAATCAAACTGGGTTATATGAACTAAACTTTAAAAAAAAACATTTTCCATAATTGAAATAAAATATGAATGAAATTATGAAAACATTAACTGAAATTAATATAAAATTCTTAAAAATACTGAAAAAACTAGTGCTCCTGTGAGATCAATTATTTTGATATATTTCTATAAAAATATTATATATAATGTATCTATTGGATTTGTATATAATTGTACATTCTAATTTATATTTTTTATAATTACTAATATCCATGTAGTCTCCATTTTTATGTCACATAAAATCGTTTGAACAAATTGAAATCGTTGAAAGCTGCTGTCATTGCTTGAAGTTTCCTGTTAATCTTCCAAAAACTGAATTCAATTAACCTAAAAATAAAGCGAATTGGCATGATTCTCCTTAAAAGTTCCTCCCAGCCCAACTATTTGTGGATCACGCTTACACAAGCGCACACTAAAATGGCCAAACAGCAATACAGTGAGATTGGAGATTAGAAATCGCGGCCCTGTCTGAGAGGATCAGCGTTAGGGATAAATCTGAGACGCAGACCCACTTCAGATCACTCACCGGACGCGCTCAGGACCTCCAGCTCCAGAGCCAAGAAGGGAAAAGTAAGGCTGACACTTTAACTGATAGCACAATTTCCTATGTTTATCCTCAGTAAACTATTTTCATGATAGATATAAATATGTATTTATTTATAGAAAAAGGGAATTAATTGGCTTTAACTATTTTTACTCCCGAACATGTACTTGAATTATTAATCAGGTCAATTGGAGAAATAATTTGATGTCCTATGGTTTTTGTTAAAAATAAAGTAATTTTTTTAATCAATTATGTTGATAAGGGACTTACATTTAGTCATTTAGCAGACGCTTTTATCTTCAGTTCAGTTAAGTAACTTCAGTTAAGTAACATTTTCTTATTTTTGTGGACTATGCATGACTGGTTTAGAAGTTTCAGTTGATAATAATTAAGATTGTTTGGCAATTTTATGTCATATCATCTGAAAATTTTTTTTTAAATATTGAACGTATATACTTTTATGCATTTATTATCGGAAGGCACATAAATCATTCTTAGATAAAAGCGCTGTTTGTTTGATAATGAATTAGTATACATTCCTCAAAGCATAATGTGCATATAGGAGCTTAAAAGGTTGGTTTTGTCTGATTCGTTACGTGGTAGCACAGAGATGAATCCTCCACCTTTCTCTTTGCTAATTAGTCGCTGCAGCTAATAGGTTTTGAGCTTTGAGAAGCTTATAGTGTTTCTGGATTTTCAATTTTACACCATTCTCTAAACCTTTACGCCGATACCAAAGTCTCCCTTTGTTTCATAAGAGCCTTAGCGGAAGATTTCTCATGTGCTCTGAAAAAACGACCGCGTTACGTATGTTAGAGCCGTGTGACTACATAATCTAAAACCAAAGAAGAGCTGTGCACATGGGTCAATAATGTTCAATACGCCGCCAAATACTATGCCACGTCATTTTAACTCAAGTGGCTATTTACCAGATTTGATGTTTGTTTAATGATGGTTTTCTGCACTATAGACACAGCTAAATCAAGCAATGATAGCTAAGGGTGTGTAATTCAAACATTCATTTGAATTAAAGAAATTCAATAAAAAACTAATTATCCACCGTTTATAGTTATAAAAGAGAACATTTTAGAAACACGTAGAATGCAAAATTACAATACCTTTTTGAACTGGTGTTTGCTGGGTTATGTGGATTTTAGGGATTTATAATTCATAATTAAACCTGCATTGTTGTATTTTTTTTTCTTTTAAGTCATTGGCATTCTACATAAAAGAAGTTGTTCACAAAACATCTTCGCAGAATCACTCAGGAGGCAGAAACGATGTACGAGTACTTGAGGTAAGAACGAGTCTGATTAAATACTATTAAAACAAGCAAATAAACCAACAAAACTCATTTTGAATGCATTCTGTGTTTACAGTAACAACTGCACATGCACATACGTCTTGGGTGCATTCGTGCTGCTGTGGCTTCTGGTGTGGTTCTACCGGGACCACCTGGAGATCACCAAGGTCTCGGAGAAGCATGTTTTTGTGACCGGTTGTGACTCTGGGTTCGGACACCTACTGTGTAAGTGCCTGGACAAACGTGGTTTCCGAGTCCTAGCCGGGTGTCTTACAGAAAAGGGCGCAGATGATCTGAAGAGGGCGACAGGACCTTTCCTGAAGACCTGCATCTTGGACGTGACCAGCACGGTCAGCATTCAGGAGGCTTTGGAATGGACCAAAAAAGAAGTTGGAGATAAAGGTGTGTTTCAGGTGAGATGTCGAAATTAGTTTTTGAAACATGCGTGACATCTTTGTTCCCAACTTTCTAGGACTTTGGGGTCTCGTGAACAATGCCGGACGCTCCCTTCCCATGGGCCCATCGGAGTGGATGAAAATCGAGGACTTCGAAAGCACGCTCAAAGTCAACATGACTGGCGTGATCGAGATGACCATGAACTTCTTCCCTCTTGTCAAGAAAGCCCGTGGACGAGTGGTGAATGTTGCATCAGTGTTGGGAAGAGTGGCAGCTAATGGTGGAGGGTATTGCATCTCAAAGTTCGCAGTGGAGGGCTTCTCTGATTGTCTCAGGTATCACACTTCAATGAAAGCAATGGTTTTCATGTGGCTGTAGGTATCAGTGTGGACCTTTTGAAACCACTAAACGTTCAGTCTTTATAGATAACCTCTTGATGTAATTTCAGAAGGGACATTCAGAATTTTGGGGTCAATGTGTGCATCATCGAACCTGGTTTCTTCAAGACGCAGGTGACCAGCTTGGACCCCATTGAGAGGGAACTTCATCGCCTCTGGAACCAGCTGACCCCTGAAGTAAAGGAGAGTTATGGAGACAAATACTTGGATAAATGTATGTTATTTACACCAACAACTGCTTTTCTCCATTTCTCCAAACATAGTCTTAAAAATAAACATTCCATATAATGCAATAGAAGAACCATTTGGTTCCCAAAGAACCTTTTAGTGAACAGTTCTTAAATGAATCATAGTGTGACGAACATTTAATAATCTAAAGAAACTTCTATTAACTACTTTTTGTGCAATGAAAAGGTTCTGTGGATGTTTAAGATTCTTCATGGAACCATGAATGCCAAAAATGAACTTTTAAGAGCGTAGTCCATTTGCACATTCTTTGTCTCTCCAGACATAAATATCCAGAGGCTGATCATGAACACCATATGCGACGCCGACCTCAGTAAAGTGACCAAATGCATGGAACACGCCCTGCTGGCCGTCCACCCAAGAACACGCTACAGCGCAGGCTGGGATGCCAAGCTCTTGTGGATTCCCTTGTCTTACATGCCCGCTTGCTTTATAGATATCGCACTGAAACTGGTGTTGCCAAAGCCTGCAAAAAGTGTCTAGATTTGCAAGTAACTTTAGGCAAGATACATTTAACTCTTACCTTTCATCCCCTTATCATGATACACTGGATGATGCTTTATTTGGAGGTCTTACTAAGTAACTAGAGTTCACAAACACTATGTGTCTGTAAATGTAATAGTGTATTTATGATGCAAAGTTAACTGGTAACTGGATACTATCAGTCATTTTGTATATTTATGAAGCATTATACAAAGTAGTTATAATGTGCCTTGAAAATGCATCACCAGTTTGTGCCTGTTGGTTATCTGATGTATGGGTTGCTAGTGCCACCAACGTTGACTATTGGAATTATATTTGTATGAAACTGTCAGAGTTAGGCTACTGGTTTGCAGGTAAACGGAGTTCATAACTGTATAAACATAATTCAATAAACATTCTAAGAATATTTTCTGTGCACCAATCTCTTCCCAGAAAGAAAAAACCTGCTTAAATCACCAAATGCAGATTTACAGTTTTATGAACTCGCCATAAAACCATCCGTTTTTGCTCTTAGTTTTTTTTTTCAGTAGCCTATCTTTGAAAGTCATGATCTTCCTGGTAGTTTGAGACAATTTACTTCAAATTGAACAACACTTAGTGAATCTGATTTATTCATTAAACAGTCTGTCCCATGACTAGGGGTTATTAAACCGTTTTCCCTGACCTTATCAAGTGTCACCTATTCTGACTGTAGGCCTACTCATATTTTACAATATAAATAAACATTAAATGTATACAGTTACTTCATATTTTGTACATTATATAATTTAATGCCTTCTTTTTTCCGCTAGAGTAAAGTTGTCGGAAGACGAGTACAATCACAGAGCTTTTAACCTCAGTATATCGTGAATGAAAGAGTTCTCACATGAATCTAAACATTTCAAAACGTGCTGTCTGTCTTAACACGACACGACTTGAAGTCACTTCTCCCCTCGATGGTTCAACAGTGAAAGTTATCCAGTAATCTGTGACAGTGAACTTGATCTCAGTGTTGGTAAAGTGCCTCTGACGCTGACTGGATTCCACGCGCACCTGTTGATGCGCCTCAAAACAAACAGCCGCGCGAGACTCAGGAGACCGTTATTTGCGACGCGATTCCCGTTTTAACGCTTCAAACTTTAGATTTTGTCTTGTGAGATTCTGGAAAATGATCTCTTTCAGGACCCTGCGACTGACTAATGTCGGAGTTATTGGTTTACTGGCGAAAGACATCGCAAAAAGCAGCTCAACGTGTCTGAATGTGGCGAGGAGGTCGTTCAGTTTATCTTCGCGGATTCACGCGAATCAAGAATTTATCGCTCCTGCATCGGCGGATATACCTGTATCTAAAAAGTGAGTCACATGTGTAATAAATAAAGTTTTATAAAAATATGAATACATACAATTTTTGATAAAATGCCAATAAAAATACCTGAAATGCAATATGTTTGGTGTAATTTTGTTATATTAAAGCAGACACGTGACCAATAAAGATCTGTTCTCTGGACTAGAGGACATGCTTTTCTACACTATAACTGACGGAGCAGAGAAAGTTCCCGTGTCTCATTTCATTGCTGTGAGTTTTTTTTATTTTATTTACATATACACACATAATCATATACACAAACGTTTTAACTAGATTTTAAAATCCTTGCACTAGGAGTTTTCCAAGTCTGCTAAATGTACAATATCACTGTATATGGGCAACAGCTGGGAGCTGCCACATTTGCTCAGTTGCATGTTGTGGGCTCAGTTACTATTAACCCCCTACATGTTTCCCGAAATCTGATTCGGTCATGAGAAGCCTGGGCCAAAACACACAAATCTTTAACCAGACTTTGTGGAACTGGTTTGTGTCATCAGTTATGTAATCATTTATAAGGGAAGTCAATAAACTGTTTAATATAAAAGAGATGTATGTTTTTAATTAGATAAAATCTTGGTTTGCCAGCAGATATATATTTTTTTGTTTATGTTTGATTATTGTTTATTCATAGTCGTTTTGTTTACATTTATATACATTAGTGCTTAATGTTTGTGCAACAAATGCATTGCACAGTGGCATTACATAAGGTAAACTGAATGATTGAGAAAAGACAGAACGGTATTTTTCCCATCTTACAGGTAGTAAAAAGCACCGGCCTTCTGACCTCTGACCCCAGGTTGCGCGACTGCATGGAAAAGATACGCAAAGCTGTCCAGGAATCATCCGGTGAAGTAATGATGGACCGTGAACTGTTTCGAAAGTGAGTACTCTGCGAGGTCAGACAATACAGATTTGCAAACTTCTCACAGAAAATTAATATTTGGTAGTTTAATGCGAAAATGTTTAATATCGTGACAGGTGTGTGGGTGGCAACATCGTCCTGCTGAGTCTCGCTTTCAGAAGGAAGTTTATCATTCCAGAATTTGAGGCATTTGTGGGTGTCATCAATGATATTTACAACACATCAAAACTGCAACATGATGGACATGTAGGGATGATTTAAGTCATTTTTCCTCACTAATTTTATAGCTATTTATATCATCTTAGAATCTTTTTTTAGGTCGCAAAATACATTCCCCACCTGACCAAGTTTAGTCCTGATCTTTGGGGTGTCTCTCTCTGCACAGTGGATGGACAAAGGTGAATATATAAATCCTTTCTAAAATATGAAGTGATGGTATTTTAAACGCTTCTTTGATTTCAGGCACTCAGTGGGAGACACAAAGGTCCCGTTCTGCTTGCAGTCGTGCGTGAAGCCGCTGGAATACGCCATCGCTGTACACGAGCACGGCACGGAGCGCATTCATCAGTACGTCGGGATGGAGCCCAGCGGATTCAAATTCAACAAACTCTCCCTAGATGAAGAAGGTGGGTGGGAAAGTGTCATAGATTTGCATTATCAAATGAGATGTGTGTAGTATCTTATTTGCTTCTGCTAGACAGAACTTTTCTGTATACTGAGAATAATCTCAATAGAAAGAAATGATCAACATAAATGTATTATTATATTTAAAAGCCAATAATTATTTAAACAATTGAGTATAAAATGACATTTAATTTAAATAATTCAATTGAAGCTGGTTTTCTGTTCTTAGATAAACCTCACAACCCCATGGTCAATGCTGGAGCAATTGTCATCAGTTCACTTATCAAGGTAAACAAATAGGTTTATTTAAAAAAATACATATATTTGGGGGAAATTGTATAGAAATATGTTCTGGTGTCAAGTAGGTTTGTGTTAACGGTATTTTCTTGTTTGCCTGATAATCAACTCTGCACGGCTCCCAAACAAACACTGACATACGCACATGTATTGACATGCGGACAGGGCCAAGAATTCATTTGATCTAACAAACCTTTGACCCAGAATTCATCTCTGTGTGGACAGACCCAGTGCATCTGCATCAGAGTATTACTGGTCTGGATTGAATCCAGTCTATTAAAAGTGCCCACTTACACTAAATGTATGTGACTTGTGCTGTCTAGGTTCCCTGAGTTCTTCAGTACAAGCTAGAATACACACAAATCATGCATTGGTAAATTTTACTGTTGTTTTTCTCGTTCTCTACAGCCAGGTGTCAACAAGGCCGAGAAGTTTGACAATGTAAGTTGTAACCTGTTGGATATTGCCATTAAAACAAAAAGTAGTACATACGGCTTTTCAGCTATATTATAAGTCTATGAGTATCTTTGTTTTAGGAATAGACTGTAATTCGTTATTGACCAAAGTTGTTATTACCTGGACATATATGCATTTTTGGGTATGTATATTGCCGTTATTCCAAAAAAGGACCAAATGTGATTTCAAACTCTTGACTGTTTGTTAGTGTGTCTACAAAAATGTGACCCTGGACCACAAAACCAGTCATAATGTTATTTTTTTTTTTTTAAATTGAGAATAAATATGCTTTCCATTTATGTATGGTTTGTTAGGATAGGACAATATTTGGCCGAGATACAACTATTTGAAAAATTGCCTTTAAAGTTGTCCAAATGAGGTTCTTAGCAAAACAAATTATTAATCAAAAATTAAGTTTTGATATATTTACAGTAGGAAATGTACAAAACAGCTTTGTGGAACATGCTCTTTACTTAATATCCTAATGATTTTTGGCATTAAAAAAAATCGATAATCTTGACCCATACAATGTATTTTTGTCTATTGCTACAAATATGCCTGTGCGACTTAAGACTGGTTTTGTGGTCCAGGATCACAAATAAGTATAATTTTGTTCACAGGTGATGGAGTTTGTGAAGAAAATGGCAGGCAGGGAGTATGTGGGTTTCAGCAATGCAACGTATGTCTTTCAATGTGTCATTTTAGACTTGTTCTGCACCCAGTTTAATTGCTTTTGACTTAAGTTTAATTTTCGTTTCACCAGGTTCCAGTCTGAGAAGGAGACAGGAGACAGAAACTACGCAATAGGATACTACCTAAAAGAGAAAAAGGTTTATACTTTAGCATCTTTAGCAAACTAGCAAGATGTTGTTGATTGCCTGCAAACGCAACTGTGACGTCCTTCTTTACAGTGTTTTCCTGAAGGGGCAGAAATGATAGACGCACTGGACTTTTATTTCCAGGTAGCTTGACACTTTTTCATTGTTAAATCAAACATTAAGTACTTCTGGCAATCCTATCAGAATTTCCCTCTCTGTCCCTTATAGTTATGCGCCATAGAGGTCACGTGTGAATCCGGCAGCGTGATGGCCGCCACGCTGGCTAACGGAGGCATCTGTCCAATCACAGGAGAGAGAGTCCTGAGCACAGAAGCCGTACGAAGCACGTTGAGTCTCATGCACTCCTGTGGGATGTACGACTACTCGGGACAGTTTGCTTTCCACGTGAGGAAAAGGATTGTTTCTACTCTGTCTGTCTTTATATGAAGTCATGTGCGAATTATATAACTTATTTTTCAAATAATTATTATAAAAAAATTGTTTATTTAAAAGTTAATTTAAGAGTGCAATCTATTAAGATTTTGCACAACTCCTAGTTATTATAGAACTTTAAATCTAGTCAATGTATTTTACAAAAAGTGCTTGTTTAAAATTACTTATTAAAAACTTTACTTAAATGTAAATTTAAGTGTTCCGCCTTTTGAGGTCAAACATATATGTTATATATACAGGAGAGCATTGAAAACGTCTAAACAATATAATATTGAGGAATTTTCTGGTAGATTCTTGTAATAATATTAATTAATTTTGTCATACTGGCACTGGTCATAGTAACAAACCATATGACTTTATACACCAATACATGTCAGGTTGGATTACCTGCTAAGTCTGGTGTGTCTGGTGCAGTTCTTCTGGTGGTGCCGAATGTGATGGGTGTCATGTGTTGGTCGCCCCCTGTGGATAAAGTTGGGAACAGCGTCCGTGGAATCCACTTCTGTCAGGTGTTTCAGCCATCATCCCGTTGGTTTTACACCCACTTTATAATTCCACATCATAGATTTAGTCTAAATAACACATTTTGTAACCCTTCCATAATTAGGAACTGGTGTCTCTGTTCAACTTCCACAATTATGACAATCTGAGGCACTTTCTGAGAAAGCAAGACCCTCGCAGGCAGTCTGGTGATGACAGGGTAAATCTAAAATGAGAAAAAAGCTTTCACATCAACTAATTTTAAACACTAAAAGTCTTTTTTTAGACTAAATATTAGTTTCAGCAATTAATGCAGCAAATCTTTTATTTTCTTAGAATAAATCAGTGGTGAATCTGATGTTTGCAGCCCACAGTGGAGATGTCTCCGCTCTGAGAAGGTCATTTTACACACTTCACAATGTCTTTATTACTCCAAATGTATGAGTGTTACTGAAATATAAATGACTTACTGCCCTCTTTCTCTTTGCTCCTCAGGTTTGCCCTTTCATCTATGGATATGGAGCTGAAGGACTATGACTCTCGTACACCTCTTCACATAGCTGCTGCAGAGGGTAAAATCATTTTCTGCAAACATCAAACAATTCAGTCCCAAACATGATTTGTTAATCATAAACGTGATTTGTTGTCTATGTCTTCTCTGTTTTAGGTCACATGGATGTTGTGGTATTTCTGACACAGTCCTGCAAAGTCAACCCTTTTGTGCAAGACCGGTACAGAACCCTGTTTCTTTACACATTTAGCTTCAGCTTCATTAATTTGGTGATAATGATCCTCATATCTCTTATTTAGGTGGGGAAATATTCCTCGGGTTGATGCCATGCAGTTCGGCCGTGTGGATGTGGTGAAGGTCTTGGAAGAATATGAGCAAAACTACAGTCTGCAAACATCTCAGACTGACACAGAAGACCATACGTCCAAATGTTCATCTCTGGAGGGATGACTGTAATCTGCTGTGAATTTAATCAACCTAAGGACTATAGATAATGTCATCAGATATGGTGACAATAAGAGCACAAATATGGAAATGTCTCTGGACAGAGATAATTATTTTTTTGATGTGTATATATATGAAATTTGTGTATATAATTTGTGTTATATATATATATATATATATTGCAGTTTGACATACTCTTGGAAACTGCCTTGGACATGCAGTGTACAGTATTTGTGGCTAATAAACAAAACCAACCATGGCAACATAATCTTATGCTGATAAGATACTCTTATTCTTATTCTTATTAGGTAACGTTAGCCACACTATATATACACACATATATATATAAACTTATAATAAATCTTTCTGTGTGTAAAACATAAATCTATAACCCAACAACAATCCAGAACAGCCTCGCAACCACACGCAAAAAATATCCAAATAATTAATACAGAAGACCTTAGCAACTGCATAGACGCGCTATTATGACGTCAAATGTTGTTGAGCAGTTTGTATTTTAGTACATCATCAAGGTGGATCTGATTAAAACAGATGAATTGTAGGCTATATTATATAGGACTAGCACACTTTTATCTGTTAATGAAACCTCAGAGATCAGACGGAAGTAGTAGCTATAGAGACATTTGTTCCTACATTACTTAACCTTTTGTTCCTACCTGATTATTTACATTATTCAGTAGTTGCAGGGTATATATAACGTCCTGCTAAACGGATAAAAAGACACACTGGCTGGAGAGTTAGTGGTGTCTCATTCAAGAACGACTTGCTGTTGTTGAATGAACCTCAAAAGTGAACGAATCGTTCTGAACTAATTCATATTTTTCGTTTATTTAACCCCCTTACTCACTTACCGCCATCTACTGGAGAAACTATATGACCTCTAACACGGTTAGCATGAAGTGAAGAAGGGTCCTGTGGACAGGAAGTGGCTCTGTGAGAGAGCTCTTACTAACCTCAGTGCTGCAGATGCTCTTCAGCCTTGCAAGTGTAACGGATGTATGCCAGTAAGGGCTGTGTGTAAACCTCACTCTCCTGACCTCAAAAAGAGGCGCTCTAGCAACTGACCCTAGAGGCTAGAGGCCTTTGGCGTTCCTTGTTAGAGCGCCCGCCTTCCGCGCCGGAATCCCGGGTTCGAGACCCGCTCGGAGCAAGAACCAGTTAGGATGGTGTGGACCTTTGGATGGTGTGTTAGGATGGGGGGGTTACATTGGTGCCGTGACCCGGATGGGAGTAAGGTTTAGGGGGGTGAGTGTAACGGATGTATGCCAGTAAGGGCTGTGTGTAAACCTCACTCTCCTGACCTCAAAAAGAGGCACTCTAGCAACTGACGCCAGAGGCTGTAGCCTTTGGCGTTCCTTGTTAGAGCGCCCGCCTCCCGCGCCGGAATCCCGGGTTACTCATGCTCTTGGAAACCTCTCACGAATCATCTTGTGCCCACAATACCCATGCACACTTGTGCTTAGAAACAAAAATAAGTCTGATGCTTTATTTAGTATATGGTGTTGAAAATCTTACGTAGCTATTTCTTTCACAACCTAGGAATATTTGTAAATATATTAAATATTTAGACTAAGTTGCAAAGTGTTATTTTTACAACATGATATTTTTTTTTTTAAGAGTATCAGTAACCTGAGGAGATAAAAGGTACTGGTAGGCAATATTCAACGATATTTAAACAATCTATTTTGATCAACTCTGACTAATACTTCCTCATGACAGTATGAGCGGTCATTGACTGAATCTTCACCACATGCTCTGTTTGTGAACTGAAACCTCAGTAACACCGCTTGCACTACAAAGATGCACACAAACAAGCTGGGTTTAATCTTGCTCTTCATTTGCATTGAAGGTAAGATGTCTATTGCTGCTTAATTATTTGTTTAATGTGTTTTTATAAATGTTTAGTGGGATTTTTTTATTAAAAAAACTCAGAGGTTTCAAAGAGTCAATGAGCATCAGTGGTTATCACTAGCTCAAATAATCCAATCTTAATTTGCCTGTTTGACTGATATGTGCCAAAACACATTGTATAAGTGATAACTTTAAATTACTGAATAAAACTCATCTAATCATTATAGAGACATTCATGGTCCAATAACCAATGGTGGAAACCACATCCTGCCATATACTTGTGTTAAATGTTTCACACATATATATGCTAAATAATAAATTTTTAAAGGTTTTTCAAGATTTCAGCCAAAGATATACTGAATGTGTTTCAGGTGTGTTTGGTGCTGACACAGATGTAATGAAGTCAGTATCAGTGACTGAGGGAGATAATGTGACTCTAAACACTGATGTTACTGAAGTACAGAGAGAAGATCAGATTCTGTGGATGTTTGGACCTAAAGGGACTCGTATAGCTGAACTCTATAAGCACATCATTGATATGTTTAAGAGTAATGAGACGTTTGGAGACAGACTGCAGCTGGACTCTTTCACTGGATCTCTGACCATCAGAAACATCAGAAGCACAGACTCTGGACTTTATAAACGACAGATCCGGAGCAACAGAGGAAACTCAGACAAGACATTCAATCTTACTGTCTATGGTAAGACTAATATGACTTAGAATATGTATAAATGGATTTGAAGCTTATTACTGCACTGGTAGTGAATCAGGAATATGATGACAACTCTAAAAATTAAGGTTAGATAAAAATGAAATGTATTTCCCAACCACTTGATTTTTATGCCAGTAAATTATAACCCATTGCCCTTTCTAAATATAGAATTAATTAATCTTTTTTTTTAATCTAATATTTAATGCAGCCTTTATTATGCATGCTGCCTTTCTGTTTTTGTAATGTGAACTTAGTCCAAGGTGATAATTCTGTTCTGATTTCTGTGTTTTGGATATTTTGATTGTTCTGCTTCATCTGCATTTGGATCCTGCTGTCCCTCATGTCTGAGTTTGCCCACATTACAACAATATACTTATTTAATTTACACGTTTTTCAGCTCATCTGCCTGTTCCTGTCATCATTAGTAACTCTTCAAACTGTTTATCATCATCATCAGGATCATCCGTGTCCAGATGTTCATTACTGTGTTCAGTGATGAATGTGGGTCATGTGACTCTCTCCTGGTACAAAGGAAACAGTTTATTGTCCAGCATCAGTGTGTCTGATCTCAGCATCAGTCTCTCTCTACCTCTGGAGGTGGAATATCAGGATAAAAACACCTACAGCTGTGTGCTCAACAATCCCATCAGCAACCAGACCACACATCTGGACATCACTCAACTCTGTCACACATGTGCAGGTAGTGTTCAGCAGTGATCTGTCTTTTAATGTAACAATTCACCCAAAATAAAAATAATGTAATTTATGCTCATTTCTAAAGTAGTTTAAAACCCGTTTGTTGATTCACTCTGGTTGAGTTTTCAATTGACAAAAATAGTGCAAGCAACCAATCATCACAATACACACACGCGCGCTCGCACACACACGCACACACACACACACACACGCACGCACACACAGCTGCTTGTTCTTTTGTGCCAATTTAAGTGGACACTGTCCCTGCAAAATGTAAAAATTCAGAGTTGGAACAATCTATTATATTTTTTCATTCAAACATAATTTAATAAGCAGAAGAGTTTACAAAAAAATCAACATTTGATTCCTCAGTTTTTTCTTTCTCCAGGCTTTTATGGCAGTTCTGTGAGTGTGACTCCATCCCTGATTTATGCTGTGGTGGGCGGGACCGCTGTTGCCCTGCTTGTTTGTTATGTCAGGTCTAGAACGGATTGGAAAAGGAGAAAGCCACCTTCACAACCTCACTGACGCGATTCTCTTCTATAGACACCAGGTGGCAGTAACTCATAATTGTTCAATCAAATTCACGTGCACTTCCCAATGTAAATACAATATGGCAAACGTGCTTGTTTGTAGTCTACCAAAATTCATTTTCATTAAATCATAAATGACGCTGTGTGCAAGACTGCAGTCTTAAATGTAATATGTCAAGCTCTCATAGCAGGTACAACAACAGTTCTAATACAGTGCTTTTCAGTTTGGTACCTGCCCCTTTAAACCACCTGCCATGTGACTTACAAACATAAACACAACCACTTTAAACAGTTCATCTAAAAATTGTCATTTTCCTTTTTTACATTGTATTCCCCCACATTTTGAACGTCACTGACCTAAAGAATCAACAAACAACACCAATGTAATTAGAGGATCATTGTCAATGTCATTCCACAGTTTAGGAATTCACATACATTTGTCTGGAAAATGAGCAGCTGTTCATGTTGCTGATAATGAAAAACAAAAACCACAAGAAGAGTTTAACAAGACGCAGCACACAGCTCGGTCTAAGAGTCTGTGAAGCAGCAGCGTGTGACGAGACATGTAATGACTTGCAGTGCTATGATACAGGGCAGAAAGGTCTGAATGACGGGAAAGACAGCTGGGGTTGGGGAGGAGTCTTGAGGCTTTATTTACATAAGAACTCTGAGGACATTAATAACTGCCAGGTGTTTGTGTATCAGAGCTGAGAGGACATAAACACGGCATTCATGAAGTTTCTGATCTTAATGAATCACATACTGTGCTTTTGTACTATAATGAAGTATTCTCTCTCTTTAAGTCGGTTGTTTTTAATGGTCATTTTCAACTCTGCTGTGTCTCCTTGCAAAATGTAGATTTGTTAGAGGGGAATTTGGATTTGCAAAACTATATAATAAATAACACGGCCAATGTTGAACAAGTTCTTCAGTCTTTCATTTCTTATATATTAGACCACAATCGGATCAACTTATTGTCATCATTTACTCACCATCATGTCACCCCAAGCATATATGATATGAAGAAGATATTTTGAAAAAAAAAACAATTTTTATTCAATATTTTTTATACACATTTTATACAATAAGATTAAACATGGCCCAAAGTTGTTTGGACCCCAAAGTTCTTTAAAATATTTTCTTTTATGTTAAGAAGCAAAGAAAATCAAGAGCAAATCCTGTTTCCCTTCCTCTTCTCAGTCAAGGGTGGTAATGCTGACCGATGCAGGTGTGCAGATCTACTGTGGTGAAATGAGAGACCGCTGCTTGCTTGATCAGTGTCGATTGACGGTGGAGTATATGGTCTCTTCTGTCACATTAGGCTTCTGTAGGACAACACAGACAGAAACCAGGAGGCTCATTTTATAGCATTTCTATAATTTTCTGTATAGCAGTCAGTTCTTACTTTGAAACACATTTTAAATGTGAAAAGACAGAACACATGTATCTAGTATTTAGTGGATGCTATTGTTGAGATGTATAGTGCTGTATTGAGATGTATTGTTGTGACATATTATGTCACTTTATCTCTTTTTTTTTTTTTATTGTTCTACAATGTCCTCATTTGTATATCTGTATAGTTTGTATGTACATATGGTTAAACCGTATTTATCTGTATTTTAATGTCTACTGTTAGTGTTTAATGTTAACTGTATGCACCAAGGGTCTGAGAGTAACGCAATTTCAATTCTCTGTATGTATGTACTGTACATGTGGAAGAATTGACAATAAAGCTTGACTTGACTTGACTATAGCTGAAAAGCCATTCCAGAGTAATCACACTACTGAAAACCTCAGTTTTTCATACCAGAAGCTGGCAAAGTCACAAGGAAGAAGAGCATTGTCTTCTGATTAATGTGCTGCCAATGTGGTACACAACTATTCCAGTAAAACTATACTGCCATTGCAACATACTAACTTTTAAAAACTTGTTTTTTTTAAACACAGCAAAACATAATTGTTATCTGGTGTAAAAGTGAACACACTCTGGGATTCATACCTTGTTTTGTACTTTTGGTAAAAATGTTGTTTCGGCATAAGCTACCTCACCGTCGTCTGTCTGGACTGTTTCAGCTGCATGTGCAGATGGTTCAAAACAATTATTCACTAAAGTCAAGAATATAAAAAAGCACAATTATAATAAAATCCTTAATAGCAATCATAAAAACATGAATGCACATAAGCCTGTTACATTATCTTAAAATAAGACCTGCCTTTTAGCCCTGATTTTCTGTATTTCCTGTAAAGACAGCACATCCCAATTGCTAGTGCAGCCATAACTACTGCAAATATTAATGCTGCAACAATCCATGGTGAACAGCAAGCTGAAATTGCAAGAGGAAAAACAATAATTATCATTCACCTGTGCTTTAAAGAAGAAATAGAAACACTATTTATGGAACAGCAATGATATGAAGGCAGAAAAGAAACTCAAATGTTTTTTTAAATTTACTTTCATTGTACAGAACACCCTTTAAATACATTTTCATTTTGACTTCCAGTATATAAATACACAGTCATGCCTTCATTTTTATCTTGCACTACCCTAAAGCACCACTGTAGGTTGTTGGTATAATTGTCATACATAGTCTGAACTAAGTACTGATTTATATATAGAAGTACAAAGTATCAAAACCTATGTGGACATACCTTTATACTGTTACAATAAAAGACAGATCACTGCTGAACCCTACCTGCACACGTGTGACAGAGTTGAGTGATGTCCAGATGTGTGGTCTGGTTGCTGATGGGATTGTTGAGCACACAGCTGTAGGTGTTTTTATCCTGATATTCCACCTCCAGAGGTAGAGAGAGACTGATGCTGAGATCAGACACACTGATGCTGGACAATAAACTGTGTCCTTTGTACCAGGAGAGAGTCACATCACTCACATTCAACACTGAACACAGTAATGAACATCTGGATTCAGATGAACGTTCAGATGATGATGAACAGTTTGAAGAGTTACTAGTGATGACAGGAACAGGCAGATGAGCTGAAAAACAGTTACATTAAATAAGCATATTTTTGTAATGTGTATGGGCGATTTCAGACATGAGGGACAGAAGGATCCAAATGCAGATGGAACAGAACAATAATCAAAATATCCAAAACACGGAAATCAGAACAAAGCAACTCAACATTATCACCATGGATTGTGAAAAGGCCCACACAGCACAAGGAAACACACGGCTACACACGAAGTGTAAATGAACCTACAAGACACCTAAAAAAATCAATATAAGTTTACATTACAAAAACAAAAACACAACGACAGCATGCATAACATTACATATTAGTTTAAAAAAAGATTTATTGGGTTTGAATGGATGTTAATTTGCTAGCATAAAATACAAGTAGTTAAGAAATACATTCCTGATTCACTACCAGTGCAGTAATAAGCTTCAAATCCATTTATGCATATTCTAAGTCATATTAGTCTTACCATAGACAGTAAGATCGAATGTCTTGTCTGAGTTTCCTCTGTTGCTCCGGATCTGTCGTTTATAAAGACCAGAGTCTGTGCTTCTGATGTTTCTGATGGTCAGAGATCCAGTGAAAGAGTCCAGCTGCAGTCTGTCTCCAAACATCTCATTACTCTTAAACATATCAATGATGTGCTTATAGAGTTCAGCTATACGAGTCTCTTTAGGTCCAAACATCCACAGAATCTGATCTTCTCTCTGTACTTCAGTAACATCAGTTTTTAGAGTCACATTATCTCCCTCAGTCACTGATACTGACTTCAATACATCTGTATCAGCACCAAACACACCTGAAACACATTCAGAAACAGTTGTGCAAAATCAATTGTAATGAAGGTTTACAAAAAGAAGAAATGTATAAATAGAATTTACTAGTAATAGCATCCACAAAACCAATTCAAAGAGGTATGTTTAACTATGTTGTTGTTGATGTAATAGACAGAGCTTCAACACCTGACTATTCCTCCAACTGAGACTGGAATCAGTTATTACTAAATATCTGCTACTTAAAAGTGCGTATCAATTGTTACAATATTTTATATAGAGAGATTTTTAAATGCTTTTGAGCTGCTGTTGTTGCAGAAGTAGAAGCTTTATACTATATTTAAGGTTTGGAACATTGGGTCTTAACTTCTGACATGCTGTGTTTAAGCATTTGTAAATATGACTAATAGATCCATGATTTCGGTTTTGGGTAAGCTTGTATGAAAACAAAATGTAAGCATTTTAGAAACATGATAACGGACAGCATATTGTGTTAATGGTCACAACAGACGGATGTTGTGTTAATTGTGTTTAGAGTTTTGATAATGTGACTACAGATTGGACAAAAGGATGTTAGCAATTAAAAAAACTGTAACAAACAAAATAACATAAAATGCAACAAAACATTCATGTTTTTTACTCTTTCATTTTCTTTTTCAGTTAAAATATCTTACAGTATTTACAGTAGTTAGTCTCCATGTCTAAACAAGTTCTCTAAACAAGAATTATTCTTAAGTTTACTGAGTTTTGAATGGTTATATTAAAAAAAGTCAAACAAAACAATTACAAAATAAAACAGAAACAGCCCCTGGATATTGCAGAATAGTATACTGTGCGTGCAAGGGCGGGTGCTTATGTTAATAATTGTTATGAATAATTCTGGGTTATTATTATGTTTAATGTTAATTAAACGTGGTTATGTTAAACTGGATCGGTTTAAAGTACCCTCATGGAGATTAGTGCTCTCTTTGTGACCCTGTTAAAGTTGAGATACATATGTGTGCATCACTGAAAGCACAATGAATGTTGTGCTCTTATAGTTTCCTAATGTATTAATATTCCCAATGACTGCTCCAACATGAGCAGGATTTCCACCAGAGCTAATCTGTGACGCGATTGTTTGGTGGGCAAACCTAATCCATCCCATGCTTTTTAAACTCACAGAAATTCTCACATGTAATCCTAACCTTTGTTTTTGGTCACAATCTCTAACGCGTTATATGACAAAGGTGCAGAGAGATGATGCAGCGCTATCTAAAGGAGAATAAGCAAATACATATCATCTTTCTGTTTTAAACCTAAAAGACTGAAGTCGAAGTGACACAGAAAACACTTACCATCCATGGCCAACAGGAAGAGACATAAGAACGTTGTTTTACTGATAATAATCCTCATTTTGTCCTAAAGATTCCACATGATGTGTTTAACGAGAACCGTGCGTCGGATGGACAAAAGACAGGAACACGATGTAAGGCGGATCCAACGCGTTCAAGCGACCAGTCTACAGATTCATTTACACGATTTAATCAAATCGACGATTAAGACATTTTTTCTTGAAGAACCTACAAATTAAAAAGGAAAAAAGTTTCCACATGCAGAGCGTTTGAGGCGAGCTCTCTGTTTTTAGTCCCGCCCTGACTATAACCGAAGTAGTTTAGATTATAGTCTTCTGTGTATCTTATGTCTGTGTAGCGATTCAATTCAGTTAAACTATCGTTTTTGAGGAAAACTATCCCAGTTTTATTCATGTGAAAAATTGCGCAGTTTTCAAATGATAAATATCATTAACTATTATTAGCCTATTATTATTTTTTGTTCTGTTCTGTTTTGTAGGATCTCGTTCTCTCTCTTTGACCTTGAAAAGTGTTACTGTGTTTTGGAATAATATTGGTTGGGGGCTGGTTCGAGCTTGTAGAACATCTTGGAACATGCAACAAGAAACCAGCCACCAGCCGAAAAGCTGTTTTTGGAATATATCGACATGATTGTATTGCAACTATAGGCCTAAACATATGTTTGATGCACTCTTTAAACTTAAGTATTTGCCTCTGCTTAGCTTTTGTTAAGTGAGAAGATGCAGTATTAAGATCAGGCCATCAGAAGCACCTCATCCATCTACACCATGCACAAGTACCACATGTGCACACACCACCATGCATCCATCTCTAGAAATCATTGTTCTGCACAGGTTGCATATTCCACTGGTACAAACCACACTTTGGTACACAAGGTACAAGTACAATACCCTGACCTAGATTTATAATAATACATTTATTGAGGTGGTTAAAAGATGCACAAATACAATAACAATTCTTTGAAGCATTCACTTAATTTATTGGACTTCATTTGCTAAGTCTACTAAACATAATTCATACACATCTGTAGTTGAAACATGCAGTGCAATGCAAACTCTACAATCTGTATGATAAACCATGTTACAGTCTAATCATCGCTGTGGTTTTCAGCTTTTCTCTGAACCTAAAGTCCCTTCCTCATCATTTTCACTCTTCTACAAAAACCCAAAGCAGGCCTCTGATTTGACTCAACCATCTGAGATCTCAATGATCTCTGTGTAATGTTTGCAGGAAAGAAAGATGCAGAAGTTCTCAGAGCTCGGGCCTAAGAGCTCCCTTCAGTGCAGCGCAATTCGCAACAGATAGTTGATTTGATAAAATATTAAAACAATAAACAACAGTGTACAAAATTAATCAGATTAGCACAATGGTAAACCTAATTAGGTCACGCGGGCTGAAGCGCCTGTCAGTCGCATCACCTACAGAGTGACCACCACTTCCTGTTGAGATGCAACGAAGATCAAAGAGGTCAAAACCAAAATGAAGTTTGCACACAGTTGTCATTTTTCACACGACTAGTCACCCTTGTGCTAATGTCAACCTTCTGCATTGTGATTGTAGAAGACAAATTGTGTGTATTAGTATATTAAAATGCAAATGAAAAAAATATAATTTTACCAGATATTTATAGGCATTTGTACCTGTTCAGTCCGTCAAGCAGAGTGTAGTTTGACGGTTGGATGAATAAAATGCCAATTCAAATAAGCAAATTACTTATTAACGTCTTCAGTTGTTGTTGTTTTTTTTTAACCATAAAACAAGCATTATATACTGTATCCGCTTGATTATCTCACATGGCATTATGGTGCCACAAGAACCATTTTGAAGTTGGAGTTTAATATCATCCCACATCCGTGTTTCCAAAACAAATGAAGGAAATGTTTCCATTGCTCAGTACCTCTGATATCAGGAAAAGCAGTTTGGGCGGGGTTAGGATGTAGTTTAAAGATAGCAGAGCTGTGTACTGTAAACATGTTCCCCCAACAGTGTTTTAGAACCAGTTATAACGTCCCCAATTATTGTCCATACTGCTTTTATAGAATTATGTACATTCCTTTTACAGACAAATTGCTAATAGCTGTCACAGACTGAAATAAAACTTGATTTCATAAAACCCTCACTTCACACTCTTTTCACACGTTGGGTTCTGGTAGGCCACCATTTCCTGTAGATCAGAGAGATAGCACTCTTTCCCGCGGTACCATCAGCTTTATGCTGAGCAATATCATGTACTGAACTTCAATGGACTGACCAACTGTTGTTAGGATTTGCTCTTTTGTCTTTCATCCCATGTTTTGTGGTCATGATGATTCAGACTGACTAAACCTGCTTGTATCTCCAAAGAGACATCTCCAGTGAAAGGGCTTCAGTGTTTGAACTACCTAATTGGTCGAGTCGGTTGCCAGGTTGGTTGCCAAGTTACGCTCCCAGATGGTCGATGATATCTGACACGTACACGTCTTTTGTTTGCATACAGTGTGATATATCAGCATGACAGGACAGGGGGAATTTGGGATTCTGTGTGACATGGAGAACAGACCATCAGTGTCCACCAGTGCCTTCACACTCATTTCCCATTTCTAACAATAAACATACTCAGTAACCGAGAAGATCCATAACACAATCAGAGGATGTTGGCCTGGTTAATGTCTAAGGGAGGAGCCCAGTGTTTGTACTGTAACTTGATCTGTCTCCAGTAAGTGTGGTCTGATTTACATGTGTACAATTGGGTTTAGTTTGAGGGACTCGAAGGTAGGACAGTTTTGTACATAAAACGTGGGATTCCCTGATCTTTCCAGTGTTCAGTACCAGTGTGGTTTATCAAAATACACCATTATGTAAGCAGCAGGTTATGTTATGGAAGTGGGCTTTAGAGTTCAAATTTTGCTTAGAACTTATATTTCAGTTCCTCATTTTAAGATCTCATAATTTCCTTTCAGATGGTGCCTTCCTTGTTTTACAACGGTTTTGTCTATTAGAGATAAGAATCATAATATTGAATCAAAAATGAAAGAGAAAATTAGGAAAACGTGTGAGGTGCAAGAGAAGCTGAGGACCTGTAACCGTGCATCAATACACGTTTTGTATTTTGATCTTGGTCTGTCACGTTTCACTTACCAAACCGCATCCTGTGTCAGAGGTCTCAAGACAGACCATGTGAGCCGTCAGAGTTCTTTAAAAAGAACCAGCTTCCTGTGACAATGAAGTACAGTCTACCATGCTTGTCCTTTCCTCTACAAATATTGACATCAGTTCTCTGTTCAAAGAAAACACACCTAACCTACAACTGTGGGAGCAATACTGTATGTTTAAACACAGTGACAAATTCTAGCAAAGACTGACACCAGGAAAAGCATCAGAAAAGGGATCTGTTTTTCTTCCTGTACCCTCCCCCTCACCCTCAGTCTTCTGTGCAGTGTTTATCTCACACAAGGGAAGAGGGAGCTTGGGGATTTCCATGGAAAACAAGTGCATCTGCTTTATCTGACATTACAGAAAGCAGAAATTGAGCCTCGGGGTTCTGAAGCATGCAATAAACCACTAGCTCACCAGAAACATAACATAACACAAATAGTTAGATAATATATTGTAATAATTCATTTAAATAACTAAGCAGTTTTCCATAAAATACATACAACAAAAATGTAGTTTACTTTGCTCTGACCCCTAGAGTCGTGTTTGATTACTAAACCCTCACAAGTCACAACCCGTTAATGCCGTTCCAGACCTCATCTCGAAACCCGGGAAAAGACTCTTTATTTTCCCGCCGGCGTCAAACATCAACCCCCCCCCCCCCACCCCCCCGCGTTCTTTTCCACGCACCTCATCACAGAAGCCTGCAGTGATGCATGGTAAAAGATTACACACGTTAAATCGTTTCTGCCACCTTCTGGTCGCTTAAAGTCATTATTTCATGGTGTCGAGAAAGACAGAAATCACACATAAATCTACAAAATTAAATCTATAAAATATAACTTCAGCTGGGAGAAATAAAGTTTATTTAAAACAAACTTTTTATTTAATATGAAATAAATACATTTTCCCAAACACAAACATGAGTGGCTACGTGCACCCACAATCTTTAAATTGTGACCCTGGACCACAAAACCAGTCTTAAATGTCCATTTTTCCCATTTCAACAAGACTAGATTTGTGTTTTCACCTGAAGTGGAGCTAGAAGAAACACTTGATGCTACATAACTAGAATTACTGGGCAAAGGAAAAAACTAACAAACTATATGACTTTTTTTTTTTTTTTGGTAAATAGAAGATGGTCTACTTTGGTCTAAAATGTACTCAATAGCTTGTATGCAATGTTACATGTACTATCATGCTGTTATACTGAAACAGTATATGATTACCTGCAGCCTTAATCATCCAACATAGCCTACTATTGTGAGTTTGATCTTTATTAATCTTAATGTGCAACACAATCATGTTTATACCTGCAGCCTTAATCATCCAACATAGTCTACACTATTGTGAGTTTGATCTTTATTAATCTTAATGTGCAACACAATCATGTTTACTTCTTTGTTGGCTAATGCTTAATCCTGTTTTGGGTGTGAATAGTAAGAACTTGGTATCAGAAAACTAGCCATCCCACATTAACAATGCAGGTTCATTAGATGGCCTATTATCAGTCTCACAAATATTGAACAATTCTGTAAATACAAAACATTTTGAAATATACGGTTTTAGAAGATGCCTTTATTGTTGCTGAAACTGAAAATATACAGTGTGTTTAGTCTAAACTTTGCTGCCACCAACTGGAATATTTGAGCATGTGACAACTAATACATAGCATTGTGAGGGAAAAGTGCAAAAATAGTGCGGAAATATAAATAAAAAGATGCTGAAATACTGATGACACTGAACCTTTGAGCCATAAGCAACCTTGAGAAATAAGCACACTTTTATTTTAGCCCTGTGTACAAACAGACTGGAGCCAGATGGTTGACTGAGTTTCTGAAAAGTATTTCATCAGAATGAGGAAAATACAAGTTCAGACACGATATATTAGCTTGGCGTTGCAGGAAGTTGTTCTTATGATCCTGTTGTGCTGAACCGACTTTTCAAGTAGACTAACTAGATGATTCAGAATAGCTGTGCTGACCCAATGGTCATGCCTTAACTTAGCTAATTCTATTATTGCATGAGTATTGCATCCTTCTCATGGGCATGTCATATTTTTTTACTTTTATTCTTGAGTTCAATCTCTTTTTTGGCTCATTTTATCTGTAAAAGAAAACCTTGCTAATAATTCTGCACACTTGAAATAAGGAGTTTTTGACTTTCAGCCTTCATGGACAATTATATATGACTTATAAATGATTAAATACAAAATCAATAGTAGTCATTAAGATTGATGTGGCTTGGAATTGGTCAAATGGTCTTGTAAAAAAAATATATGATAATTTTTGTATCTAAAATATCAACTTGCCTAATAATTCTGCACACACTGTATAATTGATTATTAAGTAAATCATATGGACCTAAACATCTAGACCTATATTTGTCACATTTTATTTATCTAAAATTGAACACTGAAACATTAGAAAATAACTCTTGTAAATACTGCATGGGCTTGTTTTAAATGAACTCCTGAAAGGTGCTGTAGGGGGCAGCACTTACATATGTAGAAGTGCAAATTAATTATTTAATCTCTGAATTCAAAACAATGGAGACAAACTAATTTAGTTCTTTTTCAATGTAGAAATCTGCATTAAAAACCCTGCAGTAATTTTAGCATGAAGCATGGCAAGTTAAAGGCAGATAAAAAAAGAGCAAGCCTTTATTAAAAGCCATTTTGAATTTATTTATGTGTGATCCATACAGAGATATGTTTCAGTCAGGTCATAGTTAACTGGGTGTAAAATGATGTAACTAAATGATGTTATGATGTAAATTGTGTTACTTTGATGTCAAATATATGAAATGGAGACATATAACTGCAGATGAGATTCAGGATGTCATGGGAAAAGACAAGCATCTTAATTACTAATCTTTCTTAATTACTAAGTAGTTTCGAATGATTCTGTTTAGTTTACTTGACCGCTGGAGTCATTGTGTAAAACAGTGAGATTTTAGTTTGATAAATCCTGATGTGTACTTGTAAACGGCATGGCAAAGGTGTCTGTAACTATGTGCAGCACAGACTAGATAAACAGATACATTCCTGTGGTGCCCTTAAGCAGGATGAACCGAGAAGCACATTTTCATTGTCCTGTTCATCAAAGCTGGTGTCCGGTGTGTCCTTCCTGGATGCCACTGTTACATTCAAAATATATATGTTAAATGCACTTCTATGGTTTCAAACTTGGAGTGTATTTTGAAAATACATTTTTCCTGTATCTAACCTGGTGGGACATTTGGACTGGTCTCGGTTCGACTCCCGGTATCTGCTGAACACACATTTATCATGAGATCTTCCACCATTTATCCACCTGACTTACCCACAGTCTTTCATTTTGTGAAATGCTGTTACACACATTTATATTTTCTAACAGTGGGTGATGTCCAAACATGCTAAATCATAAAACTAAAACCACAAAGGCAAGAAAATACTAAATTTAGTTCCTCCACTTGTGCAATATTGTCCACCACAATATTGCACTCCAATATCATGGTGTCTCATTTTAACTATTTTTGCAGTCATATAAGTAGACCTACTTGCCATTTTGATTTGCTCGTCTACAGACTTTCACAGTAACAACGATGAACGACACACACAATAAAACCAGAAAAACAGTCAAACAACTTATCATTATCATCTGGCTCTGATCTGTAACAACCATAAGAAAAGAGTAATAAGCGCAAGGCAAGCTACAAGATAAACTCACAGAGTAAATACAGCAGCATGAATTTATTTGTTTATTTGCATATTTTTTGGTCTCTATACATCAGTTGGTGTTGTTTCATAGTTTTAATGTTGTGGCTATTAAAAAATATGACAAATAGTCATAAATATTGAGTGCGTCTTTACACATTTTAGACTAGTAGTGTACGGTTTCTTATGCTATTAGCTAATTACTGCCATATTAGCTTACTAAATGAACACTTATATAAGATGCTGGCAAACCTGGACAGAGTTGAGTGATGTCCAGATGTGTGGTCTGGTTGCTGATGGGATTGTTGATCACACAGCTGTAGGTGTTTTTATCCTGATATTCCACCTCCAGAGGTAGAGAGAGACTGATGCTGAGATCAGACACACTGATGCTGGACAATAAACTGTTTCCTTTGTACCAGGAGAGAGTCACATGACTCATATTCAACACTGAACACAGTAATGAACAATTGTGGTGGTGTGAAGAAGTTTGTGAAGGGTCTCTGGTGATGATAGGATCTGGCAGACGATATGGAAAATCTGAGAGAATAAAGAAAATAGTGTTTAGTCTCAGGATAAATTAAAACACAAAACATAGCTTTATATGTTCTCAGGGTTTACAAATATCAAGATGTCTACAGTACAAAGCAAATCATGCCAGTTCAGTGAAGCTCTGTGTAGATTTCACTCTATCATCTGTACTTCACTATGTCTAATCATCTTTCTATTGCACTTGAAATAGGCTACTAATACTGAAGTAATTTATTCATTTAGGCTACTCACCATAGACAGTGACATTAAAAGCCCTGCATCTGAACAGATTACTGTTGATCTGTAGAGTCTGTTTTGCTGGTGTTTGTGATGGTGAGTTTTATTGTTAAGCAGGAGTCTGCCTGTGAATTCCCCCGTGTCATACACATCTATGTACTGCTGTTTCTTAAAGACTTCAGCAGTTGAAATCTCTAGAGATCCACACATCCACAGTATCCGATCTTCCAACAGTATGTCTGTAAGATCACTGTTCAGAGTGACAGAATCTCCAACACCTGTGTTGTTTGTGTTGTAGCTGTTTCAGCAACAAAGCATCACAGGACAATATACATTATCTCAGTGGTGGGATGTGAAGCAGAAGCTGATTACATTCTGACAGACTCATTCTCACTGAAAATTAATTAAGCACTTTTTATATTATCTGTCTGTTTAAATGGTACATTAAAAATGCGTTTGCTGTAAAACAACAGGAAAGACACTAGTGAATTCAGTGAAACATAATGTTTGACAGAATTCAAAAGGCCATAGATAAATTTGCTAAATAAAAGCGTTGAGTTGCAAAGAGTTGAGTTTTATCCACGTGTCGTCTGGTGGCTGATGTAATTGTTCAGCACACAACTGTAGGTGTTCTTATCCTGATGTTCCACCTCCAGACACAGAGAAGGGTCGATGCTAAGATCAGAGATTTTAATGATTGAGAATAAACTGCTTCCGTTAAACCAGGTTAGATACCTCGCTGAACACTCAACACACACTTTGTCCTCGATGATCCTTCTGAACACGGTTGATGTTTTCTGATCATTTCAGGAGCTGGGAATTATGAGATAATGTTTAAAATAAGGATTTAAAAAAAGAAAGTTGTTGGACATATACAGAATCGTTCAATTATGTTAAAGAATATTACGTCATGAGTGTTGAAATGTCCCTCCATCACTGAAATAATATCTGAATATACGAAAGCCGAAAGAGGTCAATAGACACCAGAGTTAATTTACGCCTTTGTCTGGTTTGTTTGTCAGATAAAAATGATAGATTCAGCATTATGATTGGTCAGATCGCATGTCAATCAAACTTCCTGTGAAGGGTCAATTGGTTAAAAATAAAATAAAAAATAAAATTAGAGTATTTTTCATTCACTATTACAGTTGTTCACATAATGACAGCTTTCGTATGAAAAATTAAATCTCAATAGTAGGCTAAATGTGTTACATTCTACAAAATATTAAGCAAGTACAAACTTTAGCTGCTCTTCCCCCGAGAGTGTGATGTAGAATTGGTCATTGGTTCTTAACCTAGCTACTAGTTTCTCTCTGGTCAAGTAGAAAACAGAAATAAAAATAAATATCTAATCATCCGCCATAACATGGTCGCCATTTAAATCTATACCATATGTAAACACTTGTGTTACCAAGGCAATAACAAACATTTGTATTACTAGCTCTCTTAGCAGCCTTCTGCTATAGCTTGAGTGCCCAGGACAGCCACCAGAGGACACTCCTCTTGGATGATAACTAAGTATGTCTTTATAGTACACTGTGTGTACTGAGTATATGTATGTGTATTTTGCACATTGTCTTCTGTACAGTCTGTAAATATGCACTGTCCATATGTTTTTTTTTTTGCACTCTCTGGAGCACGCTCATAAGAATTTCACTCACCAAGGCACTTGTTCTGTGGTGATGTAACAATAAAAGTGATTTGATTTGATTTGATTTGATTTGAAGTCCACAAGCATGGAAATGATCCAAGAGCAGTGCCCTTTGGTGGCTGTCATGGGCACTCTAGCAGCAGGTTGTGACACACAGTGGACAACAAAAACATCCATAATGGCAGGGAATGGAACGGGCAAACAACGAGTACAAGTTATGAGGAAAAACAGTTTTAATACACTACTAGGCGAATACTACATTGTATAATACAATTTGTTCTTGCTTGACAATAATTACATTATGACAAGAACATTTTATTAAATTAAAAATAATAACAATAATACAAAAAAAACACAAATCAGTTCAAGTCCATAGAGATGATATTAAGCTGTTATTGAAATGAATCATCTGTCTCACATGGGCAGGTACAAGCAAGGTTAAGAATCACTGGAGGATAATTTATAGTGCATCCCCTACACTTTAACAATCTGCATGTTACAACAAGAAAATGTAGAAAAATTGGAGTAAATAACACTGCGTTTATTGACCCGATTATTGTATCCTGTTGCTCTGCTCTGAACTTAAAAGCTAACTACTATTGAAATAAAAAAGTCCTGATCATAGCTTTTGAGATAATTTTTGGCATCTGGAGGCTGTGAAAAACTGCAACATTCCAATAGGTCAGGTTTCCAATATTTATGACCAAAGTAATATTGGTGACCAAAGATGTATTATTTATGGCAGTTTTAACTAAACCTCTGTTGACAGAGGTGCTGTATAAATGCCCGTAAAAGTATTCCCCACTATTAAGCCATTCTTTATGACAAGTGACAGACCGGAAGTCATATTAATTTCCAATGGAGAGTAATACAGGAGCTGCATGAGTTCTGACTCTATGCATATGTGAACATTTGAGATTTAATTTGAACTTCTGATGTGCTAAAATATTTGAACTCCTGTGGCTTAAACACCACGATAGGCTATACACTTATTGTTATTATAAGCATGTTGCATTTAAATTTTTTTGCAAAGCACATGATAAAGCACATGTTCTTTGTGTCAACATCATAGAAATGTATAACGCCAATTCGCACTCCACTGACAGACGCTGACAAACAGCAACAGATATGTTATTAGGGTTTGGTCTGATCAGTGTGTTACCCTATCTGTTGGCATTGGTCAGTGCTCGTTTTCACAGACTAAACATGTTGAACTGGCATTTATGGGATCTTGGAATCTCTGAGAAATTATGTAGGCTACTATTCTCAGTAAGTGTTGAACTTACACTGTGCACTGTGAAATGGCCTTAAGCTAAAAATGTCAACTGTTAATGGTGTCAGAAAACTTTGTGCAGGGGTGGACAGCTATGCCCTTGGCTTTGTCTGATCTTCTCCATCATTCTTTTGTAGGAAGAGAGACACACATCTAGAAGTCATAAGAGAACATAGGCGAAAAATATGTAAAGCAGATATATGAAAGAGGTCCAAATTAGCAAATGCACCATATAATGTATAAATAACTATAAAGACATCAATATAATATAAGAATATAATGAACATGGGAGCTTGATGATCATGCAAGTACTGGCTGGATTTTCTTTAATACTGTGTATGAGTGTTAAATTACCAACAACATCAGAAAAAATATTAGCGTATAGTTTCCTACAAACAGATTATGCTATTAAAGTCAGAAAACAACAAACATATCTTACCTTTTCCTGAGCTCCTGACCTATCAGCATTATTCATCTCTTCCTCAGTCTGGGCTGTTTGATAATAACACATTTAATAAATGAAATAAACCTGAATCTGCTTAGAATAAATTGCTGGCACATTTGAGCTTATTTTTGCATAAAAAGATTAATTTTAGCAGTTGTAGGTAATACTTGCCCTTTTCTTTTCCTCGATTGCACTTTAAACGGCGACAGACCTTCGGCACAACTACAACCATGAATGCTATCAGCAGAAATAAGGATGTTATCAGGAATATCATAAATCCAAGTCGGCGGAGTTCTGCAATGGATAAAGCAAAAACATTATTAGTGTAGAGACACTTGAAGTATTTATCAGGTAAAGAGATGCTACAAAAGGGACGTACCTGAATGTGTCAGACAGAGTTCAGTGATGCTGAGATGTTTAGTCCGGTTGGTGAATGAATACGCCACGACACAGCTGTAGGGATCATCCAGACACTTGATTTCCAGAGGTAGAGAGAGACTGATGCTGAGATCAGACACACTGATGCTGGACAATAAACTGTTCCCTTTGTACCAGGAGAGAGTCACATTTCTCACATTCACTACTGAACACAGCAGGAGACATTTTGGCACTGATGAACATCCAGGTGAGGATGAAGAACAACGTGAATAGTCTCTGACGATGAGGGGGATGGGAAGAGGAGCTGCAAAACATGACAGAAAAGGTCAAAGTTATCTATTATTATTAATTATTAATAGTAATATTATTAAATATCACTATTAATTTATTATTTCATTATTTGTCGGTCATTTTGGCTGCTGTATAGTGCATTTCAATTTGATTTTGTATCGAAAACATTTCTACATACTCTGTTCAGACTAGAATTAATTAGTGCATTTGTGAAATGAATACTCACCATACAAAGTAACATTGAATCTCCTCAGTAAAACTTTTGAACTACTGATCTGCAGCTGGTAAAGTCCATTGTGTTCAGATCTGATGTTTCTGATAGTCAGAGATCCAGTTTGATTGTCCATATGCAGTTTATCTCTGAATATCCTATCATTACTGACAAAAATAAAGTGGTCCCTTTTAATAAGTTCTGCTATTTGAATACTTTGAGGTCCAAATTTCCACAGAATATGATCTTCTGTCTGTATTTCAACATCAGTGTTTAAAGTGACAGAATCTCCCTCCATCACTGAAACTGTCTTTACTCCATGTGTCTCAAACACACCTGAAATTGAGATTTAAAATACATCAGTAAACAAAGCACACAGCAAATTGAACTTAGCTGAAGAAGCTTAGCTAATAAGAATGTAGTAATACACAGATGGCTGCAGTCCCTTTGCTTTGTATACTTTGATGATGAAGTTTTGACATAAAATTCCTAACGGACAATGTTCATCTCAGTTAAAAAACTCAAATAATCTGATCGTAACAGCAGTGTATTCAAAACTAGATCAAATATATATTGTATGCCTACCATCACACCACATGAAACAGCAAATCTAACAAAGTATAGATGTATAGTAAAATTATATTGTCAGAAGTATTTGGGGAAAAAATGGAAACCTGTTTCAATAAAAAACAACAACAACAACATATAATTAATGACTAAATAACCAAATAGTTTTTATTGGCCAAATCATCCTTTTTACAGTCTGTGATGTTGCACTAATAATAGCCTACTCATAATTAATATTACTATTACTAGTAGTAATGTACGTTTGTACTTTTGTACAAATATGTATGTTTATAACCATATAGCCTACTAAGGTTACTCGTTAAAACTGATATGATGGATTTTCAACGGCCGAGGGATCGACTGTTTATTTGAAATCCGCTTCCATTTGTTATTTTTAGAAAGTTGTGAAATCTAAATATGGAACTTTCGTTGGTTGCTGTAAAAATAATGTTTTCTATGGCCTCTCATATAGGCAACAAATACATTAGTTTATGTACGTTTTAAGTAGGTTACTTTCGCTTTCAAAATCGCGGAAGAAGGATTGTTCAAACTTGTTTTTAACTTAAAAAAAATGATTTGGAATTCAGAATCATTAAGAATTCATAAATGTAATTTAAATGATCATGCGCATGGTGTAATAACATTTAAACCGCATTTCATTAAATTAAATCCAACTTACCATTAGACAACACGCACAAGTAAATGAAAACAGTCTCTAAAATCATTTCTCGTAAGATATCCGAGCATTTCGTGATAATTAAATCCCTCATAATGCAGCGAAGCAAGTCATCTTAATATGGGAAAGAGCATTGCCTATTTTTTTTTTGAAAAGATACAGCATAAACCACTTAATGTTTTGGATATACGCGAAGGAGGAAGAAGTATTAGCCTTTGTCTAAGACTGGGTGTGGCAATGTTGTCATCTATTGGACTATCATGACATAGTTATTGTTTATTGTCTGTCCCTCACTCTTCTTTACTCAACTTTGGAACAGTCTAAATATTTATTATATATTATTATAAATATTTTATTATATATTATATATTATAATTCATACCCTTAATTATTTCCCAGGATTGTAAAAAAAAAGATGAGAGCCCAATTTTAAATATGTGATTCACAAGCTCTAAAAAAAGAAAATAATAAAAAATATTACCCAGCTGCTATGTAAATAGAGGACAGAACACATGTTGTTCTAACCTGACCCAGTTGTGGGTTGCTTATTCTACCAACACAATGGGTTGATTTCACTCATTCATTTAACAGGCGTAATAGCTTTTTTTTAACCTCATATATGATTTAGTATTTACACATTAACTTTTTCCTCTCGATCTTTGTAAAATAGGCTACACGACACAACCACTATGGGCCTTTATTTTCTATATAGCCTATTCTTAATACAGCATATTTTATACAGCCTATAACATGTAATATTGCCTACATTTAAGCTCATTTAACAAACATGTGAGTAAAAATGTAACATTTAGAAGTAATTCAAGTGTAAACAACCGTCTCTATTATCCCGTTTCAACCCTAACTGAGCTGAATGTAAATCCGAGCTTCAGACCGCTGCCCTGGGTTTCACTCATTGTCTGGAAGATGCTGTGACTGATTCTCATCTGTCAATAAACAAATAATGTACAGTACTGAGGATATATTTTAAGTCATTAATCCCTCACTTGCTTTTGAATTTATACTCCCTGTTCTGATTTGATAACTGACTTATTTTTGATTTTGGCATTTCTGTTGCCCTTACTTCACAGCAATTCATACAGTTCAGTTTGTTCACATTAGTTCACCAGTAAATGCTGGAATAGTCAGTCCCATTGGCCTAAAAGTGAAGAAGATGAAGTTTGTGAAAGAAAATTGAAAACATGAAGGATCCAGAGCCCTGCGAATAAAACAAGAAGATATTGAACAACAAATAGGTTGGTGTTTGTTCTTAATTATTGAATAAGGTTATCATTTTCAAAACTGCACAACCCTTTTTTAGTTAAAGCTGATCCAAAAACAATTGCTGAGCAAGAACATAACCAATCAGTGTTCAAAACTATCTTTGTAGCTTTGCCCAATTTACATCGGTAAGCTTGTACATTTTTTTATAATTTGAGTGGTTGGGGTCATTCGCTTTGAGTTATTACGTCGCATCATTAATATAAATGTGGGATTATACTTTCAAAGGATTTGTATTTAAACGAGAACAAGTTCTAAGGAACATTAAATTGCTTTTTGAGTTTAAAATAACTATTTATTTTGATGATATTCGAATGGTTTGATTGTACTGTACAGAAATCGAAATCTACAGATAACGCTAATACACACTGAATACACTTTCTCACAATATTGGTGTTGTTAACATTAACAATCTGAGAGCAAAATATAACAATAAGAATAATTTGCACAGTTCTGAGCTAACTTTGCGTTTGTTAGGTTTAATCGTAGTTGGTAGCACGATTTATTATTATAAAACGTTTTTTGGTCAGACCAAAACTGGCAGACATGGTACATTTCTTGTTAGTTTCGTTTTGAATTTGGCCAGCAGCAATGAAAACATGAATTATAATTTATTGTAATGCGGTGCTGTCGCCCTTTCCAAGTAAAAATCAGTCAAATCACGAAACGTGAATGTGGTAAAGTCTCTTGCTCGAGACGAAAACATCGAGTTGAAAGCATAGCGAGCTGCGGAAGAGACACGTTTCTCGAGCGCTTTCCGCGAGCGCGATTCGAGACGTTACACATACCCTAACCCAGGGGCGGTTCTAGGGTGAGTGGATATCCGGGGCTTAGCCCAGAGACATCCATAACTGTCAGAATACACTTTAATTAAAATATATTTAAAAGACACATTGGCTAAGAAGCTTTATTTTTTTTAAAGCTGTAAATCTTTCTAAAAATATTCATTATTAAAATAAAATAGTCACAATGAGTTAAACTGTAAACAATAATCTATACTCATTCTCATGGGCGTAACCACCATATACTTTGGGGGGGACGTGTCCCCCCCCAATATTGGAAAAATACCAATCTGTCCCCCCAATAATAGGCCTATTATATTGTAATATGTGACATGTGATATGCCCTCCTTTTATGAACCCTGGTTGTAGCCTAGTGGATCTGTTGTTATTTCCGATTTACTTTCAATTTAGGAAAAACTAGGAAAACAAAACTGTGTGACCACCCCCCCTCGATTGTACATTTGGTTGAGCCCGTAAACGCCGGCTTGCGGCATCGTTTGAAAAAACCGCTCAGTCCGACTGTCACTGGTGCTTAAATGAAATGAAGGTAGGAGCTAAAAGAAAGAAGCAGGACGAACAGGCGGACATTCGCCTTTTTTTCAGACGATAAGCAAGTAGACACCTAAAAAGTAGTGCCATGGTCAAAAATACCGCGGCAATGTTTGAATAAATGTGAAAAAATATCACGTTTAAACGGCTCAGTATTATAGCAAGGTTTCTAGCATGATACCCTGAAAATAGGCTGAATAATGAACTGCTGGAGTCACAGACCAATGAGTTCCCGCACTTCCCACTCCATTGATAAGCCTCTATTCATTCGTTGATGGCCTGGCCTGTTTGTTTTTACGATCTGATCCGCGACTGAACTTAAAAAAAAAATATCTGGGGGAGGGCTCACATTTGGACCCCCCCAATATCTATACCACCATGGTTACGCCCTTGCTCATTCTCAACCGTTATATGATCAATATGATCCAAAATGCAAATCCAATAATTTAAAAACGAATAATAAATACAATATCATGATTAAAAACCTATATGTGTTGTTTCACGGTGACACAGCTCAGTAACAAATAACGTATTTTGACGGATGGCGAGACTGTTACAGCGATAAGTTATATAACGTTAGTAAGTTACAGATACCTGAAGCAGCGGATTCTTGCCGTTTAAGTGCTGGCTGGGGGTGTTTTACTTCCTTTTTTGGAAGAATTTTGAAATGTCCATTTTTATTTTCAAATAAATTCATATAGTAAAATACCACACACAAATGAACCGCCTGGCTCCCCAAGATCTGATCTCATTGGCTGGATCATATAGATCCTATAACTTCTTATCGTCGGTTTGGCCAGTTTACATGTCAGTCAAAATGGCTACGAGCCTCAGTGGGCGATCCTTATCGGGAGTAGAGGCTGACATTTTTTCGGGAATCCCACGGGTCACGGGAATCCGTGGGATTCCCGCGGGATGGGAAACAAAATCGCTACGAATCACGTGATTGGGACGGGAGAGGAAAAAATGTAATCGGGAGTGGGCGGGACCGGGAATAGTAATGATACCCAACTTTACACACAAATATACCTTTTATATAAATAAACTATAAACTGTATATTTTAATTCTGAACTCAATTCTAGTTGTCCTCATGGGCGTAAATTTCATTTAACAGTAGGGGGGGGACAATAAATATAACATTTCTCATGAGCAATTTTTGAAGGGGACACAAATAATACAGTCAAATTGTACTTATAAAGATATGTCCCCACAGTGAAAAACTTTGCTTCTATCATTATTATTTTAGCACGGAGACGGTTATTTTGAAAGTTTTTCTCAGGTTCAATGACAAAGCAGATCAGCACATTTAAAACAGCCACAAACCAAGGATAAGAAATAAAATCCCTTTTATTTCATCCATGCTGACGATTGTAATGATGCCAGGTTGTTGACCTCAGCTTAGAGCGCTCTGCTCGTGCTGCTTCTCAGAATGTTTGGTCGCTATAGCAACCAGTTGTAGTGGAAAACTGTAGGTCCGAAACAGAGCAGAACCGAACTGAACCGAACCGAGCTGGTACCAGTCAGTGGAAAACCCCAATAAGTTGCAGTGCACTATGCAACAAGCTATTGTAAACAAGCTAACGTTAACTAGATAAGTAATATTTTAATCGCTAATATAGCAGATTCTTGGAAAATTACATCGGTAACGTTAATCAGCATTTTTGCCGCAACTAATTTATGAATGAGTCTGCTGCATCAACTACATTAAAGAGAATCGCTTTATTTAAAGTGAATAAAGTATCCTACTTACTGGAGTTCAACATTAACTGAGCTGCAGCCACACACCTGACTCGTGTGTGGAGTAGGTGAGAAGATGAACTGGGAAAGCAGGCAGTGGGCCAAACCACTGTGAGGAAGGGGAGGGGGAACTCAACTGTTTCTAAAAGCACTTTTTGCGGGTTTTTTTTTCTACTTACACAATTATTTTAGGTATACATACATATATTTTTCACAATAGAGAGTGCGATTTTTTTTAAATATTTTTTTTGGGGGGGGACAACCCTCGGATGGGGGGGGACATGTCCCCTCCGTCCCCCCCCCGGGATTTACGCCCATGGTTGTCCTGTCTCTTTATACTCTCCTCCTGTTTGCTTTGGTGTGGCTGGTTAAGTAAAAAACGCAGTCCGTGATGGACAGATTGTTAACGGCATGCGTTTTTAAGCCTTGTTTGTTTAAATATGTAAGCAATTAAAAAGCATTTGGGCGCGAAAGACAACTCCTTTCAGTACATGCGCGCTGTGTTCTGTTCTGTGTGAACAGTGCGAGCACATACAGACGTCTCTGACACGCGCTAGCCGCTTGAACGGGCAAATACATGAAGTATGTCAAACTACCCCTCTTGGCAAGTATCTTTAGCAATAATTAATCCATACTGAATTTATATACCTGAGTACAGATGCACAGATCAACAGGATATTTGTTTGTTTTATTTTAGAGCATCTTCTGTTCCGTGCTTGCACACAAGCTGCACTGTCGGCACTGGGGCGCGGCACACATACATACTGGAGCACGGAACTTCTGATACGTGCATTCTGATTGCGTGAACAATAGACCTGTTAAGCAATATATTGTGAGAGGGCCGTTTGCTACAGCGTCCCAAACAACTCAAAATAATAAACCACAAAGTTAACAAAACGATGGACTCAACTGTGCTGAGCGAGAGTGCTTCTCTGCCCTCTTCACGTGCTGTTTCCCTCTTATGAAGCCGTGACGAGATCCCTGCATTCAAATTATTATTTTTTTTGTTGAAAGAATAATGTAATATTCCACTGGTTGATAACCATAAATATTTATATGCAAAATATTTGTGTTGTTTTTCGTGTCAAATGTGAAGAATGACAGGTTGGATGCCACACGTATAATTTTATTTTTTTTGGCAGAGTATACAGGTGTAATTTTCACTTTAGCTTCAGGCAATGTAACATGATTTTATGATCGTAATTTTGACTTAATTCTTAAAATAGTATGACGTTAATCTTATTTATTTAGTTATTTATTTGAGAAGGATAAACTGATTAAACTGGCGCTGGCCGCTTGGTATTTAAAAATAAAACAAAAAAACTTGAATTTAACAAATTAAATGTTCCAGTCATATTTCTAAATTAAATTAATAAAGAAATTATTTTAGAGAGAGAGAGAGAGAGAGAGAGAGAGAGAGAGAGAGAGAGAGAGAGACGGGCTCAGACTCAGACGGTGAATTCTGAGAAGCTGCAGGGCTCTATATTCCTTTCCTTGTTTCAATTCAAAGTTCACTGAACTAATTGTGAACAACACTCCCGTCTTCTTCCCATGTTAATTTAATATATATATATATGAAATAGGTTATTTTTATGAAGACAGACGTTAAAATTAATGTTCACATAATAAGTGCTGTCATTCACGCGGTTCACAATATGTTTTAGCGCGTAATATGTTTTAAGAATGATATTCTGTTTAGCACGCAATATGTTTTACGCCTAATATTCATTAATGCATTAATCAAATTTAAGATTTTCTTTTTAATAATATGAATGTTCATGTTCATTTTTAAAATAGAAATGTCCTAGCCTTATGAGCAGTTGATAATCGACGGACTGTTCTGTTAATAAATGCCGTCCTTCGGTTATGTTATATTAATATGTTTCAGCACTCATACTTTACAACCATTCATTTTCTTGGGTTAAGATAGACTATTCTCTAATTAATTAAACAGTTTGTTATCATACAGATTGAAAGCCTGGGTGGTCTCTCTCTCCCTCTCCCTCTCTCTCTGTTTATGTGTGTGTGTGTGTGTGTGTGCGCGCGCGTGGGCGGGTGCATGCACGGGAGGGGTGCGATTTTCGAATAGTAATCTAATAATACCCAGCGATTATTGAATATTACTTTTGCTTAAAATGCCCATCCGTAGTAGCAACTTTACATGGCCGCTCAATATGATGTTAACCTAGAGAAATGTGCGCTATTGAAGTGTTTGTGTGGAAGCGCGTTTGCTGCAGGACAGGCTCCGGTGCGCTCACTTGCTCTTAAATCTCCGTCATTCTTGGTCATACAGATAAAAGTAGCCTAATACATCTTTCGAATCTGTAAAGACTCTACGTTTATTTGTGTGCACTCAGAATAACAACGAAACGTTGCGCTTTTAAGCAAACAGGATGCGCTTTAGGTCTCATGTGAACTTGAGCGAGAAACTTCTAAACTCCGTCTTTGATAAATATATCTATAGAGAGTGAAATGTCAAAAGAAAAAAAACATAGAAGACGTGTGTGTTAGCATGGATGAAATTTACATGAAATTGAATCTGTGCAACACTGTGCATAAGATGGCTTTCAGTTCAATATAATAACAAAAAACTACATATTGGGTTTTTATTCAACTAATAAGGTGGGCATGCTGTGATCTGTACTATATTTTTACTGCAATTGACAGATTTCGGCAAAAAAACAAAAAAAAAACAACAACACGGGAGTGGGAGGGAGTTGGAGTCATTCTTCCCGGAGTGGACGGGACGGGATTTCCCCCCCAGTTTTTTCGTGGGATTGGGACGGGAAGAGATTAATTTTTGTGGGAGTGGGACGGGAGAGGTTTGAAAATTCACTCCCATGTCACCCTCTAATCGGGAGTGAATGAGTGACAACGTAAAGTTGACACTGTTACATCTGCAGAGAACAAATCCGCGGTTGAAATAAATATTTTATTGCGCATGAAAACTCAGTGATAGTGCTTACGAGGCATGGTAATAAAAACATTAGGGGCTTTACTGAAAACATTCGGGGCTTCAGCCCCCTTAGCCCACCCCTAGCGCCGCCCCCCTAACCCTACCCGATACTTTATTTTAATCCTTTTTTAATTAAAAATCCTTAAATCATTTTTATTGAAAATAAATGCCTTTCTGATGCGATATGAGATTGGAAAAGGGAGGACAAAGGTTTGACGAAAGGTAGGTTCAAACTCGGGTTGATCGAGTTAAAAAGATTGCAATACATATTTGCCATCTACACACTCGAGCTGATGTCTGACAGCTGTCTTTTGTAATATTGACTAGCCCAATCACACGTTGGTGGGCTGAAATTGTGTAAATAGCTTCTGCCGACAAGGTGGGCTATTTGCACTCAGTGTAAATAAACGCTAAATAAAGATTATTCTGCAAATAACTGTAATTGCAGGTTTCAAACAGATATTGCGACAAAGAGGCAAAACATTTGGACTGCAATTAAGTGTTAAGCTGATGTTTGAAATAATGTTTGCCAGATGTCTTGTATCTATTGCAATTTAAGTCTCACATTTGTTGCCATTGTTGTGGCAATTTCTTTCATACAAACATCATTACTGAGTAAGAGACAACTCTGAGTCCAAATTGTGGTAATAAAAGTATTTATTCCCTTGCAAGAGAAGATCCCTCGTCAATAACACACATGAGCTGGGTCAGTGAGGGAAAGAGAGAGATAAGGGAAAAGCAGTCTCGGTTTGTTTTTATAGCGGCCTTCAAGGCCTCTCTCTCTCCCTCCCTGCGGGAGGGCTGCCAGTTCGTTCACCTATTAATGATTATACAGAAGGGCAGGCAAATGCCCCCCTGACCCCCAGGCTATAAGTTGTAAATGCCCTCATGATGACCCTTTTACCATCTGCTTTTCCTTACCTCTCCCATAGCAAATCACACAAAGAATGCTTTTCTAACTATGAGCGAGAAACCATAAAATGCACACATCTTGAATATAGGTTTCACGGTTTGATTAATACCCATAAGGAAAATTCCATCACAATTCCTCCCTGTTTATCATTCTCTGATAACTGATTAATCAAACATTGTAATAATAATAGTAAAAATAATAATAAATACAAGTTCAAGCCATTACATCACACTTATACTCTTCATCTCTGATTTTCACATAATTGATCACTTTTCTTGAACCTGCGAAGTAAGTTTTTGAAAATTGGAAAAATGCTTAGGCTGTTTTTGTTGGGTCTGACCCTAAGTGTTTAGCAAGCACAGTAAAAGATTTTACTCTATAGCTGGGCTGAATGGACAGGCCTTGCTGTCGCACTCTCGGCCTAAACCGAACCCTCAGTCACCATATTATAAACAAGAAATAGTATAGTTCAAGTAGGAAATAGACATATCAATTTATCACTGTTGAGTTACTTCTGTAATATAAATGTAAATATTAAAAGTATGTAAAAAATCCCTCAGTTTCACCCCTCTCCTTGTACGTCATCTGAAACACGGATAACTGCTGCTTTTTAACCTTCTTTACATTTCAATCATCCTCAGGAAGAAAAATAAAAATAAAAATTAAAAACCATCATAACTCAATTACCCCTTTCACTGTAACTTCCGCTACTTGCGTCATCATTTTGTTGGTCATCAACATTAACATCATCATCCAGATAGACTGTCATTTTCACCAATTGAACAGACATTCCGACCTTAACCAGTCTCTGTACTAAGCTAGACACACATTGTATAATACATGGTATGCAGAGCAAAATTAGTACTACTATAACTATAATTGGCAACACCTTCAGACCTGTTGTGAAGTGTAGTATTATCAAGCAAATTGTTACTGACAACACAGTCATTATACATGTGGTTTTATACAGGCCACACATTCCTGGCACTCTGAATGGGTGCCACGGTCTTGGACGCTCCATTCTCTCAGTTACTCTGTATCAAAAGGTGCTGTTATGACCAAAGAATGTGAGAAAGTACTGTCTTCGAAGCCCTAAAAGTCTTATCTGTTCTGTTGATTACGATGTCCACCCGTATGCCGGTTGCGCAATCCAAGTTGCCTCCTCCCTTCAATCTCCTCCTTGCTGCTGATATTCTTTCAAACTGGATCTTAGCGTTTACTGACACTCGCGTCGAACCTCCTCCAGCGATTGCTCCGCCTCCGCAATGGGCGGCACCTTCCTGCAATGGTTTATGTGAACCCACGTAGCCCTCTCTGCGACCTTCACCGCCGTGTGCGTCACCAGCAGCACCTGGAAAGGCCCTAGCCACCTTTTCGATTTCCAGCTCTTTCTCCTGTGATCACGAATCACCACGAAATCGCCAGGTCTGACCTCGTGCAGGAATCTCTCAGCAACCTTCCCCTGGGCAGCTTTTACCTGCACAGAAATATTTGACAACAGACAAGACATTTCTTTGCAGTAATTCAACATGTCATTCTCACACACATCCGTTGATGGCAGCCTTTGTTTACCCCCCTTCTATGCCCATGAATGGTGGCCTGCCAAACAAAATTTCAAATGGGCTCAGGTTTATTTTCACTCTTTTTCTCATTCTCATGTACATCAGTACAATTGGGAGGGCTTTAAGCCAAGTCAGACCCGTCTCTTCACAGCATTTTGCCAATTTGTTCTTAATGGTCTGGTTCTGTCTCTCTACTGCCCCTCCTGATGAGGGCGCGTAGCTGCAGTGTGTTCTCATGTCAATTCCCAAGAACTGACCCACCTGCTTTATTGCATCATTGACAAAGTGTCTGCCATTATCAGAACTGATTTTTCTTGGAATTCCCCATCTCGGGACAATCTCGGTCAACAGGGCCTTTGCCACTGCCGCCGAATCTTGTTTCGAGGTTGGGAAGGCCTCAACCCATTTTGACCACATGTCAACCATCACCAGACAGTGTTTCTGTTACCCACAAGGGGTTAATTCGATGAAATCCATCATTAGATATTCAAATGGGCCTGCCGGGGCTGGTTGAGATGCCAAGGGTGTTTTTATTCCCCTAGCCACATTGTGTGTGTTACAAGTGACACATCTTTTGCAAAAAATTTCAGCAACCACTGTAAATCCCTTTGTAAACCATAATTCCTTCATCTGCATTATCATACCCGCTTTTGACACATGATCCAACCCATGTGTCAACTTAGCATAATGCTGAAAGAAGTGTTTGGGCAAACAAGGAATGTCATCAACGCTCAACCATACACCCCTCTGGAGACTGCAGCCAGACGACCTCCATTGTTGTTTTTCTGCTCCTGTGGGAAAAGTCTGCATACTCTGTAAACAAGGGGAAATATCAGGGTTAGTCACAGATACCAAAGCACAAGTCGTTTCTTTTGTCTCCTGTGCTGCCGCGGCCTTTGCTGCCGCGTCTGCTCTCGCGTTTCCTGTGGAGATAAAACTTTTATCGTTAGTGTGCGCTGCGCATTTACAGATCGCGACCTTGTCTGGTAGAAGAATGGCCTCCAAAAGCTCAGACACAAGAGATGCGTTTAATATCGGATTGTCCATCTGACTTCAAAAAATTTCTGTGCTTCCAAAGTGCGCCAAAATCATGTGTGACCCCAAAAGCATAACGCGAGTCTGTGTAAATTGTCACACATTTGTCACACAAAGTTTTGCTTTGCTGGTGGTGCACTCGTGCTTGCTTTAATCTGTACGACAGCCAGCTGCATCTCTCTCTCCCCCCTCACCTTCGCGGCTTTGTCCTTCTTTGTTAGCAGTTGTTCCTCGGCGTGCACAGCGTGCGCTAATGTGGTTGTCAGCCGCCCGCTCTGCCACTCGATATAGCTTGCTTTAACCGCTTGTGCGATCTCTGGTCTCAGTCCGTTCAGGAAGCAGCTTTGCAGATGGCACTCCCACGTGCCCGGCTGCGTTCCTCTGTCCCCTGGTTCAGCCATACCGCTGTGTTTCCGAAATATTTCAAAAAGTCTGACATAAAAGTCTCGAACAGATTCTTCTCTCACCTGGCAACAGCCGTTGATTTTCGCTGTGTCCACCCGTGCTGGAAAAGCGGCTTTCATTGCCTGTGTGAGATCCGTCACCGCTGATCGATACGGTTCGTTGGCTTCGTGCAGCCAGGTTCCATGCTCTCGTCGTCGCTCGGTTGTCGGCATCTGGCTACTCACTTTGTGCCAGTTTGTGGCCCCCAGTTTCACGGCTAACAGCCGCCTCAGTTCTTGTGTGGTGGGGCTGAATTCCTCACAGAAAGTGGTTAGTTCATCTGAAAATCTGTCACCTGCGTCGTCCGGGCTTGGCAGATGAGCCATTGCTTCTTTCATGTCCGTCACAGTCCATGGTCTGTAGACCATCACCGATCCGTCAGGTCCCGCCACCTCTACCATTGGCGCCGTGAAGTTGACTTTGTCTCTGGCCTGCGATCTTGTTACGATTTTCTTCGGTATGGCCCCCAGTTTCTCATTCGAGGTATTTTTACTTTCTTCCTCGTCCTGGTCCACTTGACTGGACGCCTTTTGAGCTACTGCGCTCACCAGTTGCTGTATTGCCAGCACCATTTGTGCTGACTGCTCCGCTTGCTGTTCTGCTCGCGCTGTTTCTCGCACTTCTTGCTCTACAATCGCTGCCAGCGCGTCCACTCGCGCTGCGCGGTCTTCTCGTGCTTCTCGCTCTTCTTGCGCCGTCTGCGCTGCCTGTGCTGCTCGTGCTGCTCGTCCTGCTTCCGCCGCCTCTGCTGCTCGCGCTGTTTCCCGCACCTCTCGTTCAGCGCCTCGCGCTGCGCGTGCTTGTGCGTCCTGCTGCGGTTGTTTTACAGGAGAACAGTCGAGGTCGGGGTCGAATTTCAATGCACTCAGCTGCTCCATTGGGTAGATGTGTGTTTTGTATTCTGGCGGTGCCGGCCTCACCGTATTTCATGTGGGGAAACATAAACATACTGTGGGTTAGTCGGTTCTGATGGTGCAGACACGCATACAGATGCACTTTCACACTTTTCATTTCTCCCCCCTGTTAGTTCTTTCTGCATTCGCTTTCTTTCTCTCTTATCTGCTTCCTTGAGCCAACAATCTACTGTCTGTTCACATTTTTTACATACATGCTTAACACATTTGCAACAACAACCTGGTTGTTTGTTGCTACTTTTTCCAACTGAGTCCCTCACCACTTTCAGTTTTGTGAGGCTCAATGTTCCCTCTTCGGGAAAATCATGATGCTTGATTAATTTTTCAATATCTTGCATACATTTTTGACCATAATATTTTTTCATTTGATAGTACACCGGTGTATCATATTTCACAAGCTTGCTCTGAGACATCCCCATACTGGCTGTTTTCTGCTTTCTGTGGATTTACTCACGCGCGTCTCTTTAATCTGCTAGACGTCTCCAGCAGATCCAATTTTCTCTTATCCCACAATCGGATCGGATTGCACTATCAGTGCCCTCTTAATTGTGATTTACCAAAATCTTTCGATTTTTTCTAACCCCAATTAACCTCGGTACCTGTTTGAAACCCTCTTGATCCGTACAGATCTCAAATTAATCTCAGGTTACCTAATCTGAACGTTCGTGTTCAGATTACTCTACCACAGAAACAATTTTCAGCCAATATGGTCAATTTCACTCTTTAAACTGAATTTCACCCTCATTAAAATTGAATTTAATTGTTTCTTACCAGAGATGTCGTTTTGTGCCACCTGGGTTCTTTTTGATTCCAGTGGTCGATCCCTCCGGTCCCAACAGCGGAAACGGTCCCTCTTCTCTGAATCTTTTTTGCGAGGTAGGGTTGGAACTCTCAGCTCCAAGGTGGCCTGCCTCCGTCCGCTGTCAGGTCCAGAAGTCACGTCCAAGGAATCCCACTATTCTGACACCAAATTGTTGTGGCAATTTCTTTCATACAAACATCATTACTGAGTAAGAGACAATTCTGAGTCCAAATTGTGGTAATAAAAGTATTTATTCCCTTGCAAGAGAAGATCCCTCGTCAATAACACACATGAGCTGGGTCAGTGAGGGAAAGAGAGAGATAAGGGAAAAGCAGTCTCGGTTTGTTTTTATAGCGGCCTTCAAGGCCTCTCTCTCTCCCTCCCTGCGGGAGGGCTGCCAGTTCGTTCACCTATTAATGGTTATACAGAAGGGCAGGCAAATGCCCCCCTGACCCCCAGGCTATAAGTTGTAAATGCCCTCATGATGACCCTTTTACCATCTGCTTTTCCTTACCTCTCCCATAGCAAATCACACAAAGAATGCTTTTCTAACTATGAGCGAGAAACCATAAAATGCACACATCTTGAATATAGGTTTCACGGTTTGATTAATACCCATAAGGAAAATTCCATCACACCATCTCTGAAAAGCTTTGTTCTCTTTGTTTGGACATGATGTCATCATGTGAAGATGAATGTGATGAAATGAAACTAACATTTCCCATTAAATCCAACCTGACCATTCATATTATAAAACATTATTATACCTTTACCATTTTACTCTTTTGAAAACAGTTTTTTATGTACTGATTGATTTTAGTTCATTTTAAACAAAAAAAGTTTCTGTCCTTCAGCTTTAAAGGAAATAATATCCAGGTAACTTTCCATGAATTGGGCACAAAATGAAGCCTAGAACTATTTTTTTTACTAAATATTATCTGAACTGTTTTATTTTATATTTATTTATATCAGTTTCACAATTTTTGCAAGCATATTACTAAAATGTTGAACATTTTACATACCTGCCCAAAGGCTAGTTAATGCAATATATAGTTTTCATTACAAAAACTTTCAATTTGTGCATGTAATGTTTAAAAATAATAACTGGATGATACATTTACCCAATTCAAATAAATGCATCACAATGTTCATATTTTCCTCTATTATGTCAGGATTCACATGCATTTTCCTTTCTCATTTCTGTCTTTTATTTTTAATTTCATTTAACAATTTACATTGGGGGGGGGGGGGGTTGATTTGCTGAAAATCAAACTATTGAAACTTTCAGAACTTTTTATTTTTATTTAATTTTAGACCTGATAGAAGAGAACTAGGAGATTGAATACATAATTGAAGAGGGGGAGAAACATCAGGTTAAAATGTAAGAAACATCCTGGAGTTCCCCATTTAAAAATTTAGAATATATGTTTCACTTGCCCTCAGTGTGAAAAGAGTTTCTCATACAAACTAAAATCTTTACCTTTTACATAAAATTTCATTGTGGAGGAAAGCCACATGCATGTGATGAGTGCGAGATACTTTCACAATAAAAGGAAATTTTATTGAACACATGGAAATTCAGATTGCAGAGAAACATCTATGATCAATGTGGGAAGAGTTTGCCATTTAGAGGAAAACCTTGAGGAACCATATGAGGATCCACACTGGAGAGAAAGCCCCACAAATGTCATCACGAAGAGTTTTGCCTACAAAAGGAAACCTTAATGTACACATTTACATGTATTTATTTAGCAGACACTTTTATCCAAAGCCAACTTACAATTGGAGGAATCAAACACTGAGCTCCGTGTTTAATAAATTTCATTTACAGACCATCAGCCATAACTACAACTGATGCTATCAGCAGAAACACGGATGTTATCAGGAATATCACTAATTCATGTCGGTGGAGTTCTGCAATGGATATAAAAGCAAAAAACATTATTAGTGTAGAGACACTTGTGGTATTTATCAGGCAAAGAGATGCTACAAAAGAGACGTACCTGAACATGTCAGACAGAGTTCAGTGATGCTGAGATGTTTAGTCCGGTTGGTGAATGAATACGCCACGACACAGCTGTAGGGATCATCCAGACACTTGATTTCCAGAGGGTAGAGAGAGACTGATGCTGAGATCAGACACACCTGATGCTTGGACAATAAACTGTTACCCTTTGTACCAGGAGAGAGTCACATTTCTCACATTCACTACTGAAACAGCAGGAGACATTTGGCACTGATTGAAACATCCAGGTGAGGATGAAAGAAACAATGTGAATAGTCTCTGATGATGAGGGGGATGGGAAGAGTAGCTGCAAAACATGACAGAAAAGGTCAAAGTTATCTATTATTATTAATTATTACTAGTAATATTATTAAATATCACTATTAATTTATTATTTCATTATTTGTCGGTCATTTGGCTGCTGTATAGTGCATTTCAATTTGATTTTGTATCGAAAACATTTTCTACATACTCTGTTCAGACTAGAATTAATTAGTGCATTTGTGAAATGAATACTCACCATACAAAGTAACATTGAATCTCCTCAGTAAAACTTTTGAACTACTGATCTGCAGCTGGTAAAGTCCATTGTGTTCAGATCTGATGTTTCTGATAGTCAGAGATCCAGTTTGATTGTCCATATGCAGTTTATCTCTGAATATCCTATCATTACTGACAAAAATAAAGTGGTCCCTTTTAATAAGTTCTGCTATTTGAATACTTTGAGGGTCCAAATTTCCACAGAATATGATCTTCTGTCTGTATATCAACATCAGTGTTTAAAGTGACAGAATCTCCCTCCATCACTGAAACTGTCTTTACTCCATGTGTCTCAAACACACCTGAAATTGAGATTTAAAATACATCAGTAAACAAAGCACACAGCAAATTGAACTTAGCTGAAGAAGCTTAGCTAATAAGAATGTAGTAATACACAGATGGCTGCAGTCCCTTTGCTTTGTATACTTTGATGATGAAGTTTTGACATAAAATTCCTAACGGACAATGTTCATCTACAGTTAAAAAATTCAAATAATCTGATCGTAACAGCAGTGTATTCAAAACTAGATCAAATATATATTGTATGCCTACCCATCACACCACATGAAACAGCAAATCTAACAAAGTATAGATGTATAGTAAAATTATATTGTCAATGAAGTATTTTGAGGGAAAAAATGGAAACCTGTTTCAATAAAAAACAACAACAAACAACATATAATTAATGACTAAATAAACCAAATAGTTTTTTATTGGCCAAATCATCCTTTTTACAGTCTGTGATGTTGCACTAATAATAGCCTACTCATAATTAATATTACTATTACTAGTAGTAATGTACGTTTGTACTTTTGTACAAATATGTATGTTTATAACCATATAGCCCTACTAAGGTTACTCGTTAAAACTGATATGATGGATTTTCAACGGCCGAGGGATCGACTGTTTATTTGAAATCCGCTTCCATTTGTTATTTTTAGAAAGTTGTGAAATCTAAATATGGAACTTTCGTTGGTTGCTGTAAAAATAATGTTTTCTATGGCCTCTCATATAGGCAACAAATACATTAGTTTATGTACGTTTTAAGTAGGTTACTTTCGCTTTCAAAATCGCGGAAGAAGGATTGTTCAAACTTGTTTTTAACTTAAAAAAAATGATTTGGAATTCAGAATCATTAAGAATTCATAAATGTAATTTAAATGATCATGCGCATGGTGTAATAACATTTAAACCGCATTTCATTAAATTAAATCCAACTTACCATTAGACAACACGCACAAGTAAATGAAAACAGTCTCTAAAATCATTTCTCGTAAGATATCCGAGCATTTCGTGATAATTAAATCCCTCATAATGCAGCGAAGCAAGTCATCTTAATATGGGAAAGAGCATTGCCTATTTTTTTTTTGAAAAGATACAGCATAAACCACTTAATGTTTTGGATATACGCGAAGGAGGAAGAAGTATTAGCCTTTGTCTAAGACTGGGTGTGGCAATGTTGTCATCTATTGGACTATCATGACATAGTTATTGTTTATTGTCTGTCCCTCACTCTTCTTTACTCAACTTTGGAACAGTCTAAATATTTATTATATATATTATAAATATTTTATTATATATTATATATTATAATTCATACCCCTTAATTATTTCCCAGGATTGTAAAAAAAAAGATGAGAGCCCCAATTTTAAATATGTGATTCACAAGCTCTAAAAAAAGAAAATAATAAAAAATATTACCCAGCTGCTATGTAAATAGAGGACAGAACAACATGTTGTTCTAACCTGACCCAGTTGTGGGTTGCTTATTCTACCAACACAATGGGTTGATTTCACTCATTCATTTAACAGGCGTAATAGCTTTTTTTTAACCTCATATATGATTTAGTATTTACACATTAACTTTTCCTCTCGATCTTGTAAAATAGGCTACACGACACACACCACTATGGGGCCTTTTATTTTCTATTATAGCCTATTCTTAATAACAGCATATTTTATACAGCCTATTAACATGTAATATTGCCTACATTTAAGCTCATTAACAAACATGTGAGTTAAAAATGTAACATTTAGAAGTAAATTCAAGTGTAAACAACCGTCTCTATTATCCCGTTTCAACCCTAACTGAGCTGAATGTAAATCCGAGCTTCAGACCGCTGCCCTGGGTTTCACTCATTGTCTGGAAGATGCTGTGTGACTGATTCTCATCTGTCAATAAACAAATAATGTACAGTACTGAGGATATATTTTAAGTCATTAATCCCTCACTTGCTTTTGAATTTATACTCCCTGTTCTGATTTGATAACTGACTTATTTTTGATTTTGGCATTTCTGTTGCCCTTACTTCACAGCAATTCATACAGTTCAGTTTGTTCACATTAGTTCACCAGTAAATGCTGGAATAGTCAGTCCCATTGGCCTAAAAGTGAAGAAGATGAAGTTTGTGAAAGAAAATTGAAAACATGAAGGATCCAGAGCCCTGCGAATAAAACAAGAAGATATTGAACAACAAATAGGTTGGTGTTTGTTCTTAATTATTGAATAAGGTTATCATTTTCAAAACTGCACAACCCTTTTTTAGTTAAAGCTGATCCAAAAACAATTGCTGAGCAAGAACATAACCAATCAGTGTTCACAAAACTATCTTGTAGCTTTGCCCAATTTACATCGGTAAAGCTTGTACATTTTTTTTATAATTTGAGTGGTATGGGGGTCATTCGCTTTGAGTTATTACGTCGCATCATTAATATAAATGGTGGGATTATACTTTCAAAGGGATTTGTATTTAAACGAGAACAAGTTCTAAGGAACATTAAATTGCTTTTTGAGTTTAAAATAACTATTTATTTTGATGATATTCGAATGGTTTGATTGTACTGATACAGAAATCGAAATCTACAGATAACGCTAATACACCCTGAATACACTTTTCTCACAATATTGGTGTTGTTAACATTAACAATCTGAGAGCAAAATATAACAATAAGAATAATTTGCACAGTTCTGAGCTAACTTGCGTTTGTTAGTTTAATCGTAGTTGGTAGCACGATTTATTATTATAAAACGGTTTTTGGTCAGACCAAAACTGGCAGACATGGTACATTTCTTGTTAGTTTCGTTTTGAATTTGGCCAGCAGCAATGAAAAATGAATTATAATTTATTGTAATGCGGTGCTGTCGCCCTTTCCAAGTAAAAATCAGTCAAATCACGAAACGTGAATGTGGTAAAGTCTCTTGCTCGAGACGAAAACATCGAGTTGAAAGCATAGCGAGCTGCGGAAGAGACACGTGTCTCGAGCGCTTTCCGCGGAGCGCACGATTCGAGACGTTACACATACCCTAACCCAGGGGCGGGTTCTAGGGTGAGTGGATATCCGGGGCTTAAGCCAGAGACATCCATAACTGTCAGAATACACTTTAATTAAAATATATTTAAAAGACACATTGGCTAAGAAGCTTTATTTTTTTTAAAGCTGTAAATCTTTCTAAAAATATTCATTATTAAAATAAAATAGTCACAATGAGTTAAACTGTAAACAATAATCTATACTCATTCTCATGGGCGTAACCACCATATACTTTGGGGGGGGACGTGTCCCCCCCCAATATTGGAAAAATACCAATCTGTCCCCCAATTAATAGGCCTATTATTTGTAATATGTGACATGTGATATGCCCTCCTTTTATGAACCCTGGTTGTAGCCTAGTGGATCTGTTGTTATTTCCGATTTACTTTCAATTTAGGAAAAAACTAGGAAAACAAAACTGTGTGACCACCCCCCCTCGATTGTACATTTGGTTGAGCCCGTAAACGCCGGCTTGCGGCATCGTTTGAAAAACCGCTCAGTCCGACTGTCACTGGTGCTTAAATGAAATGAAGGTAGGAGCTAAAAGAAAGAAGCAGGACGAACAGGCGGACATTCGCCTTTTTTTCAGACGACTAAGCAAGTAGACACCTAAAAAGTAGTGCCATGGTCAAAAATACCGCGGCAATGTTTTGAATAAATGTGAAAAAAATATCACGTTTAAACGTCTCAGTAATTATAGCAAGGTTTCTAGGCATGATACCCTGAAATAGGCTGAATAATGAACTGCTGGAGTCACAGACCAATGAGTTCCCGCACCCCACTCCATTGATAAGCCTCTATTCATGTCGTTGATGGCCTGGCCTGTTTTGTTTTTACGATCTGATCCGCGACTGAACTTAAAAAAAAATATCTGGGGGAGGGCTCACATTTGGACCCCCCCAATATCTATACCACCATGGTTACGCCTTGCTCATTCTCAAACCGTTATATGATCAATATGATCCAAAATGCAATCCATAATTTAAAAACGAATAATAAAGTACAATATCATGATTAAAACCTATATGTGTTGTTTCACGGTGACACAGCTCAGTAACAAATAACGTATTTTGACGGATGGCGAGACTGTTACAGCGATAAGTTATATAACGTTAGTAAGTTACAGATACCTGAAGCAGCGGATTCTTGCCGTTTAAGTGCTGGCTGGGGGTGTTTTACTTCCTTTTTTGGAAGAATTTTGAAATGTCCATTTTTATTTTCAAATAAATTCATATAGTAAAATACCACACACAAATGAACCGCCTGGCTCCCAAGATCTGATCTCATTGGCTGGATCATATAGATCCTATAACTTCTTATCGTCGGTTTGGCCAGTTTACATGTCAGTCAAAATGGCTACGAGCCTCAGTGGGCGATCCTTATCGGGAAGTAGAGGGCTGACATTTTTTCGGGAATCCCACGGGTTGGGAAACAAAATCGCTACGAATCACGTGATTGGGACGGGAGAGGAAAAAATGTAATCGGGAGTGGGCGGACCGGGAATAGTAATGATACCCAACTTTACCACAAATATACCTTTTATATAAATAAACTATAAACTGTATATTTTAATTCTGAACTCAATTCTAGTTGTCCTCTATGGGCGTAAATTTCATTTAACAGTAGGGGGGGGACAATAAATATAACATTTCTATGAGCAATTTTTGAAGGGGACACAAATAATACAGTCAAATTGTACTTATAAAGATATGTCCCCACAGTGAAAAACTTTGCTTCTATCATTATTATTTTAGCACGGAGACGGTTATTTTGAAAGTTTTTCTCAGGTCAATGACAAGCAGATCAGCACATTTAAAACAGCCACAAACCAAGGATAAGAAATAAAATCCCTTTTATTTCATCCATGCTGACGATTGTAATGATGCCAGGTTGTTGAACCTCAGCTTAGAGCGCTCTGCTCGTGCTGCTTCTCAGAATGTTTTGGTCGCTATAGCAACCAGTTGTAGTGGAAAACTGTAGGTCCGAAACAGAGCAGAACCGAACTGAACCGAACCGAGCTGGTACCAGTCAGTGGAAAACCCCAATAAGTTGCAGTGCACTATGCAACAAGCTATTGTAAACAAGCTAACGTTAACTAGATAAGTAATATTTTAATCGCTAATATAGCAGATTCTTGGAAAATTACATCGGTAACGTTAATCAGCATTTTTGCCGCAACTAATTTATGAATGAGTCTGCTGCATCAACTACATTAAAGAGAATCGCTTTATTTAAAGTGAATAAAGTATCCTACTTACTGGAGTTCAACATTAACTGAGCTGCAGCCACACACCTGACTCGTGTGTGGAGTAGGTGAGAAGATGAACTGGGAAAGCAGGCAGTGGGCCAAACCACTGTGAGGAAGGGGAGGGGGAACTCAACTGTTTCTAAAAGCACTTTTTGCGGGGTTTTTTTTCTACTTACACAATTATTTTAGGTATACATACATATATTTTTCACATAGAGAGTGCGATTTTTTTTTAATATTTTTTTTGGGGGGGGGACAACCCTCGGATGGGGGGGGGACATGTCCCCTCCGTCCCCCCCCCCGGGATTTACGCCCATGGTTGTCCTGTCTCTTTATACTCTCCTCCTGTTTGCTTTGGTGTGGCTGGTTAAGTAAAAAACGCAGTCCGTGATGGACAGATTGTTAACGGCATGCGTTTTTAAGCCTTGTTTGTTTAAATATGTAAGCAATTAAAAAGCATTTGGGCGCGAAAGACAACTCCTTTCAGTACATGCGCGCTGTGTTCTGTTCTGTGTGAACAGTGCGAGCACATACAGACGTCTCTGACACGCGCTAGCCGCTTGAACGGGCAAATACATGAAGTATGTCAAACTACCCCTCTTGGCAAGTATCTTTAGCAATAATTAATCCATACTGAATTTATATACCTGAGTACAGATGCACAGATCAACAGGATATTTGTTTGTTTTATTTTAGAGCATCTTCTGTTCCGTGCTTGCACACAAGAGTGCACTGTCGGCACTGGGGCGCGGCACACATACATACTGGAGCACGGAACTTTGATACGTGCATTCTGATTGCGTGAACAATAGACTGTTAAGCAATATATGTGAGAGGGCCGTTGCTACAGCGTCCCAAACAACTCAAAATAATAAACCAAAAGTTAACAAAACGATGGACTCAACTGTGCTGAGCGAGAGTGCTTCTCTGCCCTCTTCACGTGCTGGTTTCCCTCTTATGAAGCCGTGACGAGATCCCTGCATTCAAATTATTATTTTTTTTGTTGAAAGAATAATGTAATATTCCACTGGTTGATAACCATAAATATTTATATGCAAAATATTTGTGTTGTTTTTCGTTGTCAAATGTGAAGAATGACAGGTTGGATGCCACACGTATAATTTTATTTTTTGGCAGCAGAGTATACAGGTGTAATTTTCACTTTAGCTTCAGGCAATGTAACATGATTTATGATCGTAATTTTGACTTAATTCTTAAAATAGTATGACGTTAATCTTATTATTTAGTTATTTATTTGAGAAGGATAAACTGATAAAACTGGCGCTGGCCGTTGGTATTTAAAAATAAAACAAAAAAACTTGAATTTAACAAATTAAATGTTCCAGTCATATTTCTAAATTAAATTAATAAAGAAATTATTTTAGAGAGAGAGAGAGAGGAGGAGAGAGAGGAAGAGGAGAGATGAGAGAGAGAGAGAGAGGAGAGAGAGAGAGAGAGACGGGCTCAGACTCAGACGGTGAATTCTGAGAAGCTGCAGGGCTCTATATTCCTTTCCTTGTTTCAATTCAAAGTTCACTGAACTAATTGTGAACAACACTCCCGTCTTCTTCCCATGTTAATTTAATATATATATATGAAATAGGTTATTTTTATGAAGACAGACGTTAAAATTAATGTTCACATAATAAGTGCTGTCATTCACGCGGTTCACAATATGTTTTAGCGCGTAATATGTTTTAAGAATGATATTCTGTTTAGCACGCAATATGTTTTACGCCTAATATTCATTAATGCATTAATCAAATTTAAGATTTTCTTTTTAATAATATGAATGTTCATGTTCATTTTTAAAATAGAAATGTCCTAGCCTTATGAGCAGTTGATAATCGACGGACTGTTCTGTTAATAAATGCCGTCCTTCGGTTATGTTATATTAATATGTTTCAGCACTCATACTTTACAACCATTCATTTTCTTGGGTTAAGATAGACTATTCTCTAATTAATTAAACAGTTTGTTATCATACAGATTGAAAGCCTGGGTGGTCTCTCTCTCCCTCTCCCCTCTCTCTGTTTATGTGTGTGTGTGTGTGTGTGTGCGCGCGCGTGGGCGGGTGCATGCACGGGAGGGGTGCGATTTTCGAATAGTAATCTAATAATACCCAGCGATTATTGAATATTACTTTTGCTTAAAATGCCCATCCGTAGTAGCAACTTTACATGGCCGCTCAATATGATGTTAACCTAGAGAAATGTGCGCTATTGAAGTGTTTGTGTGGAAGCGCGTTTGCTGCAGGACAGGCTCCGGTGCGCTCACTTGCTCTTAAATCTCCGTCATTCTTGGTCATACAGATAAAAGTAGCCTAATACATCTTTCGAATCTGTAAAGACTCTACGTTTATTTGTGTGCACTCAGAATAACAACGAAACGTTGCGCTTTTAAGCAAACAGGATGCGCTTTAGGTCTCATGTGAACTTGAGCGAGAAACTTCTAAACTCCGTCTTTGATAAATATATCTATAGAGAGTGAAATGTCAAAAGAAAAAAAACATAGAAGACGTGTGTTAGCATGGATGAAATTTACATGAAATTGAATCTGTGCAACACTGTGCATAAGATGGCTTTCAGTTCAATATAATAACAAAAAACTACATATTGGGTTTTTATTCAACTAATAAGGTGGGCATGCTGTGATCTGTACTATATTTTTACTGCAATTGACAGATTTCGGCAAAAAAACAAAAAAAAAACAACAACACGGGAGTGGGAGGGAGTTGGAGTCATTCTTCCCGGAGTGGACGGGACGGGATTTCCCCCCCAGTTTTTTCGTGGGATTGGGACGGGAAGAGATTAATTTTTGTGGGAGTGGGACGGGAGAGGTTTGAAAATTCACTCCCATGTCACCCTCTAATCGGGAGTGAATGAGTGACAACGTAAAGTTGACACTGTTACATCTGCAGAGAACAAATCCGCGGTTGAAATAAATATTTTATTGCGCATGAAAACTCAGTGATAGTGCTTACGAGGCATGGTAATAAAAACATTAGGGGCTTTACTGAAAACATTCGGGGCTTCAGCCCCCTTAGCCCACCCCTAGCGCCGCCCCCCTAACCCTACCCGATACTTTATTTTAATCCTTTTTTAATTAAAAATCCTTAAATCATTTTTATTGAAAATAAATGCCTTTCTGATGCGATATGAGATTGGAAAAGGGAGGACAAAGGTTTGACGAAAGGTAGGTTCAAACTCGGGTTGATCGAGTTAAAAAGATTGCAATACATATTTGCCATCTACACACTCGAGCTGATGTCTGACAGCTGTCTTTTGTAATATTGACTAGCCCAATCACACGTTGGTGGGCTGAAATTGTGTAAATAGCTTCTGCCGACAAGGTGGGCTATTTGCACTCAGTGTAAATAAACGCTAAATAAAGATTATTCTGCAAATAACTGTAATTGCAGGTTTCAAACAGATATTGCGACAAAGAGGCAAAACATTTGGACTGCAATTAAGTGTTAAGCTGATGTTTGAAATAATGTTTGCCAGATGTCTTGTATCTATTGCAATTTAAGTCTCACATTTGTTGCCATTGTTGTGGCAATTTCTTTCATACAAACATCATTACTGAGTAAGAGACAACTCTGAGTCCAAATTGTGGTAATAAAAGTATTTATTCCCTTGCAAGAGAAGATCCTCGTCATAACACACATGAGCTGGTCAGTGAGGGAAGAGAGAGATAGGGAAAAGCAGTCTCGGTTTGTTTTTATAGCGGCCTTCAAGGCCTCTCTCTCTCCCTCCCTGCGGGAGGGCTGCCAGTTCGTTCACCTATTAATGATTATACAGAAGGGCAGGCAAATGCCCCCCTGACCCCCAGGCTATAAGTTGTAAATGCCCTCATGATGACCCTTTTACCATCTGCTTTTCCTTACCTCTCCCATAGCAAATCACACAAAGAATGCTTTTCTAACTATGAGCGAGAAACCATAAAATGCACACATCTTGAATATAGGTTTCACGGTTTGATTAATACCCATAAGGAAAATTCCATCACAATTCCTCCCTGTTTATTCATTCTCTGATAACTGATTAATCAACATTGTAAATAATATAGTAAAAATAATAATAAATACAAGTTCAAGGCCATTACATCACACTTATACTCTTCATCTCTGATTTCAACATAATTGATCACTTTTCTTGAACCTGCGAAAGTAAGTTTTTGAAAATTGGAAAAATGCTTAGGCTGTTTTTGTTGGGTCTGACCCTAAGTGTTAGCAAGCACAGTAAAAGATTTTACTCTATAGCTGGGCTGAATGGACAGGCCTTGCTGTCGCACTCTCGGCCTAAACCGAACCCTCAGTCACCATATTATAAACAAGAATAGTATAGTTCAAGTAGGAAATAGACATATCAATTTATCACTGTTTGAGTTACTTCTGTAATATAAAATGTAAATATTAAAAGTATGTAAAAAATCCCTCAGTTTCACCCCTCTCCTTGTACGGTCATCTGAAACAACGGATAACTGCTGCTTTTAACCTTCTTACATTTCAATCATCCTCAGGAAGAAAATAAAAATAAAATTAAAAACCATCATAACTCAATTACCCCTTTCACTGTAACTTCCGCTACTTGCGTCATCATTTTGTTGGTCATCAACATTAACATCATCATCCAGATAGACTGTCATTTTCACCAATTGAACAGACATTCCGACCTTAACCAGTCCTCTGTACTAAGCTAGACACACATTGTATAAATACATGGTATGCAGAGCAAAATTAGTACTACTATAACTATAATTGGGCAACACCTTCAGACCTGTTGTGAAGTGTAGTATTATCAAGCAAATTGTTACTGACAACACAGTCATTATACATGTGGTTTTATACAGGCCACACATTCCTGCACTCTGAATGGGTGCCAACGGTCCTTGGACGCTCCATTCTCTCAGTTACTCTGTATCAAAAGGTGCTGTTATGACCAAAGAATGTGAGAAAGTACTGGTCTTCGAAGCCCTAAAAGTCTTATCTGTTCTGTTGATTACGATGTCCACCCGTATGCCGGGTTGCGCAATCCAAGTTGCCGTCCTCCCTTCAATCTCCTCCTTGCTGCTGATATTCTTTCAAACTGGATCTTAGCGTTTACTGACACTCGCGTCGAACCTCCTCCAGCGATTGCTCCGACTCCGCAATGGGGCGGCACCTTCCTGCAATGGTTTATGTGAACCCACGTAGCCCTCTCTGCGACCTTCATCCGCCGTGTGCGTCACCAGCAGCACCTGGAAAGGGCCCTAGCCACCTTTTCGATTTCCAGCTCTTTCTCCTGTGATCACGAATCACCACGAAATCGCCAGGTCTGACCTCGTGCAGGAATCTCTCAGCAACCTTCCCCTGGGCAGCTTTTACCTGCACAGAAATATTTGACAACAGACAAGACATTTCTTTGCAGTAATTCAACATGTCATTCTCACACACATCCGTTGATGGCAGCCTTTGTTTACCCCCTTCTATGCCCATGAATGGTGGCCTGCCAAACAAAATTTCAAATGGGCTCAGGTTTATTTCACTCTTTTTCTCATTCTCATGTACATCAGTACAATTGGGGAGGGCTTTAAGCCAAGTCAGACCCGTCTCTTCACAGCATTTTGCCAATTTGTTCTTAATGGTCTGGTTCTGTCTCTCTACTGCCCCTCCTGATGAGGGCGCGTAGCTGCAGTGTGTTCTCATGTCAATTCCCAAGAACTGACCCACCTGCTTTATTGCATCATTGACAAAGTGTCTGCCATTATCAGACTGATTTTTCTTGGAATTCCCCATCTCGGGACAATCTCGGTCAACAGGGCCTTTGCCACTGCCGCCCGAATCTTGTTTCGAGGTTGGGAAGGCCTCAACCCATTTTGACCACATGTCAACCATCACCAGACAGTGTTTCTGTTACCCACAAGGGGTTAATTCGATGAAATCCATCATTAGATATTCAAATGGGCCTGCCGGGGCTGGTTGAGATGCCAAGGGTGTTTTTATTCCCCTAGCCACATTGTGTGTGTTACAAAGTGACACATCTTTTGCAAAAAATTTCAGCAACCACTGTAAATCCCTTTGTAAACCATAATTCCTTCATCTGCATTATCATACCCGCTTTTGACACATGATCCAACCCATGTGTCAACTTAGCATAATGCTGAAAGAAGTGTTTGGGCAAACAAGGAATGTCATCAACGCTCAACCATACACCCCTCTGGAGACTGCAGCCAGACGACCTCCATTGTTGTTTTTTTCTGCTCCTGTGGGAAAAGTCCTGCATACTCTGTAAACAAGGGGAAATATCAGGGTTAGTCACAGATACCAAAGCACAAGTCGTTTCTTTTGTCTCCTGTGCTGCCGCGGCCTTTGCTGCCGCGTCTGCTCTCGCTCTCGCGTTTCCTGTGGAGATAAAACTTTTATCGTTAGTGTGCGCTGCGCATTTACAGATCGCGACCATTGTCTGGTAGAAGAATGGCCTCCAAAAGCTCAGACACAAGAGATTGCGTTTAATATCGGATGTCCATCTGACTTCAAAAAATTTCTGTGCTTCCAAAGTGCGCCAAAATCATGTGTGACCCCAAAAGCATAACGCGAGTCTGTGTAAATTGTCACACATTGGTCACACAAAGTTTTGCTTTGCTGGTGGTGCACTCGTGCTTGCTTTAATCTGTACGACAGCCAGCTGCATCTCTCTCTCCCCCCTCACCTTCGCGGCTTTGTCCCTTCTTTGTTAGCAGTTGTTCCTCGGCGTGCACAGCGTGCGCTAATGTGGGTTGTCAGCCGCCCGCTCTGCCACTCGATATAGCTTGCTTTAAAAACCGCTTGTGCGATCTCTGGTCTCAGTCCGTTCAGGAAGCAGCTTGCAGATGGCACTCCCACGTGCCCGGCTGCGTTCCTCTGTCCCCTGGTTCAGCATACCGCTGTGTTTCCGAAATATTTCAAAAAGTCTGACATAAAAGTCTCGAACAGATTCTTCTCTCACCTGGCAACAGCCGTTGATTTTCGCTGTGTCCACCCGTGCTGGAAAAGCGGCTTTCATTGCCTGTGTGAGATCCGTCACCGCTGATCGATACGGTTCGTTGGCTTCGTGCAGCCAGGTTCCATGCTCTCGTCGTCGCCTCGGTTGTCGGCATCTGGCTACTCACTTTGTGCCAGTTTGTGGCCCCCAGTTTCACGGCTAACAGCCGCCTCAGTTCTTGTGTGGTGGGGCTGAATTCCTCACAGAAAGTGGTTAGTTCATCTGAAAATCTGTCACCTGCGTCGTCCGGGCTTGGCAGATGAGCCATTGGCTTCTTTCATGTCCGTCACAGTCCATGGTCTGTAGACCATCACCGATCCGTCAGGTCCCGCCACCTCTACCATTGGCGCCGTGAAGTTGACTTTGTCTCTGGCCTGCGATCTTGTTACGATTTTCTTCGGTATGGCCCCCAGTTTCTCATTCGAGGTATTTTTACTTTCTTCCCTCGTCCTGGTCCACTTGACTGGACGCCTTTTGAGCTACTGCGCTCACCAGTTGCTGTATTGCCAGCACCATTTGTGCTGACTGCTTCCGCTTGCTGTTCTGCTCGCGCTGTTTTCTCGCACTTCTTGCTCTACAATCGCTGCCAGCGCGTCCACTCGCGCTGCGCGGGTCTTCTCGTGCTTCTCGCTCTTCTTGCGCCGTCTGCGCTGCCTGTGCTGCTCGTGCTGCTCGTCCTGCTTCCGCCGCCTCTGCTGCTCGCGCTGTTTCTCCCGCACCTCTCGTTCAGCGCCTCGCGCTGCGCGTGCTTGTGCGTCCTGCTGCGGTTGTTTTACAGGAGAACAGTCGAGGTCGGGTCGAATTTCAATGCACTCAGCTGCTCCATTGGGTAGATGTGTGTTTTGTATTCTGGCGGTGCCGGCCTCACCGTATTTTCATGTGGGGAAACATAAACATACTGTGGGTTAGTCGGTTCTGATGGTGCAGACACGCATACAGATGCACTTTCACACTTTTCATTTCTCCCCCCTGTTAGTTCTTTCTGCATTCGCTTTCTTTCTCTCTTATCTGCTTCCTGAGCCAACAATCTACTGTCTGTTCACATTTTTTACATACATGCTTAACACATTTGCAACAACAACCTGGTTGTTTGTTGCTACTTTTTCCAACTGAGTCCCTCACCACTTTCAGTTTTGTGAGGCTCAATGTTCCCTCTTCGGGAAAATCATGATGCTTGATTAATTTTTCAATATCTTGCATACATTTTTGACCATAATATTTTTTCATTTGATAGTACACCGGTGTATCATATTTCACAAGCTTGCTCTGAGACATCCCCATACTGGCTGTTTTCTGCTTTCTGTGGATTTACTCACGCGCGTCTCTTTAATCTGCTAGACGTCTCCAGCAGATCCAATTTTCTCTTATCCCACAATCGGATCGGATTGCACTATCAGTGCCCTCTTAATTGTGATTTACCAAAATCTTTCGATTTTTTTCTAACCCCAATTAACCTCGGTACCTGTTTGAAACCCTCTTGATCCGTACAGATCTCAAATTAATCTCAGGTTACCTAATCTGAACGTTCGTGTTCAGATTACTCTACCACAGAAACAATTTTCAGCCAATATGGTTCAATTTCACTCTTTAAACTGAATTTCACCCTCATTAAATTGAATTTAATTGTTTCTTACCAGAGATGTCGTTTTGTGCCACCTGGGTTCTTTTTGATTCCAGTGGTCGATCCCTCCGGTCCCAACAGCGGAAACGGTCCCTCTTCTCTGAATCTTTTTTGCGAGGTAGGGTTGGAACTCTCAGCTCCAAGGTGGCCTGCCTCCGTCCGCTGTCAGGTCCAGAAGTCACGTCCAAGGAATCCCACTATTCCTGACAACCAAATTGTTGTGGCAATTTCTTTCATACAAACATCATTACTGAGTAAGAGACAATTCTGAGTCCAAATTGTGGTAATAAAAGTATTTATTCCCTTGCAAGAGAAGATCCCTCGTCAATAACACACATGAGCTGGGTCAGTGAGGGAAAGAGAGAGATAAGGGAAAAGCAGTCTCGGTTTGTTTTTATAGCGGCCTTCAAGGCCTCTCTCTCTCCCTCCCTGCGGGAGGGCTGCCAGTTCGTTCACCTATTAATGGTTATACAGAAGGGCAGGCAAATGCCCCCCTGACCCCCAGGCTATAAGTTGTAAATGCCCTCATGATGACCCTTTTACCATCTGCTTTTCCTTACCTCTCCCATAGCAAATCACACAAAGAATGCTTTTCTAACTATGAGCGAGAAACCATAAAATGCACACATCTTGAATATAGGTTTCACGGTTTGATTAATACCCATAAGGAAAATTCCATCACACCATCTCTGAAAAGCTTTGTTCTCTTTGTTTGGACATGATGTCATCATGTGAAGATGAATGTGATGAAATGAAACTAACATTTCCCATTAAATCCAACCTGACCATTCATATTATAAAACATTATTATACCTTTACCATTTTACTCTTTTGAAAACAGTTTTTTATGTACTGATTGATTTTAGTTCATTTTAAACAAAAAAAGTTTCTGTCCTTCAGCTTTAAAGGAAATAATATCCAGGTAACTTTCCATGAATTGGGCACAAAATGAAGCCTAGAACTATTTTTTTTACTAAATATTATCTGAACTGTTTATTTTATATTTATTTATATCAGTTTCACAATTTTTGCAAGCATATTACTAAAATGTTGAACATTTTACATACCTGCCCAAAGGCTAGTTAATGCAATATATAGTTTTCATTACAAAAACTTTCAATTTGTGCATGTAATGTTTAAAAATAATAACTGGATGATACATTTACCCAATTCAAATAAATGCATCACAATGTTCATATTTTCCTCTATTATGTCAGGATTCACATGCATTTTCCTTTCTCATTTCTGTCTTTTATTTTTAATTTCATTTAACAATTTACATTGGGGGGGGGGGGGGGTTGATTTGCTGAAAATCAAACTATTGAAACTTTCAGAACTTTTTATTTTTATTTAATTTTAGACCTGATAGAAGAGAACTAGGAGATTGAATACATAATTGAAGAGGGGGAGAAACATCAGGTTAAAATGTAAGAAACATCCTGGAGTTCCCCATTTAAAAATTAGAATATATGTTTCACTTGCCCTCAGTGTGAAAAGAGTTTCTCATACAAACTAAATCTTTACCTTTACATAAAATTTCATTGTGGAGGAAAGCCACATGCATGTGATGAGTGCGAGAATACTTTCACAATAAAAGGAAATTTTATTGAACACATGGAAATTCAGATTGCAGAGAAACATCTATGATCAATGTGGGAAGAGTTTGCCATTTAGAGGAAACCTTGAGGAACATATGAGGATCCACACTGGAGAGAAGCCCCACAAATGTCATCACGAAGAGTTTTGCACAAAAAGGAAACCTTAATGTACACATTTACATGTATTTATTTAGCAGACACTTTTATCCAAAGCAACTTACAATTGAGGAATCAAACACTGAGCTCCGTGTTTAATAATTTCATTTACAGACCATCAGCATAACTACAACTGATGCTATCAGCAGAAACACGGATGTTATCAGGAATATCACTAATTCATGTCGGTGGAGTTCTGCAATGGATAAAGCAAAAACATTATTAGTGTAGAGACACTTGTGGTATTTATCAGGCAAAGAGATGCTACAAAAGAGACGTACCTGAACATGTCAGACAGAGTTCAGTGATGCTGAGATGTTTAGTCCGGTTGGTGAATGAATACGCCACGACACAGCTGTAGGGATCATCCAGACACTTGATTTCCAGAGGTAGAGAGAGACTGATGCTGAGATCAGACACACTGATGCTGGACAATAAACTGTTCCCTTTGTACCAGGAGAGAGTCACATTTCTCACATTCACTACTGAACACAGCAGGAGACATTTTGGCACTGATGAACATCCAGGTGAGGATGAAGAACAATGTGAATAGTCTCTGATGATGAGGGGGATGGGAAGAGGAGCTGCAAAACATGACAGAAAAGGTCAAAGTTATCTATTATTATTAATTATTAATAGTAATATTATTAAATATCACTATTAATTTATTATTTCATTATTTGTCGGTCATTTTGGCTGCTGTATAGTGCATTTCAATTTGATTTTGTATCGAAAACATTTCTACATACTCTGTTCAGACTAGAATTAATTAGTGCATTTGTGAAATGAATACTCACCATACAAAGTAACATTGAATCTCCTCAGTAAAACTTTTGAACTACTGATCTGCAGCTGGTAAAGTCCATTGTGTTCAGATCTGATGTTTCTGATAGTCAGAGATCCAGTTTGATTGTCCATATGCAGTTTATCTCTGAATATCCTATCATTACTGACAAAAATAAAGTGGTCCCTTTTAATAAGTTCTGCTATTTGAATACTTTGAGGTCCAAATTTCCACAGAATATGATCTTCTGTCTGTATATCAACATCAGTGTTTAAAGTGACAGAATCTCCCTCCATCACTGAAACTGTCTTTACTCCATGTGTCTCAAACACACCTGAAATTGAGATTTAAAATACATCAGTAAACAAAGCACACAGCAAATTGAACTTAGCTGAAGAAGCTTAGCTAATAAGAATGTAGTAATACACAGATGGCTGCAGTCCCTTTGCTTTGTATACTTTGATGATGAAGTTTTGACATAAAATTCCTAACGGACAATGTTCATCTCAGTTAAAAAATTCAAATAATCTGATCGTAACAGCAGTGTATTCAAAACTAGATCAAATATATATTGTATGCCTACCATCACACCACATGAAACAGCAAATCTAACAAAGTATAGATGTATAGTAAAATTATATTGTCAGAAGTATTTGGGGAAAAAATGGAAACCTGTTTCAATAAAAAACAACAACAACAACATATAATTAATGACTAAATAACCAAATAGTTTTTATTGGCCAAATCATCCTTTTTACAGTCTGTGATGTTGCACTAATAATAGCCTACTCATAATTAATATTACTATTACTAGTAGTAATGTACGTTTGTACTTTTGTACAAATATGTATGTTTATAACCATATAGCCTACTAAGGTTACTCGTTAAAACTGATATGATGGATTTTCAACGGCCGAGGGATCGACTGTTTATTTGAAATCCGCTTCCATTTGTTATTTTTAGAAAGTTGTGAAATCTAAATATGGAACTTTCGTTGGTTGCTGTAAAAATAATGTTTTCTATGGCCTCTCATATAGGCAACAAATACATTAGTTTATGTACGTTTTAAGTAGGTTACTTTCGCTTTCAAAATCGCGGAAGAAGGATTGTTCAAACTTGTTTTTAACTTAAAAAAAATGATTTGGAATTCAGAATCATTAAGAATTCATAAATGTAATTTAAATGATCATGCGCATGGTGTAATAACATTTAAACCGCATTTCATTAAATTAAATCCAACTTACCATTAGACAACACGCACAAGTAAATGAAAACAGTCTCTAAAATCATTTCTCGTAAGATATCCGAGCATTTCGTGATAATTAAATCCCTCATAATGCAGCGAAGCAAGTCATCTTAATATGGGAAAGAGCATTGCCTATTTTTTTTTTGAAAAGATACAGCATAAACCACTTAATGTTTTGGATATACGCGAAGGAGGAAGAAGTATTAGCCTTTGTCTAAGACTGGGTGTGGCAATGTTGTCATCTATTGGACTATCATGACATAGTTATTGTTTATTGTCTGTCCCTCACTCTTCTTTACTCAACTTTGGAACAGTCTAAATATTTATTATATATTATTATAAATATTTTATTATATATTATATATTATAATTCATACCCTTAATTATTTCCCAGGATTGTAAAAAAAAAGATGAGAGCCCAATTTTAAATATGTGATTCACAAGCTCTAAAAAAAGAAAATAATAAAAAATATTACCCAGCTGCTATGTAAATAGAGGACAGAACACATGTTGTTCTAACCTGACCCAGTTGTGGGTTGCTTATTCTACCAACACAATGGGTTGATTTCACTCATTCATTTAACAGGCGTAATAGCTTTTTTTTAACCTCATATATGATTTAGTATTTACACATTAACTTTTTCCTCTCGATCTTTGTAAAATAGGCTACACGACACAACCACTATGGGCCTTTATTTTCTATATAGCCTATTCTTAATACAGCATATTTTATACAGCCTATAACATGTAATATTGCCTACATTTAAGCTCATTTAACAAACATGTGAGTAAAAATGTAACATTTAGAAGTAATTCAAGTGTAAACAACCGTCTCTATTATCCCGTTTCAACCCTAACTGAGCTGAATGTAAATCCGAGCTTCAGACCGCTGCCCTGGGTTTCACTCATTGTCTGGAAGATGCTGTGACTGATTCTCATCTGTCAATAAACAAATAATGTACAGTACTGAGGATATATTTTAAGTCATTAATCCCTCACTTGCTTTTGAATTTATACTCCCTGTTCTGATTTGATAACTGACTTATTTTTGATTTTGGCATTTCTGTTGCCCTTACTTCACAGCAATTCATACAGTTCAGTTTGTTCACATTAGTTCACCAGTAAATGCTGGAATAGTCAGTCCCATTGGCCTAAAAGTGAAGAAGATGAAGTTTGTGAAAGAAAATTGAAAACATGAAGGATCCAGAGCCCTGCGAATAAAACAAGAAGATATTGAACAACAAATAGGTTGGTGTTTGTTCTTAATTATTGAATAAGGTTATCATTTTCAAAACTGCACAACCCTTTTTAGTTTAAAGCTGATCCAAAAACAATTGCTGAGCAAGAACATAACCAATCAGTGTTCAAAACTATCTTTGTAGCTTTGCCCAATTTACATCGGTAAGCTTGTACATTTTTTTATAATTTGAGTGGTTGGGGTCATTCGCTTTGAGTTATTACGTCGCATCATTAATATAAATGTGGGATTATACTTTCAAAGGATTTGTATTTAAACGAGAACAAGTTCTAAGGAACATTAAATTGCTTTTGAGTTTAAAATAACTATTTATTTTGATGATATTCGAATGGTTTGATTGTACTGTACAGAAATCGAAATCTACAGATAACGCTAATACACACTGAATACACTTTCTCACAATATTGGTGTTGTTAACATTAACAATCTGAGAGCAAAATATAACAATAAGAATAATTTGCACAGTTCTGAGCTAACTTTGCGTTTGTTAGGTTTAATCGTAGTTGGTAGCACGATTTATTATTATAAAACGTTTTTTGGTCAGACCAAAACTGGCAGACATGGTACATTTCTTGTTAGTTTCGTTTTGAATTTGGCCAGCAGCAATGAAAACATGAATTATAATTTATTGTAATGCGGTGCTGTCGCCCTTTCCAAGTAAAAATCAGTCAAATCACGAAACGTGAATGTGGTAAAGTCTCTTGCTCGAGACGAAAACATCGAGTTGAAAGCATAGCGAGCTGCGGAAGAGACACGTTTCTCGAGCGCTTTCCGCGAGCGCGATTCGAGACGTTACACATACCCTAACCCAGGGGCGGTTCTAGGGTGAGTGGATATCCGGGGCTTAGCCCAGAGACATCCATAACTGTCAGAATACACTTTAATTAAAATATATTTAAAAGACACATTGGCTAAGAAGCTTTATTTTTTTTAAAGCTGTAAATCTTTCTAAAAATATTCATTATTAAAATAAAATAGTCACAATGAGTTAAACTGTAAACAATAATCTATACTCATTCTCATGGGCGTAACCACCATATACTTTGGGGGGGACGTGTCCCCCCCCAATATTGGAAAAATACCAATCTGTCCCCCCAATAATAGGCCTATTATATTGTAATATGTGACATGTGATATGCCCTCCTTTTATGAACCCTGGTTGTAGCCTAGTGGATCTGTTGTTATTTCCGATTTACTTTCAATTTAGGAAAAACTAGGAAAACAAAACTGTGTGACCACCCCCCCTCGATTGTACATTTGGTTGAGCCCGTAAACGCCGGCTTGCGGCATCGTTTGAAAAAACCGCTCAGTCCGACTGTCACTGGTGCTTAAATGAAATGAAGGTAGGAGCTAAAAGAAAGAAGCAGGACGAACAGGCGGACATTCGCCTTTTTTTCAGACGATAAGCAAGTAGACACCTAAAAAGTAGTGCCATGGTCAAAAATACCGCGGCAATGTTTGAATAAATGTGAAAAAATATCACGTTTAAACGGCTCAGTATTATAGCAAGGTTTCTAGCATGATACCCTGAAAATAGGCTGAATAATGAACTGCTGGAGTCACAGACCAATGAGTTCCCGCACTTCCCACTCCATTGATAAGCCTCTATTCATTCGTTGATGGCCTGGCCTGTTTGTTTTTACGATCTGATCCGCGACTGAACTTAAAAAAAAAATATCTGGGGGAGGGCTCACATTTGGACCCCCCCAATATCTATACCACCATGGTTACGCCCTTGCTCATTCTCAACCGTTATATGATCAATATGATCCAAAATGCAAATCCAATAATTTAAAAACGAATAATAAATACAATATCATGATTAAAAACCTATATGTGTTGTTTCACGGTGACACAGCTCAGTAACAAATAACGTATTTTGACGGATGGCGAGACTGTTACAGCGATAAGTTATATAACGTTAGTAAGTTACAGATACCTGAAGCAGCGGATTCTTGCCGTTTAAGTGCTGGCTGGGGGTGTTTTACTTCCTTTTTTGGAAGAATTTTGAAATGTCCATTTTTATTTTCAAATAAATTCATATAGTAAAATACCACACACAAATGAACCGCCTGGCTCCCCAAGATCTGATCTCATTGGCTGGATCATATAGATCCTATAACTTCTTATCGTCGGTTTGGCCAGTTTACATGTCAGTCAAAATGGCTACGAGCCTCAGTGGGCGATCCTTATCGGGAGTAGAGGCTGACATTTTTTCGGGAATCCCACGGGTTGGGAAACAAAATCGCTACGAATCACGTGATTGGGACGGGAGAGGAAAAAATGTAATCGGGAGTGGGCGGGACCGGGAATAGTAATGATACCCAACTTTACACACAAATATACCTTTTATATAAATAAACTATAAACTGTATATTTTAATTCTGAACTCAATTCTAGTTGTCCTCATGGGCGTAAATTTCATTTAACAGTAGGGGGGGGACAATAAATATAACATTTCTCATGAGCAATTTTTGAAGGGGACACAAATAATACAGTCAAATTGTACTTATAAAGATATGTCCCCACAGTGAAAAACTTTGCTTCTATCATTATTATTTTAGCACGGAGACGGTTATTTTGAAAGTTTTTCTCAGGTTCAATGACAAAGCAGATCAGCACATTTAAAACAGCCACAAACCAAGGATAAGAAATAAAATCCCTTTTATTTCATCCATGCTGACGATTGTAATGATGCCAGGTTGTTGACCTCAGCTTAGAGCGCTCTGCTCGTGCTGCTTCTCAGAATGTTTGGTCGCTATAGCAACCAGTTGTAGTGGAAAACTGTAGGTCCGAAACAGAGCAGAACCGAACTGAACCGAACCGAGCTGGTACCAGTCAGTGGAAAACCCCAATAAGTTGCAGTGCACTATGCAACAAGCTATTGTAAACAAGCTAACGTTAACTAGATAAGTAATATTTTAATCGCTAATATAGCAGATTCTTGGAAAATTACATCGGTAACGTTAATCAGCATTTTTGCCGCAACTAATTTATGAATGAGTCTGCTGCATCAACTACATTAAAGAGAATCGCTTTATTTAAAGTGAATAAAGTATCCTACTTACTGGAGTTCAACATTAACTGAGCTGCAGCCACACACCTGACTCGTGTGTGGAGTAGGTGAGAAGATGAACTGGGAAAGCAGGCAGTGGGCCAAACCACTGTGAGGAAGGGGAGGGGGAACTCAACTGTTTCTAAAAGCACTTTTTGCGGGGTTTTTTTTCTACTTACACAATTATTTTAGGTATACATACATATATTTTTCACAATAGAGAGTGCGATTTTTTTTTAATATTTTTTTTGGGGGGGGACAACCCTCGGATGGGGGGGGACATGTCCCCTCCGTCCCCCCCCCGGGATTTACGCCCATGGTTGTCCTGTCTCTTTATACTCTCCTCCTGTTTGCTTTGGTGTGGCTGGTTAAGTAAAAAACGCAGTCCGTGATGGACAGATTGTTAACGGCATGCGTTTTTAAGCCTTGTTTGTTTAAATATGTAAGCAATTAAAAAGCATTTGGGCGCGAAAGACAACTCCTTTCAGTACATGCGCGCTGTGTTCTGTTCTGTGTGAACAGTACGAGCACATACAGACGTCTCTGACACGCGCTAGCCGCTTGAACGGGCAAATACATGAAGTATGTCAAACTACCCCTCTTGGCAAGTATCTTTAGCAATAATTAATCCATACTGAATTTATATACCTGAGTACAGATGCACAGATCAACAGGATATTTGTTTGTTTTATTTTAGAGCATCTTCTGTTCCGTGCTTGCACACAAGCTGCACTGTCGGCACTGGGGCGCGGCACACATACATACTGGAGCACGGAACTTCTGATACGTGCATTCTGATTGCGTGAACAATAGACCTGTTAAGCAATATATTGTGAGAGGGCCGTTTGCTACAGCGTCCCAAACAACTCAAAATAATAAACCACAAAGTTAACAAAACGATGGACTCAACTGTGCTGAGCGAGAGTGCTTCTCTGCCCTCTTCACGTGCTGTTTCCCTCTTATGAAGCCGTGACGAGATCCCTGCATTCAAATTATTATTTTTTTTGTTGAAAGAATAATGTAATATTCCACTGGTTGATAACCATAAATATTTATATGCAAAATATTTGTGTTGTTTTTCGTGTCAAATGTGAAGAATGACAGGTTGGATGCCACACGTATAATTTTATTTTTTTTGGCAGAGTATACAGGTGTAATTTTCACTTTAGCTTCAGGCAATGTAACATGATTTTATGATCGTAATTTTGACTTAATTCTTAAAATAGTATGACGTTAATCTTATTTATTTAGTTATTTATTTGAGAAGGATAAACTGATTAAACTGGCGCTGGCCGCTTGGTATTTAAAAATAAAACAAAAAAACTTGAATTTAACAAATTAAATGTTCCAGTCATATTTCTAAATTAAATTAATAAAGAAATTATTTTAGAGAGAGAGAGAGAGAGAGAGAGAGAGAGAGAGAGAGAGAGAGACGGGCTCAGACTCAGACGGTGAATTCTGAGAAGCTGCAGGGCTCTATATTCCTTTCCTTGTTTCAATTCAAAGTTCACTGAACTAATTGTGAACAACACTCCCGTCTTCTTCCCATGTTAATTTAATATATATATATATGAAATAGGTTATTTTTATGAAGACAGACGTTAAAATTAATGTTCACATAATAAGTGCTGTCATTCACGCGGTTCACAATATGTTTTAGCGCGTAATATGTTTTAAGAATGATATTCTGTTTAGCACGCAATATGTTTTACGCCTAATATTCATTAATGCATTAATCAAATTTAAGATTTTCTTTTTAATAATATGAATGTTCATGTTCATTTTTAAAATAGAAATGTCCTAGCCTTATGAGCAGTTGATAATCGACGGACTGTTCTGTTAATAAATGCCGTCCTTCGGTTATGTTATATTAATATGTTTCAGCACTCATACTTTACAACCATTCATTTTCTTGGGTTAAGATAGACTATTCTCTAATTAATTAAACAGTTTGTTATCATACAGATTGAAAGCCTGGGTGGTCTCTCTCTCCCTCTCCCTCTCTCTCTCTGTTTATGTGTGTGTGTGTGTGTGTGTGTGCGCGCGCGTGGGCGGGTGCATGCACGGGAGGGGTGCGATTTTCGAATAGTAATCTAATAATACCCAGCGATTATTGAATATTACTTTTGCTTAAAATGCCCATCCGTAGTAGCAACTTTACATGGCCGCTCAATATGATGTTAACCTAGAGAAATGTGCGCTATTGAAGTGTTTGTGTGGAAGCGCGTTTGCTGCAGGACAGGCTCCGGTGCGCTCACTTGCTCTTAAATCTCCGTCATTCTTGGTCATACAGATAAAAGTAGCCTAATACATCTTTCGAATCTGTAAAGACTCTACGTTTATTTGTGTGCACTCAGAATAACAACGAAACGTTGCGCTTTTAAGCAAACAGGATGCGCTTTAGGTCTCATGTGAACTTGAGCGAGAAACTTCTAAACTCCGTCTTTGATAAATATATCTATAGAGAGTGAAATGTCAAAAGAAAAAAAACATAGAAGACGTGTGTGTTAGCATGGATGAAATTTACATGAAATTGAATCTGTGCAACACTGTGCATAAGATGGCTTTCAGTTCAATATAATAACAAAAAACTACATATTGGGTTTTTATTCAACTAATAAGGTGGGCATGCTGTGATCTGTACTATATTTTTACTGCAATTGACAGATTTCGGCAAAAAAACAAAAAAAAAACAACAACACGGGAGTGGGAGGGAGTTGGAGTCATTCTTCCCGGAGTGGACGGGACGGGATTTCCCCCCCAGTTTTTTCGTGGGATTGGGACGGGAAGAGATTAATTTTTGTGGGAGTGGGACGGGAGAGGTTTGAAAATTCACTCCCATGTCACCCTCTAATCGGGAGTGAATGAGTGACAACGTAAAGTTGACACTGTTACATCTGCAGAGAACAAATCCGCGGTTGAAATAAATATTTTATTGCGCATGAAAACTCAGTGATAGTGCTTACGAGGCATGGTAATAAAAACATTAGGGGCTTTACTGAAAACATTCGGGGCTTCAGCCCCCTTAGCCCACCCCTAGCGCCGCCCCCCTAACCCTACCCGATACTTTATTTTAATCCTTTTTTAATTAAAAATCCTTAAATCATTTTTATTGAAAATAAATGCCTTTCTGATGCGATATGAGATTGGAAAAGGGAGGACAAAGGTTTGACGAAAGGTAGGTTCAAACTCGGGTTGATCGAGTTAAAAAGATTGCAATACATATTTGCCATCTACACACTCGAGCTGATGTCTGACAGCTGTCTTTTGTAATATTGACTAGCCCAATCACACGTTGGTGGGCTGAAATTGTGTAAATAGCTTCTGCCGACAAGGTGGGCTATTTGCACTCAGTGTAAATAAACGCTAAATAAAGATTATTCTGCAAATAACTGTAATTGCAGGTTTCAAACAGATATTGCGACAAAGAGGCAAAACATTTGGACTGCAATTAAGTGTTAAGCTGATGTTTGAAATAATGTTTGCCAGATGTCTTGTATCTATTGCAATTTAAGTCTCACATTTGTTGCCATTGTTGTGGCAATTTCTTTCATACAAACATCATTACTGAGTAAGAGACAACTCTGAGTCCAAATTGTGGTAATAAAAGTATTTATTCCCTTGCAAGAGAAGATCCCTCGTCAATAACACACATGAGCTGGGTCAGTGAGGGAAAGAGAGAGATAAGGGAAAAGCAGTCTCGGTTTGTTTTTATAGCGGCCTTCAAGGCCTCTCTCTCTCCCTCCCTGCGGGAGGGCTGCCAGTTCGTTCACCTATTAATGATTATACAGAAGGGCAGGCAAATGCCCCCCTGACCCCCAGGCTATAAGTTGTAAATGCCCTCATGATGACCCTTTTACCATCTGCTTTTCCTTACCTCTCCCATAGCAAATCACACAAAGAATGCTTTTCTAACTATGAGCGAGAAACCATAAAATGCACACATCTTGAATATAGGTTTCACGGTTTGATTAATACCCATAAGGAAAATTCCATCACAATTCCTCCCTGTTTATCATTCTCTGATAACTGATTAATCAAACATTGTAATAATAATAGTAAAAATAATAATAAATACAAGTTCAAGCCATTACATCACACTTATACTCTTCATCTCTGATTTTCACATAATTGATCACTTTTCTTGAACCTGCGAAGTAAGTTTTTGAAAATTGGAAAAATGCTTAGGCTGTTTTTGTTGGGTCTGACCCTAAGTGTTTAGCAAGCACAGTAAAAGATTTTACTCTATAGCTGGGCTGAATGGACAGGCCTTGCTGTCGCACTCTCGGCCTAAACCGAACCCTCAGTCACCATATTATAAACAAGAAATAGTATAGTTCAAGTAGGAAATAGACATATCAATTTATCACTGTTGAGTTACTTCTGTAATATAAAATGTAAATATTAAAAGTATGTAAAAAATCCCTCAGTTTCACCCCTCTCCTTGTACGTCATCTGAAACACGGATAACTGCTGCTTTTTAACCTTCTTTACATTTCAATCATCCTCAGGAAGAAAAATAAAAATAAAAATTAAAAACCATCATAACTCAATTACCCCTTTCACTGTAACTTCCGCTACTTGCGTCATCATTTTGTTGGTCATCAACATTAACATCATCATCCAGATAGACTGTCATTTTCACCAATTGAACAGACATTCCGACCTTAACCAGTCTCTGTACTAAGCTAGACACACATTGTATAATACATGGTATGCAGAGCAAAATTAGTACTACTATAACTATAATTGGCAACACCTTCAGACCTGTTGTGAAGTGTAGTATTATCAAGCAAATTGTTACTGACAACACAGTCATTATACATGTGGTTTTATACAGGCCACACATTCCTGGCACTCTGAATGGGTGCCACGGTCTTGGACGCTCCATTCTCTCAGTTACTCTGTATCAAAAGGTGCTGTTATGACCAAAGAATGTGAGAAAGTACTGTCTTCGAAGCCCTAAAAGTCTTATCTGTTCTGTTGATTACGATGTCCACCCGTATGCCGGTTGCGCAATCCAAGTTGCCTCCTCCCTTCAATCTCCTCCTTGCTGCTGATATTCTTTCAAACTGGATCTTAGCGTTTACTGACACTCGCGTCGAACCTCCTCCAGCGATTGCTCCGCCTCCGCAATGGGCGGCACCTTCCTGCAATGGTTTATGTGAACCCACGTAGCCCTCTCTGCGACCTTCACCGCCGTGTGCGTCACCAGCAGCACCTGGAAAGGCCCTAGCCACCTTTTCGATTTCCAGCTCTTTCTCCTGTGATCACGAATCACCACGAAATCGCCAGGTCTGACCTCGTGCAGGAATCTCTCAGCAACCTTCCCCTGGGCAGCTTTTACCTGCACAGAAATATTTGACAACAGACAAGACATTTCTTTGCAGTAATTCAACATGTCATTCTCACACACATCCGTTGATGGCAGCCTTTGTTTACCCCCTTCTATGCCCATGAATGGTGGCCTGCCAAACAAAATTTCAAATGGGCTCAGGTTTATTTTCACTCTTTTTCTCATTCTCATGTACATCAGTACAATTGGGAGGGCTTTAAGCCAAGTCAGACCCGTCTCTTCACAGCATTTTGCCAATTTGTTCTTAATGGTCTGGTTCTGTCTCTCTACTGCCCCTCCTGATGAGGGCGCGTAGCTGCAGTGTGTTCTCATGTCAATTCCCAAGAACTGACCCACCTGCTTTATTGCATCATTGACAAAGTGTCTGCCATTATCAGAACTGATTTTTCTTGGAATTCCCCATCTCGGGACAATCTCGGTCAACAGGGCCTTTGCCACTGCCGCCGAATCTTGTTTCGAGGTTGGGAAGGCCTCAACCCATTTTGACCACATGTCAACCATCACCAGACAGTGTTTCTGTTACCCACAAGGGGTTAATTCGATGAAATCCATCATTAGATATTCAAATGGGCCTGCCGGGGCTGGTTGAGATGCCAAGGGTGTTTTTATTCCCCTAGCCACATTGTGTGTGTTACAAGTGACACATCTTTTGCAAAAAATTTCAGCAACCACTGTAAATCCCTTTGTAAACCATAATTCCTTCATCTGCATTATCATACCCGCTTTTGACACATGATCCAACCCATGTGTCAACTTAGCATAATGCTGAAAGAAGTGTTTGGGCAAACAAGGAATGTCATCAACGCTCAACCATACACCCCTCTGGAGACTGCAGCCAGACGACCTCCATTGTTGTTTTTCTGCTCCTGTGGGAAAAGTCTGCATACTCTGTAAACAAGGGGAAATATCAGGGTTAGTCACAGATACCAAAGCACAAGTCGTTTCTTTTGTCTCCTGTGCTGCCGCGGCCTTTGCTGCCGCGTCTGCTCTCGCGTTTCCTGTGGAGATAAAACTTTTATCGTTAGTGTGCGCTGCGCATTTACAGATCGCGACCTTGTCTGGTAGAAGAATGGCCTCCAAAAGCTCAGACACAAGAGATGCGTTTAATATCGGATGTCCATCTGACTTCAAAAAATTTCTGTGCTTCCAAAGTGCGCCAAAATCATGTGTGACCCCAAAAGCATAACGCGAGTCTGTGTAAATTGTCACACATTTGTCACACAAAGTTTTGCTTTGCTGGTGGTGCACTCGTGCTTGCTTTAATCTGTACGACAGCCAGCTGCATCTCTCTCTCCCCCCTCACCTTCGCGGCTTTGTCCTTCTTTGTTAGCAGTTGTTCCTCGGCGTGCACAGCGTGCGCTAATGTGGTTGTCAGCCGCCCGCTCTGCCACTCGATATAGCTTGCTTTAACCGCTTGTGCGATCTCTGGTCTCAGTCCGTTCAGGAAGCAGCTTTGCAGATGGCACTCCCACGTGCCCGGCTGCGTTCCTCTGTCCCCTGGTTCAGCCATACCGCTGTGTTTCCGAAATATTTCAAAAAGTCTGACATAAAAGTCTCGAACAGATTCTTCTCTCACCTGGCAACAGCCGTTGATTTTCGCTGTGTCCACCCGTGCTGGAAAAGCGGCTTTCATTGCCTGTGTGAGATCCGTCACCGCTGATCGATACGGTTCGTTGGCTTCGTGCAGCCAGGTTCCATGCTCTCGTCGTCGCTCGGTTGTCGGCATCTGGCTACTCACTTTGTGCCAGTTTGTGGCCCCCAGTTTCACGGCTAACAGCCGCCTCAGTTCTTGTGTGGTGGGGCTGAATTCCTCACAGAAAGTGGTTAGTTCATCTGAAAATCTGTCACCTGCGTCGTCCGGGCTTGGCAGATGAGCCATTGCTTCTTTCATGTCCGTCACAGTCCATGGTCTGTAGACCATCACCGATCCGTCAGGTCCCGCCACCTCTACCATTGGCGCCGTGAAGTTGACTTTGTCTCTGGCCTGCGATCTTGTTACGATTTTCTTCGGTATGGCCCCCAGTTTCTCATTCGAGGTATTTTTACTTTCTTCCTCGTCCTGGTCCACTTGACTGGACGCCTTTTGAGCTACTGCGCTCACCAGTTGCTGTATTGCCAGCGCCATTTGTGCTGACTGCTCCGCTTGCTGTTCTGCTCGCGCTGTTTCTCGCACTTCTTGCTCTACAATCGCTGCCAGCGCGTCCACTCGCGCTGCGCGGTCTTCTCGTGCTTCTCGCTCTTCTTGCGCCGTCTGCGCTGCCTGTGCTGCTCGTGCTGCTCGTCCTGCTTCCGCCGCCTCTGCTGCTCGCGCTGTTTCCCGCACCTCTCGTTCAGCGCCTCGCGCTGCGCGTGCTTGTGCGTCCTGCTGCGGTTGTTTTACAGGAGAACAGTCGAGGTCGGGGTCGAATTTCAATGCACTCAGCTGCTCCATTGGGTAGATGTGTGTTTTGTATTCTGGCGGTGCCGGCCTCACCGTATTTTCATGTGGGGAAACATAAACATACTGTGGGTTAGTCGGTTCTGATGGTGCAGACACGCATACAGATGCACTTTCACACTTTTCATTTCTCCCCCCTGTTAGTTCTTTCTGCATTCGCTTTCTTTCTCTCTTATCTGCTTCCTTGAGCCAACAATCTACTGTCTGTTCACATTTTTTACATACATGCTTAACACATTTGCAACAACAACCTGGTTGTTTGTTGCTACTTTTTCCAACTGAGTCCCTCACCACTTTCAGTTTTGTGAGGCTCAATGTTCCCTCTTCGGGAAAATCATGATGCTTGATTAATTTTTCAATATCTTGCATACATTTTTGACCATAATATTTTTTCATTTGATAGTACACCGGTGTATCATATTTCACAAGCTTGCTCTGAGACATCCCCATACTGGCTGTTTTCTGCTTTCTGTGGATTTACTCACGCGCGTCTCTTTAATCTGCTAGACGTCTCCAGCAGATCCAATTTTCTCTTATCCCACAATCGGATCGGATTGCACTATCAGTGCCCTCTTAATTGTGATTTACCAAAATCTTTCGATTTTTTCTAACCCCAATTAACCTCGGTACCTGTTTGAAACCCTCTTGATCCGTACAGATCTCAAATTAATCTCAGGTTACCTAATCTGAACGTTCGTGTTCAGATTACTCTACCACAGAAACAATTTTCAGCCAATATGGTTCAATTTCACTCTTTAAACTGAATTTCACCCTCATTAAATTGAATTTAATTGTTTCTTACCAGAGATGTCGTTTTGTGCCACCTGGGTTCTTTTTGATTCCAGTGGTCGATCCCTCCGGTCCCAACAGCGGAAACGGTCCCTCTTCTCTGAATCTTTTTTGCGAGGTAGGGTTGGAACTCTCAGCTCCAAGGTGGCCTGCCTCCGTCCGCTGTCAGGTCCAGAAGTCACGTCCAAGGAATCCCACTATTCTGACACCAAATTGTTGTGGCAATTTCTTTCATACAAACATCATTACTGAGTAAGAGACAATTCTGAGTCCAAATTGTGGTAATAAAAGTATTTATTCCCTTGCAAGAGAAGATCCCTCGTCAATAACACACATGAGCTGGGTCAGTGAGGGAAAGAGAGAGATAAGGGAAAAGCAGTCTCGGTTTGTTTTTATAGCGGCCTTCAAGGCCTCTCTCTCTCCCTCCCTGCGGGAGGGCTGCCAGTTCGTTCACCTATTAATGGTTATACAGAAGGGCAGGCAAATGCCCCCCTGACCCCCAGGCTATAAGTTGTAAATGCCCTCATGATGACCCTTTTACCATCTGCTTTTCCTTACCTCTCCCATAGCAAATCACACAAAGAATGCTTTTCTAACTATGAGCGAGAAACCATAAAATGCACACATCTTGAATATAGGTTTCACGGTTTGATTAATACCCATAAGGAAAATTCCATCACACCATCTCTGAAAAGCTTTGTTCTCTTTGTTTGGACATGATGTCATCATGTGAAGATGAATGTGATGAAATGAAACTAACATTTCCCATTAAATCCAACCTGACCATTCATATTATAAAACATTATTATACCTTTACCATTTTACTCTTTTGAAAACAGTTTTTTATGTACTGATTGATTTTAGTTCATTTTAAACAAAAAAAGTTTCTGTCCTTCAGCTTTAAAGGAAATAATATCCAGGTAACTTTCCATGAATTGGGCACAAAATGAAGCCTAGAACTATTTTTTTTACTAAATATTATCTGAACTGTTTTATTTTATATTTATTTATATCAGTTTCACAATTTTTGCAAGCATATTACTAAAATGTTGAACATTTTACATACCTGCCCAAAGGCTAGTTAATGCAATATATAGTTTTCATTACAAAAACTTTCAATTTGTGCATGTAATGTTTAAAAATAATAACTGGATGATACATTTACCCAATTCAAATAAATGCATCACAATGTTCATATTTTCCTCTATTATGTCAGGATTCACATGCATTTTCCTTTCTCATTTCTGTCTTTTATTTTTAATTTCATTTAACAATTTACATTGGGGGGGGGGGGGGGGTTGATTTGCTGAAAATCAAACTATTGAAACTTTCAGAACTTTTTATTTTTATTTAATTTTAGACCTGATAGAAGAGAACTAGGAGATTGAATACATAATTGAAGAGGGGGAGAAACATCAGGTTAAAATGTAAGAAACATCCTGGAGTTCCCCATTTAAAAATTAGAATATATGTTTCACTTGCCCTCAGTGTGAAAAGAGTTTCTCATACAAACTAAATCTTTACCTTTACATAAAATTTCATTGTGGAGGAAAGCCACATGCATGTGATGAGTGCGAGAATACTTTCACAATAAAAGGAAATTTTATTGAACACATGGAAATTCAGATTGCAGAGAAACATCTATGATCAATGTGGGAAGAGTTTGCCATTTAGAGGAAACCTTGAGGAACATATGAGGATCCACACTGGAGAGAAGCCCCACAAATGTCATCACGAAGAGTTTTGCACAAAAAGGAAACCTTAATGTACACATTTACATGTATTTATTTAGCAGACACTTTTATCCAAAGCAACTTACAATTGAGGAATCAAACACTGAGCTCCGTGTTTAATAAATTTCATTTACAGACCATCAGCATAACTACAACTGATGCTATCAGCAGAAACACGGATGTTATCAGGAATATCACTAATTCATGTCGGTGGAGTTCTGCAATGGATAAAGCAAAAACATTATTAGTGTAGAGACACTTGTGGTATTTATCAGGCAAAGAGATGCTACAAAAGAGACGTACCTGAACATGTCAGACAGAGTTCAGTGATGCTGAGATGTTTAGTCCGGTTGGTGAATGAATACGCCACGACACAGCTGTAGGGATCATCCAGACACTTGATTTCCAGAGGTAGAGAGAGACTGATGCTGAGATCAGACACACTGATGCTGGACAATAAACTGTTCCCTTTGTACCAGGAGAGAGTCACATTTCTCACATTCACTACTGAACACAGCAGGAGACATTTTGGCACTGATGAACATCCAGGTGAGGATGAAGAACAATGTGAATAGTCTCTGATGATGAGGGGGATGGGAAGAGGAGCTGCAAAACATGACAGAAAAGGTCAAAGTTATCTATTATTATTAATTATTAATAGTAATATTATTAAATATCACTATTAATTTATTATTTCATTATTTGTCGGTCATTTTGGCTGCTGTATAGTGCATTTCAATTTGATTTTGTATCGAAAACATTTCTACATACTCTGTTCAGACTAGAATTAATTAGTGCATTTGTGAAATGAATACTCACCATACAAAGTAACATTGAATCTCCTCAGTAAAACTTTTGAACTACTGATCTGCAGCTGGTAAAGTCCATTGTGTTCAGATCTGATGTTTCTGATAGTCAGAGATCCAGTTTGATTGTCCATATGCAGTTTATCTCTGAATATCCTATCATTACTGACAAAAATAAAGTGGTCCCTTTTAATAAGTTCTGCTATTTGAATACTTTGAGGTCCAAATTTCCACAGAATATGATCTTCTGTCTGTATATCAACATCAGTGTTTAAAGTGACAGAATCTCCCTCCATCACTGAAACTGTCTTTACTCCATGTGTCTCAAACACACCTGAAATTGAGATTTAAAATACATCAGTAAACAAAGCACACAGCAAATTTAACTTAGCTGAAGAAGCTTAGCTAATAAAAATTTAGTAATAAACAGATGGCTGCAGTCCCCTTGCTTAGTATAATTTGAAGATGAGATTTTGACATACAAATCCTTATTTTATCTTTAATGGACAATGTTCATGATCATCTCAGTTAAAACCTCACACCATCTGACTATAACCGATTCAAAACTAGCCAACCATCACACCATATGAAACAGCAAATCTAACAAAGTATAAATGTATAGTATATTTACTATTGTCAAAGGTTGCTATTTGGAGAAAACCTGTTTCAGAACAAAAATCCCACCATTATTACATTAAACAGGCTACACCATTTGTTGTTCGTTAAGCCAAAGCCATTTTTTACAATCTTTCTTTTTTTTGGAAAGTTGTGTAATCGAAACTTTTTCTTTAGCTGCTGTAGCGATAAGAAAGCGAGAATAGTATTTTCTATAGCCTCTTAGGCCTATATGTAACCTATACTTTTGCTTTTAAAAGCGAAAGCCGTTTTTAGTGTGGATTGCGGAAGAAGGGTTGTTTAAACGTGTTATTTCTTACAACAACAACAACAAAAAAGAAGAAGCAGATTCGGAATTCATAAACATTCCGAATTCATAAATGGCATTTAAACGATCATGTGCATATTTGATGAAATCCGTCTTACCACAAGTCAACAAAACGCACAGGTGAAAACAGTGTCTGAAATCATATTCCTCGACAGATGTCCGAACAATCCGTGATAAAGTCCACATAATGCAGTGAATTACATCTGCTTTAAATGGAAAAGAGCATAAACTGACGATTCTATGAAAAGATGTATAAACGAATGAATTACAATGTTTTAGATATGCTTGCGCTCTGAGGAAGTCCTCAACACTGACGTGCATTAACCTCTCTTTGTTCGGTAAAGTTGGCAAGATATTCACAGATTTGACTTTTCCGGATCAATAACTCGCGACCAAAACGTTTTTGCGACCAAAACGTTTTTACGGCACAAATGACGCCTCTTTTCATTCGTAGTGATGTAGTAAAAAAGCTGCATGCGTGTTTCCCTCAAAACAAGCTTTCCTCCGCTCAGTATTGCCAGATCGGGTTGACGATTTCCAGCCCAAAAGCTCACCAAAACCCGCCCACTTCAACAAAAACCAGCCCAAAATTTTAACTGCCAAAATAATGTGATATGATTTTATTACCATGTCAATCAAGATTAATAAGGACCATTTTTATCTCCTCAAAATAAAATAATGATGAAAAAAAGGTAATAAATATAAATAAATTTCACAGGAACATGGATCAAAACAGGGCAAATGCGTTTCACGAGTTCACACTTACTTAATAATGAACTGAATAAATGGTATGCGTATTTGGCGTGCTGTCCGAGGAGAGGGCTCCGAGCTCGGTAGTAGTTCCCGAGCCCGGGGTACTCCCCTTGCCCGGGGAGAGGGGTCCGAGCTCGGCATTTGGCCCGGACCCAAAAGCTCCCCCCCTACCCCTTGCTGGGGTGAAACGGACTGGGAGTGAGGAGTTGGGGTGGTGGAGGGATTTCTGGAAGACTAGAGATAATGGAGGTAAGGCTGCTTGATTATTTATAGAGGTTCTCTCTAGCGTTTATTGGATAGGAGATGTGATTACTGATGATGAATTGGCTGTGTTAATTATCCGCGCGTGTTCCTCCCGAAACTTGTTTATAAAACATCACTTCACGAGTTCACACTTACTTAATAATGAACTGAATAAATGGTATGCGTATTTGGCGTGCTGTCCGAGGAGAGGGCTCCGAGCTCGGTAGTAGTTCCCGAGCCCGGGGTACTCCCCTTGCCCGGGGAGAGGGGTCCGAGCTCGGCATTTGGCCCGGACCCAAAAGCTCCCCAAAGAATGCTTATCGTGGGACAGCAGCCAAATGATGACTAAGAGACCCCCCAAAAATTGCATGGCTTTAGGGCTGATGGGATGCTGGACCCCGTTTGTTATGATGCTGCGGCATCTTGGAGGAAGGAGCGGCTTCTGCTGAAGTGTGCTGGTGTGGCGGTGTGGGGAGAGGAGGGAGGATGTGAGGGTAGATACTGCTGCGGCAGTGGGGAAATATATATGGTGCTCCTGCGGGAGCAAACACTGCTGCGGCAGTGGGGAGGTATTGATGGAGCTCCTGCGGGAGCGGACACTGCTGCGGCAGTGGGGAAATACTGGGAAGGCTCCTGGGGGAGCGGGCACTGCTGCGGCAGTGGGGAATAATGGGAAGGCTCCTGCGGGAACGGACACTGCTGCGGCAGTGGGGAAATATAGATAGCGCTCCTGCGGGAGCGGACACTGCTGCGGCAGTGGGGAAATAATGGGAAGGCTCCTGCGGGAGCGGGCACTGCTGCGGCAGTGGGGAAATATAGATTGCGCTCCTGCGGGAGCAGACACTGCTGCGGCAGTGGGGAAATATAGATAGCTCTCCTGCGGGAGCGGGCACTGCTGCGGCAGTGGGGAGATATTGATGGAGCTCCTGCGGGAGCAGATACTGCTGCGGCAGTGGGGAAATATAGATAGCGCTCCTGCGGGAGCAGACACTGCTGCGGCAGTGGGGAAATACAGGTAGCGCTCATGGGGGAGCAGTCACTACTGCGGTAGTGAGGAAATACAGGTAGCGCTCCTGCGGGAGCAGACACTGCTGGGGCAGTGGGGAAACGTAGAGAAAGCTCCTGCGGGGGCAGGCACTGCTGCGGCAGTGGGAAGAAATGGAGAGGGCTCCTGCGGGAGCGGACACTACTGCGGTAGTGGGAAAATAGATAGTGCTCCTGCGGGAGCAGTCACTGCTGGGGCAGTGGGGAAATATAGAGAAGATTCCTGTTGGAGCAGGCACTGCTGCGGCAGTGGGGAAAATATAGAGAAGGTTCCTGCTAGAGCAGGCACTACTGCGGCAGTGAAGAAAACAGCTGGGGGGGGGATTCCTATGGTGGCGTGGGGCTGTTGGGAAGGGGAGAGGTGGGGGGGGGGGGCCGGGGGAAGGGGAGGGGACGGGGGAAGAGGCTCCTGCTGGAGCAAGCACTGCTGCGGCAGTGAGGAAATAGAGGGGGGGGGGGGGTGGGTGAAGGGGAGGGGACGGGGGGAAAGGCTCCTGCTGGAGCGAGCACTGCTGCGGCAGTGAGGAAATTTAGGAAGCGCTCCTGCGTGAGCAGACACTGCTGGGGCAGTGAGGAAATACGGGTAGCGCTCCTGAGGGGAGCATTCACTACAGCGGCAGTGAGGAAATACAGGTAGCGCTCCTGCGGGAGCGGTCACTGCTGCGGCAGTGGAAAATAGAGAGAGAGCTCCTGCGGGAGCGGACACTACTGCGGTAGTGGGGACAAAACGGGAGGTGCTCCTGCGGGAGCAGTCACTGCTGGGGCAGTGGGGGAAATATAGAGAAGGATCCTGCTGGAGCAGGCACTACTGCGGTAGTGGGGAATATAGAGAAGGTTCCTGCTAGAGCAGGCACTACTGCGGTAGTGGAGAAGATGGCTGGTAGGGGGGGGGGGGGGGGGGGGGGGCAGGGGAGGGGCCGGGAGAAGGAAAGGCTCCTGCTGGAGCGAGCACTGCTGCGGCAGTGAGGAAATATATAGATAGCGCTCCTGCGGGAGCGGACACTGCTGTGGCAGTGGGGAAATACAGATAGTGCTCCTGAGGGGAGCGGTCACTACTGCGGTAGTGATGAAATACAGATAGCGCTCCTGCTGGAGCAGTCTCTGCTGCGGCGAGGGGAAATACAGAAAAGGCTCCTTCGGGAGTAGACACCGCTGCGGCAGTGGGGAAATACAGAGAAAGCTCCTGCGGGAGCGGGCACTGCTGCGGCAGTGGGAAAAAACAGTTGGGGGGGGGAGTGGTGTAGGAGCGGTTGCTATGGGGTTTCGGAGGAGTATTCTAAAGGGGATGGCCGATTAGGGTCTGGTGGGCTTCCTTGATGTGGGAGCGGTCTGATCGAATGTAGCTTTTGAAAGCCTCTGACGACCAGCGACCGAGTTCTTGGATCTGCTGTTGGGAAAGGCCTTTGTGGGCCGCTGTGGTTGCTGCGCCTATTCGGAATGAATGGCTGGAAAAGTTTCTGGCTGGGGTATCTGATAGGTGCAGAACTGCCTTGAGGTGCTTTTGGAACCAGAAGCGAGTGACGGGGCGGTTGGAATCGTCTGTGAAAAGGGGGTCGGATGGGAGTTTGGACTGTGATTTCCTTAGGTGGAGGAAAGCTAGGAGGGTTTGGTATGGTAATATGGGCGATTGGAGGTTGAAAATGTAAATGAAGTGGCCTTTCTTTGTTTGGTCTGTCTTACTTTGCTTAATGGTGTAAGAAATGGTTTCGTCGTCCAGCACCTCTAGATCTGAGATAGCGGGGTGGATGGCTGGGTCGAAACTGGATGAGATGGCGAGCTCAGAGCATCTGAGGAAGCCAAAGAAGGCCAGGATAAACATGACGTCGAGTGTGCGGGCGGTGTGGATAGAATGGTAGCCTCTGCGGAGGGTGGAAATGCATTTGGTCGAAATTTTTTAGAGTTATGGGCTGCCTGGAGTCTGGGCGGGTGGGATTGGTTTTTTGGATACCTTTAATGAGTAAGGAGGTCTGTGAATTGGCTATATGGGCGGAAGGGGAACCGTATAAAAGTTTGTGAAAAATTGTAGTCCGCTTAGGTAACCTTTAATGGAACTGGTTTGGAGTTTTTTGTTTATGTTGAGGTGGGAGATGAATGAGGTGATGGCCAGTAGTGAAAAGGTGGGGAATGGCAGGTTATAAGCGGAGTGAAAAGTTTTAAAGCTTTTCCATGCTGTCAGGTATGACTGGAGGGTCCTTGGGGAGACTGCTTGGAGAATTGAATCGAGGGAAGCTTCGAGGAGAGGTTTCAAGGGATGGTTTAAGGGAATATCAGTTCTGAAAAGGGAGGTACTGGGGTGGGGAGTGGATCCGCCTCCGGTGCCAATGTTCTGAATTTCTGAAAGGAAAAACGAGAGAGAGAGTCAGCAATCTGATTTTTTGACCCGGGAATGTGCCTTGCGGTTATGATGAATTGGTCGCAAGCTGAAATCCAAATTAAGCGTCTTAACAGGGGGTTTAGCATGGGTGAATGGGAGCGAGATTTGTTGACGCAGTGTACGGTGGCTTCGTTGTCGCAGTGGATAATGATGCTGGTAGCGGACCATTCTTTACCCCACAGAAAGGCTGCGATGACTATGGGATAGAGCTCGAATATAGCGGAGGATGCTGCTGACTGTGGTAGATTGGATAGCTGGCAGGGCCAAGTAGATGCGAACCAGCGTCCTTGGTAAAATCCCCCATAGCCGATGGAGGGGGCGGCGTCGGTGAATAATTGGATGTCGACTGGGGAAGAAATCAAGTTCTTATAAAAGAAGGATAATCCGTTCCAAAGTTTGAAAAAGGATATCCACAGGCTGAGCTCGTTGCAGCATGAGTCGGTTAGGGCTATTTGATCTTCTAGGGCGTGGGTGGAAGATGCGAGGGTGAGGAGATGTGAGATGAAGGAGCGGCCTTGTGGGATGATGCGCATCGCGAAATTTAAATGGCCGAGAACGGATAACAGTTCGCGTTTGGAACAGGTTGGGTTTGCTGCGAGGGTGGATGCTACCAAAATCATCCTGTCGATTTTTTCCTTGGGTAGAGAAGCTTGGAATTTTTGTGGATCCAAGTTGATACCCAAAAATTCGATAGAAGTGCTGGGGCCCGCGGTTTTATCTTGGGCGAGGGGAATTCCGAGTTCTGAAAATACTTTTTGGGTTGTCAAGAGGTGCGCGGCTGGGATGGAATCGGGTGGCGAGATGATCAAAAATCGTCTAAAAGATGGACCAGATAGGGTATGTCGTAATTGTTTGAGAGGATCCAACAGATTGCTTCTGATAACATGTCGAAAATTTTGGGGCTGCTTCTACAGCCGAAGGTGAGGCGGACGGAAAAATAAAAAAAATTCTGCCAGCGGATGCCGAATAAGTGCCAAAAGCTTGGATGGATGGGCATTACTTTAAAGGCGGACGTGATGTCGACTTTGGCTAGCCAAGCTCCGCGACCTGCGTCTTTGATCAGGGTGATGGCTTGGTCTATGTCGTGATAGTGGAGAGAAAACTCTTCGAGCGGGATGAGGCTGTTAATGCTTGGGAATGGGGAATTATGTGGTGATGAAAGATCGATTATAAGGTGTTTTTGCCAGAATTTTTTTTTTTTTTTTTTTTTTTTGATGTTGATGTTGAAAGGGGGGACGGGGAAGGGGCCGATCATAAAATTTGCTTCTATTTCTTTTTTAATTAGGATATCGACTGTTTCGGGTTCGGTGAGTGCGGACTGGAGATTGGGGCATATGAGGCTTTCGGAGGGGAGGTTTCCCACGCCGGGGTGGAAGCCATGTGAGAGACCTGACAGTAAGTATTTAGTAAATTGCTGGTCAGGGTGATGGACTAATTCGGAAGATAGGCGAAAAATATTGCTTGTTCTGATGAGGCGGCTTGTGGAGGCGAAGGGTAGCTCTTCGCTGGGCTGAGTTGCGAGCTGGCGCTCGGTGGAAGCTCGAGGAAGGTGGGGCTGAGGGCTGCGTCATCCGGGGCGCGGCCCAAGCTGGCCGAGGGCCTGCCGCTGCGGTTCGGTGGCCGGAGGCCGGTCCTTGAGGGAGTGAAGATTGGGCCGGGCCGCGAGTAGGGTGATTTGCGGCTCTTGCTCGCTGTGGTCACTGATTTGAGTGGAGGGGAGGAATTTTGAAGTTCCCCGGACTGGAGAGAATTGTAGAGGGCGAGGAGATCTGACTTGCTTGAACGTCGTGGGATAATGACGCCGGCGCTGGTGAGAACTTGACGGAGTCCTGCCACGGTCCAATTTTCTGCTGATGGAGCGTGTGAGAAGACTGACGTGTAGGAGGAGGCTGGAGAAGGTGGTTGCTGCCTTGGAGGCGAAGGTGAAGGCGAGCTGCGGCGCTTGGAGGCGTTAGCCGCGGTGGTACGGGAAGGCCGGCGGCCCCGTATTGCAGCCGCGGGCTCGGTTGAGTTGTCCTGCGGAGCGCTGGTGCTTTGGACGGCGGCGGGCGGATCCGATGAGTCGGTAAGACTTTCGTCGTGGAAACTTCGATCTCTGACATGATTCGGCAGTTGAGTGTACCGACGCTGGAAGACTAGAGATAATGGAGGTAAGGCTGCTTGATTATTTATAGAGGTTCTCTCTAGCGTTTATTGGATAGGAGATGTGATTACTGATGATGAATTGGCTGTGTTAATTATCCGAGCGTGCTCCTCCCGAAACTTGTTTATAAAACATCACTAAGGACAGTCAGGAAATATGCTTAAAATGACCAGGAACCTTTTCAAAATGGCAATCAAGAAATTAACTGATAACCCCCGGGGGAACACATCCATCATTTTCAATGTCCACAGTAAGAAAAAGCTCATTTTTGTGCAAAAAAAAAAGTGCACAACAAAGTGATCAGAAAGCAATGTTAGTTCACACCCACAACAGCCAATGTTATTCATTGATACATACTGTATGATAATCTGACAGCAAAAATAAAATAATAATAACAATTAACAACAATGCGCTTACCTTTCTCTTGTGCTTTATCTTCAGACAGCACGTATTTCATGAAGTAAACATTTTAGAACATAATGCAGAACTTAGCACAGTCAAACCTGTTCAAGTCCAGCAGCTGTCAATGCCAAGCATACAAGAGTTTGGACGGTTTAAAAGATGTTCTGATGCAGGACAGCATTGCATAGTCCCATGTTCAGTTTAGATTTTTATTAAATCCTTCAACTGTTCTCTTATTTCAGTTACAATTACATTTAGAAGTCTTCTATTCATTTAATCCACGTTGTGAGATTTGAGTTACTCTTAGATTCTTTATCGTGTAACTTATATTTAAGCCACTTTGCCATGAATCACTTAACTTAAATAAAATGAAAGAGTAAATATATAGCTGCACATTTAAATTTTATCCCTTTACAGCGCCAAAGCCAATCACTCACGAGTCATCACATCTCACCAACATAAAAGATGGTAAATTGATTGACAAGTCTCTGTTAAAATAAACCAAAAAGGGTTGCGTTAAGGAAAAATTAGTTGATGACTGCACTAAACATTATTTTGCTGTGATACTTTGAGCTCGAGCATATTAAGATAACGTGACTAAGATAAAAGTGAAGAAAAAAGCAGCTGATTGGGCGGTTTTTAGTTTTTTAAAAGCAGCCCAAATTTGGTCTACCCGCCCAATGCGTTATTCTCCGGTCCAAGCCGATCAAAAGAAGCCCAATTGGGCGGCAACCCGCCCAATCTGGCAACACTGATGCTCTGGCGTCTGAGAGACAAGTCCTAAGGGACCGTCTGCAAAGTGTGATTTGCGAAAAACGTTACTAATAAAATACTCAATACCTTCACAGTAACACATTGTAGTGTCACCAAATTTAATTCACACGTCACTGCTCTCCTGCTGGTCATACTACAACAGTTATATTTTTTTAAATATTGCTTTTACAAATTTTTTATTATTTTTTTATTATGAAAAATAGTTAATAACTTTCCTGTAACACACTGTACTTTCACCAAAATCACTTCACACATCACTGCTCTCCTGCTGGTTATACTACAACAATTTTTTTTTTTTAAATATTGCTTTTACAAATGTATTATTATTTTTTATTATGAAAAATAGTTAATAACTTTCCTGTAACACACTGTACTTTCACCAAAATCACTTCACACATCACTGCTCTCCTGCTGGTTATACGACAACATTCATTTTGAAAACAATTGGTTTGGCATATTTTTTATGATTATTTATTATGAAATAAAGCTAATAACTTTACTGTAACACACTGTACTTTCACCAAATTCACTTCACACATCACTGATCTTATGCTGGTTATACTACAACATTCATTTTGAAAATAATTGCTTTGGCATATTTTTTATGATTATTTATTATGAAACAAAGTTAAAAACTTTACTGTAACACACTGTACATTCACCAAATTCAGCTCACACATCAGTGCTCTCCTGCTGGTTATACTACACCACTTATCTTTAAAATAATTGCTTTGGTATATTTTTCATGAATTTGTATTATTAAATATTGTTAATAACTTTACTGTAACACACTGTACTTTCATCAAATTCACTTCACACATCACTGATCTCCTGTTGGTTATACTACAACACTAATTTTGAAAGTAATTGCTTTGGCACACTTTTTATGAATTTTTCTTATGAAATATTGTTAATAACTTTACTGTAACACACTGTACTTTCACCAGATTCACTTCACACATCACTGCCCTACAGATGATTTTACTACAACACTTATTTTTGAAAAAAATGCCTTTTTGGGAAATTTCTATTCTTTTTCAAGTTAAAACTATTCAGTAACTTCACTGTAACACATTGTACTTTCAGGAAATACTGTTCACACATCACTTCTCTTCTGCTGATTAGTTTATAACTAATAATGTATATGACTAAAAAAATACAAGGAATTCACCGTTATATTAACTCTGTTTAATGAATGTCACTGTTATACACTTTAATACTACTTTTTTAAACTGTATTTAACACACACATGTAGCCTTCCTGGTTATAGTGCAACCTATGCACTTACACATTTCTATAAGAGATCAAAAAGAGATAATAGTAACGAAAATAAAAAAAATGAGAATCACACTGTCCTAGAGCCTCTTGGGGCTTTCAGTAAACAGTAAAGTTATTAACTTTGTTTCATAATAAATAATCATAAAAAATATGCCAAAGCAATTATTTTCAAAATAACTGTTGTAGTATGACCAGCAGGAGAGCAGTGACGTGTGAACTAAATTTGATGACACTATAATGTGTTACTGTGAAGGTATTGAGTATTTTATTAGTAACGTTTTTCGCGTTTCGCACTTTGCAGACGGTCCCTTAGGACTTGTCTCTCAGACGCCAGCGCACTTAGATCAATGTATTTTGCACTGAGCGGAGGAAAGCTTGTTTTGAGGAAAACACGCTTGTAGCTTGTTTACTACATCACTACGAATGAAAAGAGGCGTCATTTGTGCCAAAAAACGTTTTGCTCGCGAATTATTGATCCGGAAAGGTCGAATCTGTGAATATCTTGCCAACTTTACCGAACTTCCACTTTTCCAGTGTTTTTATTTTTGTTCAATGGTGCACTCTAATGTTGCCATCTATTGGACTGTTGAGCGATTATGATTTAGTTATTGTTTCTTGTCTATCCCTCACTTCTTTATTACTTCATCGCTGTAAGTGCACCCAGTTTCAAAACCAGAGAAGTTGGGGTTCTGGGAATACAATTGAAATATTTCTTATTATTTTAATTTAGGCACTCATCAACTTTTTGTTTCCAGGTTTGTGAAAAAAATTTATATAGGCTAGAAAAAAATGTAAATATGTGATTTCTTCTCTCTCTCTCTTTAGGAAAAAACAAGCAAACATTGAACTCAACAGAATAATTAAATAAAACACTGGGTTTAAAACAACCCAGTTTAGGTTGTTATTAGCCCATAGTTGCTGGGTAAATATAGGAGAAAACACATGGGTTAACCTGACCCAGCAGTGGGTTTCTTATTTAACCAACATGATGGGTTGATTTCACTCATTCATTTCTACAGTAACAAACATAGGTTTTAACCTCATAAATGAATTAGTACTTACAAATGAACTTTATCCTCTAAGACTTTGTAAAATATATGACACAACCACTAGATTTGTTACTTTATTTTCGATGATTAGTTCTTAATACAGCATATTTCATACAGTATTTAACATGTAATATTGCCTGCATTTAAATGCATTTAACAAATACTTAAAAAAAAAAAATCTAACATTGGTTATGAGTCAAAACAGATCATGAACTGAAAAACTCTCAAACTTCACTTCCTGCTTCACTTCCCGATGGAATAACAACAGTGTATGTATACAAATGTTCTCGGTCTTCTCTAGCTGCGTTGAAATACAGTCCAGATGTTTTAACCAAAAATATAAGATATGCATCTATGTTATTTAATGTACAGCCTTAGGGGAAAACAAACGCTTTTATATGTACAGACTACTGTATGACAAAGGCACCAATACCCCAAAAAAGTAGCAAGTGACCTAAATACAGCTTTCTTCATATTATGTAATCATAATGAAGAGAATACAAGTTCAGAAAAGACATCAGCTTGGTGTTTCTGAACGTTATGATCCTCTTCTGCTGAATCAACTATTTTTTTATCAAGTAAATTTGTTGCATATCCTCAACTGAAAACAAAATAGAAAAATACAAAATGTCACTGATGATCTTTCTGATGATAAAGAACAGTCACTTACTGTAGAGGTGAACGACGAATCTGTAAAACACAATAGCAGGTGCATAAAAACTAGAGGTGGGCATAGATTAATTTTTTTAATCTAGATTAATCTAGATTAAAATGGCTCATTTGAATTCTGCCGAAGACATTCAGAATATGTGTGCTACCCAAATAATGACTAAAAGTAAGTCTTTGAGAACGGGTTTCTCAAGCCAGGTGGCGCATTAGACCAGGGGTTCATCTCCTGTTTCCAAAATGCATCACAAACTTTAATCTCTTCCCGTCCCAATCCCACGAAAAAACTGGAGGAAAATCCCGTTCCACTCCCGGAAGAATGACTCCCATTCCCTCCCACTCCCGTGTTGTTGTTTTTTAGTTTTTTTGCCGATAACTGTCAGTTACAGTAAAAATATAGTACAGATCACAGCGTGCCCACCATATTAGTTGAATAAAACCCCAAATGTCGTTTTTTGTTATTATATTGAACTGAAAGCCATCTTATTATGCACAGTGTTGCACAGATTAAATTTCATGTAAATCATCCATGCTAACACACACGTCTTCTATTTTTATTTTTTAGACATTTCACTCTCTATAGATATATTTTTCTATGTACTGTATTTTTAGATATATTCGAGTTTCGAAGTTTCTCGCTCAAGTTCACATGAGACCTAAAGCGCATCCTGTTTGCTTAAAAGCGCAACGTTTCGTTGTTATTCTGAGTGCACACAAATAAACGTAGAGTCTTTACAGATTCGAAAGATGTATTAGGCTACTTTTATCTGTATGACCAAGAATGACGGAGATTTTAAGAGCAAGTGAATGCACCGGAGCCTGTCCTGCGCAAACGCGCTTCCACACAAACACTTCAATAGCGCACATTTCTCTAGGTTAACATCATATTGAGCGGCCATGTAAAGTTACTACTACATACATCTTTCAGATGAAAAGCCATATTTGAGGTTGATGAATGATAGGTGAGTGTTTGGATGTCCTGCCCGATTGTATTACCACATAGACCAGCCGTTAACAATCTGTCCATCACGGACTGCGAGCCTCTAGTTCGAAGACTCGTTCTCGCCCCCTACAGTGCAATTCGGCTAGGTATACATCCGCGCTAAAATATCAGGGTGAAAGTCATCATAGCTTGCGTAGTATAGACCCAGCTCCCAACCCAACTTTGAGAATAGATTAACGGCGATATTTTTTTTATCGCCGATAAGAGTCTCACGTTAACGCAGCACGTTAACGCCGATAACGGCCCACCACTAATAAAAACACATGTATGTCTGTAACATTCCGGCACCTTTGTGGCCACAAAGCAAGTGGACAAATCTTAAATTATGTAAATGTAATGAAAATAATCTTTTAAACCTCTCACATTAGGCTATTTCTTTTTAGAATACATATACAAAACACTCACTATAGTCAGTGACATTAAATGTCTTTGACTCTTCTCCTCCGGGATCGGTGACATTTAGATAATAAAGTCCAGCGCCTGTGGTTGTCATGTTCCTGATGGCCAGAGATCCAGATCCAGGGATCAGCTTCAGTCTGTCACCAAATCTCTCAGAATCAAGATAAGAAGAAGTATGAGTAATGTAAGCAATGCCGCTGCATTTTGATCCAAACATCCACATTATGCGACCTCCTCTTGTACTAAAATCAATGTTTGGAGTGGCAGAGTCTCCCACCATCACTGATACAGACGGCATTACATTTACATGTATGCATTTAGCAGATGCTTTTATCAAAAGCGACTTACAGTGCAGTCAAGCTATACATTTTTTTGTCAGTGTGTGTGTTCCCTGGGAATTGAACCCACAACCTTTTGCTTTGCTAACGCAATGCTCTTCCACTGAGCCACAGAAACACATTACATCTGTTTCGACACTAATCCCACCTGAAACACAGGCAGGAATGATCGATTAACAGAGACAAACAGCTACTAAACTAAACGATTATTGTTGGCCCTGTTGGAAAAAAAACACACAGCTAGGTATGTTTTAAAGCATGGCTGCTGGTTTGAGCTGGTTTTAGCTGGTCATGTGCTGGTCCTGAGCAGGAGCTGGTTGCTTTGGACCAGCACATGACCAGCTCAAACCAGCAGCCATGCTTCAAAAGATACCTAGCCAGCATATGCTTGATTTTTCAACAAGGCAAGCACAGAAAAAGGTGAGATCATCAGCGTAAATATATATTTTACCATTCAATAGCCGGAAGAACAGACAGAGAAGCAGAAAATAATGATCCATAATTTTTCAGTTATTCGCCCAAAAGTCTGGAATAATTTAACTCCACTTTGGTCTTCTTAAATCTGCGATGAGTCGACTGAAATCAAATTAAACTATACGTCTTTGAAGGAGGAAAAATAAAACTTCGTTGGATGTGGCGTGCACCTGAGTAACTGAAGTCTCATGTTTTCACATATGATTATAAAACTAATTATATACATACTCGCTGAAGAAATGTTGGAGTCAGTGTACAACTAGCAGGGGCGCATAATGGGTGAAAGGTTAGGAAGACTCCAGGTTTTCTATCAAGTTAAGGTAAGGGGATAAATACACACACACACACGTTTCCATGTTTTATTGTGCTCTTAGACATAATGGTTTTTATATGGTATTAAACTGTATTACCGCTTACCCTAACCCAACCTCTCAAACAAAACTTTCTGCATTTTTAGATTAAAAAAAAATATATATATAATAATAATAATGCATATGTATTTGTGTATATATGTGTGACAATTATGTATGCACAATGCAATGTATATACATGTTGGCCTACAGGCCTTGATCACTATCAGCATCACTTTTGTTACTGAAGAGAGGCTTGGGACAGGGAAGCAGAAGTCTTTGATTATTTTTGACCCTACAGCACAAAATTAAGTATTAGTAAAATGTTATGGTAATTAAAGCTCCAGAATACACGAGTCTACAGTAGCATGTTTTGCTGAGCTCAAGCTCACAGATAAAATGTCAAATAACAGTGAAAAGATTACAGCATTAGAGCTCATTACGCAGGAACAAGTCCTGTCTGACAACTAATACAACTATCAGCAAGTTAAAATAATGGACTTAAAAGAATGCCAAACATACATGCTTTTGGGGGGGGGGGGGGATGGGGGGATGGGGGGAGGCTTGTAACACTCCAAAAAATACTGCACACAATTTTTTATATTCAGTATGCATCAATAATATTCATGTGTTCTCTAGCATGGGATTTCAGAGCAAGCTTGAGAAAATCTTGATACCAAAATAGTGACAGTGAAGTTCTTGCTTTCGCTTCCTGAACGATTTAAGGCTTTCATAAGACACTGTTTTTACTTTTCTCTGTTGATTGTTAAACACTGGTGGAGCTGCAGAAAGTCATCTGGCAGTTATGGCACTAGTTATTAATGCCGGGATATATTTTACTGCATGCAAATGTATCTTTATCCGATAGAGGTATATTTTCAAAGTTGAAAATCAGTCAAATATCAAATTAATTCCATTGAGTTCTTCTGTATTAGAATGACTGGTTAAAAGACAAATCTAGACATATAAATGCCACAGTGAAACAGCTTGATCAGTGTCACTTGACAATCCTGGAGTATAGTACGTCCTCTGTCCCATTAGCTCTCTGAAAGACAGCACAAAAATACTCCATTAAACAAAAGATTTCCATAAGTTAAAGTCATTATTTTCACACTGACAGTACATACAAATTGTGGTCTTTATAGGCTGCAGAGAGAAAGAGACCCCCGGGTCCATCATTTTCCATTAAGGTCTGATCAAAAATACTAATTGTTAGTGTTTAATTACAGACCGTCTAAATGCTCCTAACATCACGCACATAATATCTTGTATATTTCGACAGGTTTAAGAGATCATTATTTTATATAAAGAGATAGTTTCCATGTTAGAAGACTTAAGTTTCATTCTGTCCCTCACACAAAGCCAAAGCTATCGACTTCAGAAGACTTGGATTATCACACAGTTATGTGGACTATACAAGTTTTTGTCATTTTGCAGTTCGACAGCACCATCCTCTAATAAAAGTGACCTGGATAATCTTTAAAATTCCATCTTTTGTGTTTCACAGAATAAAGTAAGTCATGTGAGTTGTGAACATGCTGATAAATGGTGTTTTATGAAAAACTTACCTGTTCATTTTGTCTAAAAAATCCTGTTTCAGCGTATTGTACCACTACATCTTCTGTCTGGACTGTTTCCACTGTATTCACACAAGGTTCAAAAGCATTTCCTGAAGTTTTAGAGTTAGGATAGGCTTAATTTCTAATTTCCATTTTAATGCAAAAGTATTAATATTTTCTTGTTATAGAAATAGAAGACAAGGCTTACTTTTTTGTGCCGCTCTTTTGCGTTTCCGGTAGAGAAAGTACATGACGCTCACGAGTACAACCAGAGCTACAGCAGACACACATGCAGCAAGCATTTTATTTACATGAAAAGATTCTAAAATGGAAAGAAAGCAGTTAACTTTGGCCTCACATCAACAGTGTATTTACAGACCCAGAACCAAGATTATTTCCATATACTTGATGAAACAGAAATTCTGTTTACTGTTGAATTACCTGAACATGTGTGACAGAGTTGAGTGATGTCCAGATGTGTGGTCTGGTTGCTGATGGGATTGTTGAGCACACAGCTGTAGGTGTTTTTATCCTGATATTCCACCTCCAGAGGTAGAGAGAGACTGATGCTGAGATCAGACACACTGATGCTGGACAATAAACTGTTTCCTTTGTACCAGGAGAGAGTCACATGACCCACATTCAACACTGAACACAGCAGTAAACAATTCTGGTTTGTTGATGTTTCAGATGATGAAGAACATTGTGAAGAGTCTCTGGTGATGACAGGAACAGGCAGACGAGCTAGAAATATAAAATATTATTTCAGGAACAATGCATTATTTACATCTAAACAATTAAGACATCTTTAAATACAAAGTTCTTTCATGAAACTCTAGATGGTGCAAGCTAAAGGTCCTTAACTCAGTCTGCTATTAATCACATTGTCATCTTCTACATGGAGCAGGTGATTTATGTTTTCTGTCCAATGCTATCTCACGACCAATTCGTACCTATTTTACGAGGTGGCTAATTTGTACGACCTCACTTGTACGATTTTTTACGATTTGTCTAGACCTCAGGGACGGGTAGGTTTAGGGGCGGGGTTAGGCGTAGGTCATACGAGTTGGGAAACGTGTTATACATAAGATTAAAATATGTATGAATTGCCATGAGATTGGGTTGTTTCTGCGACATCAGTAGTCAAAGAGCTTGTTGTTACATTATTCAAACATCTAACATACTAATTCCTAAATCAGAAAGCATAATCAAAAAGTTTTAACAGTGTTTAACAGTCTTGCATTTCATGACTGTTTGTTATAATGAGAGGATTCACAGCTTCCAGAATTTAGGACTGAACAAAACTCTGCGTGTTGAGCGGGGAGTGGATTCTGACTAACTGAAACACCTCTGATTGGCCGTTGTGTTCCAGAAATCAACAGACATGTCTATAGGGCCTTCCTGCTGATACCTGAACTCAGCCTAAGCTGGTTAGCTGGTTTTAGCTGGTCATCCAGCCTGATCTTAGCTGGTCAGCAGGCTGGTTTTCCAGTCGAAGTTGATGCTTAAACCAGCTAAGACCAACCAACCAGCTTAGGCTGGTTTTAGCTGTTTTTTTTTTTTTTTTTTAACACCTGGCCAAGGTGTAAATGCCCTCTGAAAAGCTTTCGAGATTAATTTAAATTCAATCTCTCAAACCACTTCTGTCAGGAGAGATGAGGTCGAGGACTCAAATGCCGAGGAAATCAGAGTTTTAATAACAAGATCAAACAAAAGAACATAAACCACCCCGAAGGGGAAAAACAAGCAGGCAGGCAGGCAGGCAGGCAGAAGACTGGTACACAGTCAATATCTCACTCTGTAAAAGATACACGAAAGACAACAGATCAGCACAGGACTGCAGACACAAGGAGACTATATAGGGAGACAAACGAGGGTAATGATGGAGACACAGCTGGAGCCACTGAAATAATGATTAAGTAACAAGATGGGAGGGGACAGACAATCGACATGGGAGCACATGGCACCAAACAAACAAGCCATGTGCTCAACACACAGAAACATCTGGTGGCCAGCCTGGGCACACCAGCAGGACCGTGACATAACCCCCCCTTTAAGGAGCGGATCCCAGACGCTCCACACACACTAAACAGAAAAATGTCTAGGAGGGAGGTGGGCCAGGCCCGTGGAGTGGAAGAGGGCCTGGAGCAATGGGCACACAGGGGTGCCAGGGTGGGGCTGGCCCTGGAGCGGGCTCTGTGGGTTCCCAGACCGGAGCGGGGTCCAGGACCGGAGTGAACTGCAAGGGCTCCCGGACCGGAGCGGACTCTGGAGCGGACTGCGTGGGCTCCCGGAACGAAGCGGGCTCTGGAGCGGACTGTGTGGCCTCCCGGAACGGAGCGGGCTCTGGAGCGGTCTGCGTGGGCTCCCGGAACAGAGCGGGCTCTGGAGAGGACTCTGTCGGCTCCCGGAACGGAGCGGGCTCTGGAGCGGACTCTGTCGGCTCCCAGAACGGAGCGGACTGCGTGGGCTCCCGGAACGGAATGCGTGGGCTCCCGGACCGGTGCGGACTCTCTGGGCTCCCGGACCGGTGCGGACTCTGTCGGCTCCCAGAACGGAGCGGACTGCGTGGGCTCCCGGACCGGTGCGGACTCTGTGGGCTCCTGGAACGGAGCGTGCTCTGGAGCGGTCTGCGTGGGCTCCCGGAACAGAGCGGGCTCTGGAGAGGACTCTGTCGGCTCCCGGAACGGAGCGGGCTCTGGAGCGGACTCTGTCGGCTCCCAGAACGGAGCGGACTGCGTGGGCTCCCGGAACGGAATGCGTGGGCTCCCGGACCGGTGCGGACTCTCTGGGCTCCCGGACCGGTGCGGACTCTGTCGGCTCCCAGAACGGAGCGGACTGCGTGGGCTCCCGGACCGGTGCGGACTCTGTGGGCTCCTGGAACGGAGCGTGCTCTGGAGCGGACTGCGTGGGCTCCCGGAACGGAGCGGACTGCGTAGGCTCCGGGAACGGAGCGGAATGCCTGGGCTCACGGACCGGAGCAGACTGCCTGGGCTCATGGGGCGGAGCGGGCTCTTGAGTGGACTCTGTCGGCCCACGGGGCGGAGCGGGCTCTGGAGCGGACTCTGTCGGCCCACGGGGCGGAGCGGGCTCTGGAGCGGACTCTGTCGGCTCACGGGGCGGAGCGGGCTCTGGAGCGGACTCTGTCGGCTCAAGGGGCGGAGCGGGCTCTGGAGCGGACTCTTTCGGCTCATGGGGCGGAGCGGGCTCTTGAGCGGACTCTGTCGGCTCCCGGAACAGAGCGGGCTCTGGGGTGGACTCCATCCTGAAGGTTGAGCCGCTTAAACTCAGAGCCAGATTGATGTACTCCTCCAGTGAATCCTCGGGGTGCCAATAAGGCATCCGGGATTTGAAGGGCTCGGCTAGGTCTCCCCAAAAAAACACCATGAGGCAGGCCATCATTTTTTTTCAGTGATGTTATAGTCGGATATGACAGCTCTAATGGAACACGCATTGCTGTGGATGAGTAGTTGAGTATCTTGTCAGCAAATAACCAATGAGCTGCGAATAAAACTGTTTTTGCAGTTTCTTGTTTTCTTACACTCAGCAGCATGCATGTATTGGCTTGTATCGAATTGCTTTTGTCTCCTGCTTTATTGGGGGTAAATGCATACATGTCTGTGGATGTATTGGTAGCAAGTCTTGGTCACATTAACATTGTCACGTATATTACCATGCTAATCTCTCTAAGAGTTGTCATGACAGAAATATTCTTGTCAATACAAGTGTAATGACGGATCAGAAGCATGTGGATCCATTTGCAGATTCACTTTAATAATCTTGATCAGGGTCAAACAGGCAATGGTCAAACGACAGAGGCAGGTATATCAGAGGCAAAACAGAGACATAAACAATAACGGGCAGGAGTTAGGGCAGGCAGCAAAACAATCTGAGTTCCAGAAGGCAAGATCAGAAGTGAAAGTGGCAGAGAATCAACAGTAGTCAAACAGTCCAGGGTCCAGTTCCATACACAGAAAGGTCACAGGAATACAAGGTCACAGGAATACAAGGTCACAGGAATACAAGGTCACAGGAATACAAGGTCACAGGAATATAGGGTCACAGGAATACAGGGTCACAGGAATACAGGGTCACAAACGTTAGCCTGAGCACAAACAAGACTTCACAGTGAGTGTGAATGAAAACGCTGCTTAAGTAGAGCAGTAGATGGGAGACACCCGTGCAGGTGATTAGTCTCAGTACGGGGTGTGTGGGAAATGGAGTCTGAGATGGTCAATACTCAGATGAGGGTGCTCTTCGGTGGCCATCAGAGAGAGAAAGGTGTTGAAATTTTAAAAACATTTCTGTTTTCAACTTTGATTTCTGGTGGTGAACTCAAAATATAACATACAGTCTGGATTATCATGAGAATCAATTTACTCACCATAGACAATAACACTGAAATGTTTGTATGTAGTTCAAGGTTTCTTTATTTGTCACATAATAGTTATACAGGGTATAATTAGAAGTGAAATGTAATCGAACCAGGTCCGCTCAGTGGACAGTGCAAAATAATAAGAATACAAATTATATAAAGTAACATAACACAAGGGCATACATGTGGTAAGAAAAGGAGAAATAAGAGTAAAATGTGCAATGAAATAAAAAGTGCAAAACAATAAGATGTGCAAAAAAACAATACGATGTGCAAAAGACAATAGGATGTGCAAAAAGGATGTGCAAAAAGAACAATAATAATAAGATGTGCAAAAAACAATAAGATGTACAAAAAAGAAAAACAGTGTACTGGGACTTAATAAATAGTAATGTGAATAAGAGGGATGTGCAGACGGTTGTTCAGGGTATTGTACATAGCAGCAATGATGAGAATGTGATAATATTTACAGTTAATTAAGTTACAATGTGTCTTGTGAGTGTTTATGAAACAGAGTTTGTGTTTAGGAGCCTGATGGCCTGAGGGAAGAAGCTCTTCCTCAGTCTTTCAGTCTTTGCCATCATACTCCTGAAGCGCCTGCCAGATGGCAGTAAACAGAAAAGATGGTTACCGGGGTGGTTTGAGTCTTTGATGATTTTAGCAGCCCTGCTTCTGCAGCGTTTGAGGTAGATGCCCTGCAGAGAGGGGAGAGCAGACCCTGAGATGCGCTCAGCTAAGCGCACGACTCTCTGTAGAGCTTTGCAGTCCTGGTTTGAGGAATTACCATACCACACTGAGATGCACTGAGTCAGTACGCTTTCTATGGCCCCTGAATAGAAAGTTTTCAGGATAGCTGGTGAGACCCTGAATTTCCTCAGCTGTCGCAGATGGTACAGTCTTTGCCTGGCTTTCTTAACCTGTGTTTGAATGTGTGTAGTCCATGTCAGGTCCTCGGAGATGTTTACACCGAGGTACTTGAAGCTACTCACCCTCTCCACAGGGGTCCCATTGATCATAAGAGGAGTGTAGGGCCGCTGCTGTCTCTTCCTGAAGTCCACGATCAGCTCCTTAGTTTTGCTCACGTTCAGAGAGAGACAGTTGTCCTGACACCATGATGTAAGTCTCTCCACCTCATCCAAGTATGCGGCCTCATCATTGTTGGAAACGAGGCCCAGAACCACAGTATCGTCAGCAAATTTAACAATGGAAGTGGAGCTGTGTGAGGACACGCAGTCGTGGGTGTAGAGAGAGTATAGCAGGGGGCTCAGGACACAGCCCTGTGGGGCTCCTATGTTCAGGGTGATGGAGTTGGAGGTGAACTGGCCGACTTTCACCACCTGTGGTCTGGCGGTGAGGAAATCTTGAATCCAGTCACAAAGTGAAGTGTTTAGGCCAAGGTCTGAGAGTTTAACAGTCAGCTTGGTGGGGACTATAGTGTTGAAAGCTGAGCTGTAGTCTATGAATAGCAGCCTGACATAGTTGCCATTTTTGCTGTCGATGTGAGTGAGGGAGGAGTGCAGTACCTGGGAGATGGCATCATCAGTAGATCTATTTGGCCGATAGGCAAACTGAAGAGGGTCCAAAGTAGCAGGGATGGAGGAGCAAATGTGTTTCTTTAAAAGTCTCTCAAAAACCTTCATGACCGTCGATGTGAGGGCAACTGGACGATAGTCATTCAGGCAAGAGGGTTTACTGTTCTTAGGCACAGGGATGATGACAGATTTTTTAAATGAGGTGGGAACCACAGAGGTAGCAAGGGACTCATTAAATATGGAAGTAAACAAACCAGCAAGCTGATCAGCACAGGACCTCAGAACGCGGCCAGTAATCCCATCAGGTCCTGCTGCTTTCCTTACGTTCACTCTCTTTAGTTCCCTCCGAACGTCGTCCTCCGAAAAGGTGATAGCACAAACATCGCTGCTCTGTCTGCTGCTTCCTGACGAGCTGATCGGCAGATTTGCGCCGCCATTGCAGTCAAAGCGACCGTAGAAGGTGTTTAGCTCTTCGGCCAGCAGCGGATCTGCTCTCACCTCTGCGGAGGATTTATTTCCAGAGGAACAGATGGTCTTCAGTCCCTGCCACATGCGTCGAGAGTCATTGAGCTGGAAATGTGACTCAATTCTCTCACTGTACCGGCGCTTAGCGGCTCGTATTGCACGCCGGAGAGCGTAGCATGATGTTTTGTACTCGCTCATATTTCCTGACAACAGACCGGCATTGTATGCGGCAGTGCGATTGTTAACCGCATCACGGATTGATCTGTCCACCCACGGTTTCTGATTAGTAAATGTCCTTATTGTTACCGTTTCAGTGGCTTGCTCGGTTAGCGTGTTTACGAAGCTTACTGCTACATCCGTGAATTCGCTGACGTCAGATGAACTCGCCCGGAACATGTCCCAGTCGACGTCATCAAGAGACGCCTGTAGCATAGCTTCAGAGTGGGGGGACCAACGCGTCACTTCCCTCTCCACCGGCGGCTCGCGAGAGATCCTTTGTTTGTATTCCGGCGTGAGAAAGATGGCGACATGATCTGATTTGCCAAAAGCCGGCAGTGAGTGGGCTTTGTAGGCGTTATTGAGCGGAGTGTAGCAGTGATCCAGTGTATTCAGTCCTCTGGTTGGACAGGATATGTGTTGATGAAAGTTCGGCAGGACTTTCTTGAGGTTGGCCTTGTTAAAGTCCCCAGCGATAATACAAGCAGCGTCGGGATGTTTGTTGACATATCCGCTGATTTCATCGTGGAGATTGGACAAAGCCACGCTAGTGTCTGCTTGTGGAGGAATATAAACGGCAGACACGAGGATCGATGTAAATTCCCGGGGCAGATAGAAGGGGCGGCAGATAATGGAGAGATGCTCCAGATGAGGCGAACAGGAACGCGACAGAATGGAGATATTCCTGGGGTCACACCATTTCTTGTTAATAAAGAAACACACTCCACCACCTTTGTTTTTTCCGGCCTCGGCTGATCTGTCCATCCGTAAAACAGAGAAGTTATCAGACGGCGTTACAGCGGTGTCCGGGACCAAGGGCGTGAGCCACGTTTCAGTCAAACAAAAGATGTTGCAGTCTCTAATGTCTCGTTGGAAACTAATCCTGGCTCTAAGATCGTCCATCTTATTCTCCAAGGATTGGACATTAGCGAGCAGAATACTCGGTAGAGGAGGGCTGTGAGCCCTTTTCCTCAGTCTGTTGCGTATTCCAGCACGTCTCCCGCGGTGTTTCCTTCGCCTCCTGCGGTTGTTCAGGTGGTCGTTGTTCAACTCGGTGCTCCGGAGTATCTCCAATGGCCACGCTGGATCCGCGGATAAAGTATCCTTAATCAGGTTAGTGTAGCGTTGTCCAATGTCCAAAAGTGTTCTTCTGTCGTACATAATCATTGCAGACGATACACGTATCAAAAGAGAAGTAAAAAAATAAAAAAATAGGTAAAGAAACACACATAAAAGCACAATTCTGAGCGGAGCTAATTCACAGGCGACTGAACTCAGCAGCGCCACCGGAAGATTTTCCGCCACCGGAAGATAGTTTCCCTCATGCTGAAGATCGCTAGTCTATAAAGGCCAGTGTGTTCAGATTTGATGTTTCTGATGGTCAGAGATCCAGTTTGACTGTCCATCTTGAGTCTGTATCCAAATTTCACAGTACTGTTAAACATGTAAATTACCTGCTTAAAGATTTCAGCTATTCGAGTGTGTTGAGGTCCAAACGTCCAAAGTATCAGATCATCTACCAGTACATTAACATCAGTGTTTAGAGTAACAGAATCTCCCTCCAGCACTGATACTGACTTCATTTCATCTGTATCACTGCTAAATGCACCTGCAGAAAACAGACAGTCTCAGTGAGTAAATAAAAACCTGTTTCAGATCAAACAGGAGGAAGTGGGGAAGATCGAAAATCATCTTAACAAGTCAAACAAGACCATACTATTACTAAATTATATTTCATAAAAAGAATATAAAATACATACCACTCAAGATCAAGAGACCCAGACAGAATAAAGTTGCTGTGTTAATCATTTTCAGTTTATCAAAGGCTCTTTGATTTGTATAACTTCCAAAGGGCACAATTCAATGATCATCTACTCCACTTATGGTCGAATATGACATAGAAGAATTAAAAGCATTTACAAGTGAGGAAAAATCCAGCGATGTGAAGATGGGTTTGAACACACTCTCTCTCTCTTCCTCTTTCTCCTTCCCACTCAAATTCCTGTTTAAATATATCATAGCTTTCATCTTAAAAAGCAAGCTGTTCTTTAACTGGCCATAATTTTGCAAGTAACTTTATTTCAATTACCGTTATTATTACACTGTTAGTCATGTCAAATGCTGCTGATAGATGTGTGATACATCACCATGTTTTGAAAACTACTACATTCTTGGTGGATTAAATAATTAGCATGTTTTAGAAGGTATATGCAAATGACATGCAAAACCTAATCAAATCGATATTTAATATAAAAAAAAAACGTTTATGACCATTTAGTGTTTACCACTCTGACCTGCTTTGGTAGAGCAAAACGTGCTTACATAGGATTTCTATTGGGGTTACACTTCAGCATCATAGTCATAACAACAATATTTTTTTTAGTCTAAATGGTTTTTAAGTCTAAAGGTCCATCTATTAATTCTGCATGAAAGATGACCACTAAGCTCTTTTAGCTTAATTCTGCAAAACATTTTCACATTTGTTTCCAGTAAAGTGTAAAGGGTTTCACATGACCATAAAAAGCCTTTCATCTACTCGCTGCGGCCACACAGAAACAACACACACACACACACACACACACACACACACACACACACACACACACACACACACACACACACACACACACACACACACACACACACTCTTGTGTGTAAAATACACCTTTCACCAATGTGTTTAATGTGTTAAAAAAATATATTTCTTATTTTTTATAGAGGCCTTTTGCACAATAATGCAAAGTGAAACAAAGCATTAATATATACCAGTGCTTGTGATAACAATGCATGTTACTGCTGCAGTGGCAAAGCTGAAATAATTGTTTAGCCTGTGAGATGCCAGTATTTTGCATATTTGATGATGGTGGGTGGTTTCCATTCCAGAGATGACTGCGAAAGATATATCTTCTGCTTAAAGGGAGAGTAAGCGATTTCTGGAAGCCAATGTTGATATTTGAAATCCCCACAACAAACACGCCCCCATTTTGATAGATCCGCCCCACATATGTGTAGCCTACGCAACCCAGGCAACAAATAGTTCTGTGAAACATAAAGTGCTTTTCCACCGAAATTACATGGAACAATATGCCCCAGAATTTGTTTTCCCCCAGACCCATTTGAGTTTGAACCCTGATAGCACACGCACATCTAGGACATGTCTATTTGACGTCTGCATTTACATTTGTAAATACATTGCAAGATGTATTTTTTAGAGTGTTTGTTCATCTGCAATACATCTATTTGTTTCCTTTTAGATGTCAAATAGACATCTATTAGATGTCTTTAAGATGTTTATGATTCAGAATGTTTGTAAAACTGACGTCTGAAAGACGTCTATCAGATGTTTGTAGACAAGATCAAGAGATCTTTAACAGACATCTTGCAGACGTACGTGTGACATTCTAGCCTGAAATACACGCATCCAGTGTAGGCAGACTTTAGCTGTTGCGGCACGGCACATCCGGTGTAGACACGGTGTCACTCACCTATCGGGAAGAAACAAAGCAACCTCGGTGTCCGATCGCAGGCCTTCCGCTCCTTGAATTCTCTCCAGTGCCGGAAAGCTGATCCGATATTTACACGGGTCCTACTTCTTGCCTTATCATTCCGCAGACGTTTTCCTCTTTTGTTTTTTATCTGCCATCTCTATCCTTCTGTCGCTCAGCTCGGCTGTTCACTGAACGCTCTCATATCATGAGTAGACACGCCCCTTACTGCTGATTGGCTACAAGTTTGTTTTGGTACTCGGCCCCGACTCAGTTTTCTAAAATATATTTGAAAAAATACATGTTTTTGATTTCAAAAATCAACATTGGCTTCCAGAAATCGCTTACCCTGCCTTTAAAGCACGAAATAAACACGAATGAACATCAGAACGGTTTTCTCATGTGAAATCTAGTGAAATCCACTAGACATGTATCCACGTATCATGACATCCACTAGGATATACACTATACACATGTGGACATACAGGACTTAATTCAACTTTTCACATAATAGGGAAACATCCAACAGGACTGTGTGATTGGTGTGGAGTCAGAGAAACGGTAGAACATGTACTTATTCAGTGTAATGGATACACGGAGGAGAGAAGTAAGCCAACCGATGAACTTCAAAACAATGGTGAGCAACACTTAACGTTAAAAGAGATTTTGAATCCAGGAGGTGAAAATTTGTTAATACAATGTTTAAAAAGAACTTGGTTAATTCATTTACATATTTAGCAGACACTTTTATCCAAAGCAACTTACTGTATATTGTATATTACATTGTATAATGTATATTCAGGCTATACATTTTTTTTGTCAGTACATGTGTTCCCTGGGAATCGAACCCACAGCCTTTGCGCTGCTAACGCAATGCTCTACCACTGAGCCACAGGAACACACCTATTATTCTAATTCATAGAATATAGATTATTATTATCATTATCATCATCATCATTATTATTATTATTATAAAAAAATAAATAAACTTTCACTTTTTCAAAATCTTCATCTTTCTCTTTCTCTCCTTCCCTTGCTAGCTTGTACTTATTTGAACAATGCCTAAGACTTGGTGTTATTGGCACTTCCTCTGTATGTTTGCCTCTTCAAGATTAATCGCTTTATGTGTTCCCCAATTGTAAGTCGCTTTGGATAAAAGCGTCTGCTAAATGACTAAATGTAAATGTATTCCTCTTCTGGGCTGGGAGGGACTTGGGCTGTAGATGGAGGAGCTGAACACGCAGTAACATCGATATCTCGAGTCCTGAAGGTCTGGGGAAAAGTGAATTCAAGTCTCTGATCCACTGCTTCAGTAGATGGCGGTAATGCTCAATGTGTGATTGCGAGCCGCCAATAAAAAAACGAGGAGGAAGAAGATGATGAAGAAGCAGCAGCAGCTGAGACAGACATTTTTGCCACTGAAAGGAGTTCAGTTATGAGGTAAAAAATTTGTTTAAATCGTTTATCGTGTAGTAATTGTATGATGTAAACTGCGTTTTAGTTGGTTTTATTGCTTGATTTCTCATTGTGTGTGTGTGTGTGTTTGTTGCTGTAGCTCTCTCTTACGGTGTTTTACTAACGTTTTTGAAAACATTAACGTTAGTTAAGAAATATTGCCCATCAGTGCAGATTGAGGAAAACTAGTCCACACCATCACTACAAATCAACGACGAAATATATAATTAAACTGTGAACAAAAAGGAAAACAAAAACGAAATGCCAAGTTAATATGAAGAGGAGATTAACGTTAGCTGAGTTAACTTATTTGTTTCTTGGAAATCTCTCCATTCCTACCCAGCACACTTAACATGTTGTTAAGCGAAAAAATAGACATCTGAAGCACTGTTAAATATATTGAAATATATTTTGAAAATACATAAAACAATTAAGCAACATTGTTCCTCATGATAAGTTACCTGTGTAAATATGTGTACGAATATTCATGCGTTTTTTAATCAATGTTTTTTTCAGTGTTATTTCAACTCCACGTTTACCATTTCTAAAGCTATTATTATATATTATATTTACGTAAATGTTGCGTGACTTCTACGTGCTTTAATGGACGCGCGCGCTGAACTGGAGCGGAGGAAGTCACCATGGAAACGGGGCGGGCAGCTCAACTGTCAAACAGCTAAACGCCGTCTCTCACTGTTGTTTTCACTAATTCAGGTAACGTTAAATTTAGTCTCTGTTTTAAAGCTAAAAGGCTAAACTATTATATATTTGACTCAAATTGAAAGAATAAAGAGTTTCATTTCTATTAAGGTTTTTATGGATTTTAAGATGTAACTTAGCCTAATTAGCGATTTGAATAATTAAGTTACTTGTCGAGTAACTAAGTTAACGTACTTTTCAGACAGAGTAATTAGTAATTTAAATACAATATTGATGAAGTAATTAGTAACTGTAATTACTTACTTTTTGAAAGTAACTTACCCAACACTGGTCATAATATTGGTGGTCTTCTTTCTCTTTGAACAGTTTAGCTCAACCCCAGTTAAGCCGTCCGGAGCAGCTGATCAAGGATCACCAGAAACTCTGCAGAGCGTTGGTCCTCCGTGCCCAGATCTAGAAACCAGTGTAAGTCATCCTGCCTCTCTGAACTGTCATGTTCAGAACATATTGCATATCTCAACATTGTCTCTCAAGGTCCACTTACATGCAGAGTTTTGCTCCAACCTAATGCAGTGCACATGAACCAACTAAATCCCAAAGTATACTTAGTTTTTGTATGTAAACGCTAGCGTATGCATACAGTCGGAATGCGTAACCTTTGAAATTATACTCCATTTGATGTGCGCAACTGCCAATGCTCTAGAAAGCTTCATCTATGTCCAGTGTCTGTTCCATTTTTCCCTGTTAAGTTATGAAAGATAACAAATATTCTTGAACTCTTTTAAACCAAAGTTGAGCTGTTTCATTCTCTCTCTCTCTCTCTCTCTCTCTCTCTCTCACACAAGCGCTTGTCAATGCGGCTGCCTGTTGTTGTTGGTCTCTGCTATTTTGTTGTTCCGTCTCTTTTGTTGTCTGTCTCTGTGCGACCTGCGCATACAAAGTACGCACGGTTACATAAATCGGGTGGCGCGCGCACTGTTCTCATGACTAAATTCGCATCACGTGCACTGTATGCTGTCCCTCACGTACGTGTAAAAAGTGAAAATATATTTTAGGCTTTATCAAGGTCTTCAGTTTTTCTAATTATAAATTCACAACAGGTGGGTGTGATCAGTAGTCGGTGGTTAAGGGCCATCTCAATCACAACATTTTTACAGTGCACTGAAATGTGTGCTCCCTAAAAAAGCTGTGAAAACCAGGAAGCATCGATGCTCACTATGTTCCTTTATAGTATAGGAAGTTCAGAAGCTCAAAACTCATGATAATTTGGTAGAAAAAAGACACGTGATAGATTTTAAAACGCATACTGGGTTCATACTCGGTACCGGGTGCTTGAAATCCTTGAAAATGCTTGAATTTTAACATCGTGTTTACAAGGTTTGAAAAGTGCTTGGATTTTGGATAAAGTGCTTGAAAATGCAAAAGTTGAAATGAAAAGTTGCAGAGGATGCATCTAACTAGAACTCACGGTAACCTTATTCATTCTGCAGAGAATTGAAGTGCTTCTCACTGGATCTCGGAGCACTGCGCAGTAACACGAAATCAACACTGCTTCCTGAGCTCGGAGAAGTTGGTTTGCTCTGCGCTGATCCGAGCTGATAAACCGTCTGCGCTGCACAGCTCGTAGCCCGGTTTCACTAGCTTTTGTTTCGCTTGCTGTTTGATGTTTCTAATATGCAACATGAGATGGGGCAATGTGGTGGTTGTGCCAGTGCGATCGCTCACAAAATGTTCTCGCACCGGCAGAAAAATCGGTCACAAAACAGTCTGGAGCCCTGTATAGGAAGTGACAAAAAACTGCTGATAATTCTGAATAAACTTCAGAATAAAAATTGTTCTCGTGCTGTAAGTCAGTTCCCACTTTTGTGCCCTGAGGTGGAAATGCCCTACAGTAGGGAAAACTCAAGTGTATACTTTACATTTTGGACAACTATTGTTTTTTATTGTTTATTTATTGTTTTTATTTTTACATTTTTTTTGTATTTTTTTTTTCTCACTTCAGATGCTGGAGAAAAAACCGCCAGGCTAAAGCATTCAAAGAGAAAACTTCTGTTGTGGCTCAATAATCCAGGATTGGGATGGTGGACGAGCAGAAGCACCAGAAGATCGGAGATCAGGAACAGATTTACCTATTGTGTTAGTCAAACCAAATATTTTCATCACTCGATCATGTCATTCCAAACATGTAAGACATGTGTTCATCTTTGAAACATAAATGTAGATCTTTTTAGAGAAATTTCTGCCCCTCCATTTCACAGTTTATGCAACTACCAGAGTATGTGAGCGGAGTGGAGCGGGAGCGTAGCGGTCATAATTCCCTCAGCGCCGCTCGCTCAACCCAAAATGCTCTTTGGTCATTTGCTAGTTTGAGAATCTGTGTAATAAGCTAAGCAATTGTTTGTCAAACTCTAAAATCCTGTGAAGACCGACGTTTTAATCGACCGCATTTCCCTGCAGTTTAGGTCTATTTTAATTTTAGAAAGTGTTTCTTTTATTTACGCCGCTAAATAATTCTATAGTGCATTTCATCTTGTGTGTGCTTACATGGGCCTGATAAGCAAGGTGTATTTTGTGAAAATCTATACGTGGATTTCATCTTGTGTGCGTGTTTTGAATGTTCTGTTGCACAATATCTGAAGCGTGTTTTCATGGAAAAGCATTAGCGTTTAGCGTTAGCATTAGCGGAGCGTTTGCTTTGGCCGTGAGCGACTGAGAGGAGAACGTCACACCGCTACGCTTCGCTCACATGCTCTGGCAACTACCATTTTCAAGCCTAAGAAAGGTAGTAAAGGCATCATTAAATTAAACCATGTGACTCCATTTGTTTAACCCCAATTTTAGGAAGTGATGTGAATGTTTTGTGCACAATTTTATTTACAAAATAACACGTTCACGAGAGCACCATGATGCATCAGTGTTGTGTTGGCGTGACAGCTGGCCGTCTCGTGGTGCTTTTGTGAAAATGCGTTGGAGATACATATTTTGTGAATAAAGATATTCATAGAGACTTACATTTTCTTGTTGTAGCATTTTATTTTTTGCATACACAAGGCATCTGTTAAAAATATTGTAATTTGTGTTCTGCACAAAAGGGTCTTGTGGGTTTGGAGTAACACCAGGGCAAGTCATTAACGACAGAATTTACATTTTTGGATGAAATATGAAATAGTGGGTTATAATTAGTCTCAAACATTTTCAATATTTTAAAGATGTATTGTTTAGAAAAAATTATGTTTATATAGAAAAGATGGATTCATTTGATGGAAAGTTACAGTAAAGATTTTTAAATTGTTGAAAAAAAGCCTATTTCAATTAAATACTGCTCTCAATTCTTACTGTGTAAGTTGTTGTTTGTTAGCATGTGTGTTTGACAGTGTTATTTTTTTAGGATTACTGATAAACTACTGCCGTTTGATTTATCTATTTTAATTTTAGATCAATTATGTATTAATTTATTATGTCTTTATAGGTATTTTATTAAGTTTTATTTGTATTTAATTTGAGTTATTTTAGTAACGTTACTTCTACACTACATGGAAATAAAATGATATATATATATATTTGGGTGTTTGGCTTAGTGTCGTGTTAGAATCATTTTTATAACTCATACCTTTTGTTGTTTTAATATTTTGAAATGTTTTTAGCTTAATTTTTTGTTTTCATTTAAATGTTTAGTTTTGAAATGTTGTTTTATGCATTTGTCATTTTATTTAATTTCTTCATTTTCTTAAATGTGTATATATAACATTTATGTTTTAACTTATAGTTTTAGTTACTTTTCTTATTTGTAAGTCGCTTTGGATAAAAGCATCTGCTAAATGACTAAAAAGTAAATTTCTGAAGGATCATGTGACTCTGAGGACTGGAGTAATGATGCAAAAATATTAGTTCAGATGAATACATTACATTTTACAATGCATTCATATAAAAACAATTATTTTTGTAGTTATTTTTCACACAATTACTGTTTTTATGGTATGCTGATCAAATGCAGGCTTAAGATGTGATCAGGAATGTGTTTCTTTTACATAAAATATGTATTTAATGTATCAAATGTTTTGGTACTCTTTTGTTAATTGTCTTATTTTTGCAGTAATTATGAATATGAAACATAAATATCATGAAATCACGGTTGGAGTTAGGCCTGAAATGTCTTTTCAACTTCAACTTTACAACTACATTTTAGACATCTTTTTATTGAAGTAATTGTTTTTTTCACTGTTCAACCAAATGTTGACGTTGTCTAGACGTCTGGCATTGTCTTTTCAACGAGTTTTAACTGGGTGGGTTTATTTCATACTCGTGTTTTTATTCGTAGTTTTTTTGTTGTTGTAATTGAAATGTATTCGTAAGTGTCTTTTTTTTTTAAAGGTTTCTTTTAACTTTTTTACAACCAATTTATTTTGGCAGGTCTGCTCGGTACCACATAGCAATTCGTCCTGTCCTGTCCTACAAGTGAAGTTGATCGAGTTTATGAAAGAACCGTGAGAACATGAGTGATCCTGGAATAAAATTGGAAGCTACTGAAAAACCAAGAGGTTGGTGCTTTTTCCTAATTCCCTACAAGTGGAAGAAACGTAAAAAAAAAGAAAACGAACGGGGAAAATGGTGTTATAACAGGTTCAGTTAACAATGCTAATAAATTGTGAAAATCAATGAAAATATCTTAGCCAAATTTAAGACACTATTGTATATATTTTAATGTTAACATTACATAAATGTGTAGTTCATCAAACATTTAACAGTTCTTACTACAAAAACAAGGGTTTCTATATTTTAAAATAATTGGAAAAGCAATGTACTAGGTCAACTAAACTTTAATCAATTTATTTAAAAAATCAACACAGTCACACATTTGTGTAGCTCTTTTCAGCTGCAGTGTTTACTTTTATGTACTTCTCCATCACCTCTGTTTTTGATTTTTTTTGTTTAATAAATTAATTATTTTTATTTTTAAGATAATTTTTTTGTATACTTCCATTTTAGACCCGGTGAAAAAGAATGAAGAGAGTAAACAACTGTACGCAAGTGCAGTAGAAGAGAAACATCATGTCAAAAGCAGAGAAAGTAATTTTTTACTAAAAAGAAAAGCCAAAAGATCTTTCACCTGCTCTCTGTGTGGAACGAGTTTCTCATGCAAACAAAGTCTTAAATGTCATATGAGAGTTCATAGTGGAGAGAAGCCGCACACATGTGATCAATGTGGGATGAGTTTTGCACGAAAAGTAACCCTTGTTACTCACATGAAAATCCACACTGGAGAGAAACCGCACGCATGCGATCAGTGCGGGAAGAGATTTGCTCAGGCAAGAACTTTTAAATTACACCTGCGTTCTCATTCTGGAGAAAGACCATATAACTGTGATCAGTGTGGAAAAAGCTTTTCTTATGGAGATTCCCTGAAGAGCCACCTGAAAGTTCACTCAAAGGAGAAACCTTATGTGTGTTCATTGTGTGGAAAGAGTTTTCCACGTCTGGGTGCTTTTAAATTACACCAGAAACGACACAGCGGTGTGAAAGAGCATATGTGCTTTGATTGTGGGAAAACCTTCATTACATCCGATAAACTGAAACGACACCAGATAATCCACAGTGGAGAAAAACCTTACAACTGTTCACAATGTCACAAGAGTTTCAGTCAGTCAGAACATCTGAAAAGACATACGATGATCCACACTGGAGAAAAGCCACTCAGTGTGGGAAGTGCTTCACATGTGTAAGTGGTCTTAAATCACATCTGCTTTCTCATTCTGGAAAAAGACCATTGTAAAAGAGACCCGTCTTCTAATGAAACCTTCTGAACCTGAAAAACAGGACTGTGATCTTTGTCAAATCACATTCTACATGCCAAAGAGGCTTTATTTAATATTTAAGACATTCAAAGACTACTTTAGTTTCATTTCAGTTAAGACTCTTGTCGGTTAGTTGAGTTACTGCCATTTTCAATTGAGCACTGGACAGTTCAAATATTGATTTTGTTAAATATGCTATGAATTGAAATGTTGTTATCCTTTGAGCTTCCCTTTAGCTGTATGATCAGTGATGCAATAAATATTTTTGTTGAACAGATTCCACTTATTCGTTTCTGTTTTCACTTCATTCATTATGCTGATGTCTTCAGATCACCTGTAAGTTGCCACTTAAAGCGTATTTCGTTGGTGTCTACAGACTGAGGCAAACTGCATTGTCACCATAAATCTTTTAAAAGACACACCATGTTTAATGTAACACACCCAAAAACTAACAGCCAGAGAACAAAAGCTCAGCTAAATGAAGTTGTGATTTCCTAAGGGATGTTCCTGTTTTCACTTAATTTATTATTCGGATGTCTTCAGATCACCTGTAAACTGCATTTAAACATTTCAATGGTGTCAACAGACTGAGACAAACTACACTATTACCATACATGTCTTAATGGGTTAATAAAATACAATGTACAAAATACAAAAAAAAACTATTTTCAGAGCACCTTCTCATAGCCTTCCCATTACGAAGTAATATTGGACTCCTTAAGGTGATTTACAGCGCCAATTATTATGATTTTTTTTTTACTTTATTCAAAGTATGTTTTCATTTGTCAAATTCAGAAGTGTGATTTTATAAGGTTTTTTTTCAACATTTCTAGTTTAAAAATGGAATAAGAAGAATAAGTTAACGATCAAATAAAATTAGAATTAACTAAATTTGCACTACAGAAGAACACTAACGTAGGTATTTACAGATATTTAATGAGGCTCAGAGGTGGCATGAATACAATTAACTTCATAAATTAATGTTGAGATTGTTTAAATATAACGTTTTGATTATAGAAATATTCAGTGATTTAAAAAAACTTAAACTGCTGTTAGCTGGCGGCAAGTTACTGATTTTATCACTGAATCATTCACTCAATTGATTCATTCAAACGGCTGATTCATTCAGAAACAAAGGCTGTCTTTATGAATAGGTAGTTGAATTGACTCATTAGATTCGAAAGCATCCAACAGGTCTGTGTGAGTGTTGTCAGGAGGAAGAGTCAGAACATGTACTGTCTTTGCCAAACATATATTACAGAAAGAGAAATATTCAGAAGGACACCACAGGAGATAGAATGTCAAACAGGAAATTATAAGTCTTTAATTGTATGGTTAATATAAAGAATAAAGAGAGAAATGATTTATTTTTGGATTTGTTTCTGCGAGTCGCTCTGGTTCACACTCCAGAATAATAGGTGGCGATAATGCACCTTACTGTTGGATGCCACCCACCATAAAACAAGAAGAAGAAGAAGACTCACTAGATTAGTTTCATTTTCAGAAACGAAACAAGGCTGTGTTTGAATGGAGATGTGCAGCGGTTCAGTTGTGAGTTTGTTTGAAACTATTTTAGTTGTCAAAATACAGTCAAATCAGGCAATACTGTTATAGCCAATGTAAATAGCTTAATATTAACTTTTTGTTTTTTTAAATCACTGTGCTTATATATGCACACAATCCCCAGCTGTTCCAGTTAATGATAATGCATACGCTGCTTTGAAGTACCAGGTAACGCTACCATAGCATCAGCCTCGTTTTCTGTACTGCGTGGACAGTATGAGCCTTATACGGCTCTGTTCTGTAGTTTATAATGTTACCGTCCCTGTCATCTGTTTACAGTGTCACCCGAAGACGCAGCAGCAGGCTTACGAAAACACTGAAAGAGTGTAAGTGTTTCATACGTCCTTCTGTGATTCACGTTAGTTGATTTCAAGCTTGCACACTCAGTGCTGCACAACAGTCGTCAACAGAAACAGCGGGATTATTAAAAAGTCGGTGCATCGCAACACAGACGGAGTGCATTTATGAATGAACGTGTGAAAGGGCTGTCATAAAACGATGTTGTTACACTGTTTTAAGTGGGTTAATGCAAATCCTTGTCCTTTCCTAGTGTGCATCACGTATACACCGCTGCACAGGACCTATTAAATCCACCACAGGTGCAAACATGTGCATCTATAGTTAAATGTGAATTAAGTTTGACTCTGGAAACATTCAAATATCGCTTTGTCATGCTCTTTTAATTATCATGGCAACATGTAACTATCTTTTATCACTATCAATTTATTTGCTTGAAAGTTGAATCTGGATTCGTGTGGATTTAGGTTTTGACGTGTCACTTAAGCTGCTAAAATGCTTCTACATTGCATGTCAGTATACCTGTTTTCACCTCATTCATTATGCTGATGCCTTCAGGTCACCTGTAAACTGCCACTCAAAGCTCAATTTAAAGGTGTCAACAGACTAAAGCAAACTGCATGATCACCACTTTTCATATCTACTGTTCATTTTCAGTAGTCTATATGATAATCATGTTTCATGTAAAAACAATTGCAAACTAAAACCCAGTTCACAAACATTCATCTAAATGTTGCTTACACATCTGTAAATGTATTTCTAAATTAATTTATCCTTATTTATTCCTTACTGTAACATTTGACTATTATTGCTATTGTATTTGGATTATTTTACTTGTGGTATTTAATCCCCCCCCCACAATATGTATTTATTTGCCCAATAAAAATAATAATAAATGTATAAAATGTTAAAAACAGATTGATTCACTGACAAAAAAGTAAAATACAAAACATTAATTTGTTTTAAAAACAAATTCAGTATATATTTTGATATAGATGCATATAAAACATAAATGCATAAAATGTATGAAAGCATGAGTATTTTTATTTTATTTATTTTGACAGATCTGCTCCTCCAGCACATAACAGTTCAGCTTCACTGAAGCTCCTCCCCCAGCAGATCAGCAACCAATGCTGGAATATTCCTCCCAGTCTACAAGTGAAGAAGAAGGTTCATGAAAGAACACTGAGACGTGACTGATCCAGAACCCTGCAGAATGGAACATGAAGATACTGAAGAACAAAGAGGTTGGTGTGTATTCTTGATTCTTCATTATTGATGCGGAAGAACAGCAGTTTATCAAATCAAATCACTTTTATTGTCACATCACCACTGTCAGACTCTCTCTCTCTGTGTCTTGTGCTTCCCCTCCTCTCGTGCCCATATTTGGCTGTTCCTGTCCTCGTTTCCTTTTTATTAGTTAATTAGTTCCCAGCCCCGTGTCCTTAGTTAATTAGTCCCCAGCCCTGTATGTTCAATTACCTAGTTTAGTTCACCCTTTAAGAACCCTGTGTTTCCCTGCATCTGTGTCCAGTATTAACGTCATTCCCTCAGTGTGTACCTGTCTCCAGCGATCTGTGTTCTGTGACCAATAAAGTGTTTGACAGCAGTTCCACGCCTCCTCGTTCCTGGCACCCCCGTACACCGTGACAACCACAGCACATGTGCCTTAGTGAGTGAAATTCTTGAGAGCGTGCTCCAGACAGTGCAGAAACAATTTACATAGACAGTACATACTTACAGACTTATACAGATGACAATGTGCAGAATACACATACATATAGTCAGTACACACAGTGTACTATTAGACATACTTACAGTTATCAATACACATTCTACACATTATGTACACATATATACACACAATAGTATGCGAAAAAGGGTGCAACAGATTATACATAGGCTGGAAACGAAATGTCATGGATGTGCGTTGCATGGTATCCAGTGGTAGCAGATAGATTGTTGTATTATCAGATTTGTATGGTGGCTGAGAGAGCTCAACGCACTGAAAATGAAAAGAAAAACACCTGAAGCGTTTAAAAAAAAAAGTTACCAGCCACCGCCGGCATTTTTGATTAATTTTACTTCAATTTGACAGCCCTCAGAATATTTTCACATCTTCATGTGTTCATGTTTTATCATCACATGAATGCAGATAGGTTTCATCAGAAATACAACATTTTGGACAAAAAACTGAGAAAAATGAATTTTTATCAAAGTAGTGCGTTTTCAAGCAAAATACATTCAGATGTCATATTCTTTCACCTGTAAATAATTTGAAATCACATCCAATAAACAGAACAGACAGACACACACACACACACACACACACACACACACACACACATGTTGGTTTTTATGGTTTATGGGGACTCTCCATAGGCGTAATGGTTTGTATACTGTACAAGCTGTATGCCCTACACCTACCCTACACCTAAACTTAGCCCTCACAGGAGACGGTGCATTTATATTTTCCCCCCAAAAAACACACACTGTATGATTTATAAGCATTTTAAATTATGGGGACACTGAAAATGTCCTTATAAATCACCTTCTCCTTGTAATACCTATGTCATACCCATGTCATTATACAAATTTGTGTCCTCATAAACCACATAAACATGCACACACACACACACGTTGGTTTTTATGGTTTACGGGGACTTTCCATAGGCGTAATGGTTTTTATACTGTACAAACTGTATGTGCTATTGCCCTACACCTACCCTACACCTAAACTTAGCCCTCACAGGAGACGGTGCATTTCAAATTTCCCCCCAAAAAACTCACTCTGTATGATTTATAAGCATTTTGAATTATGGGGACACTGAAAATGTCCTCATAAATCACCTTCTCCTTGTAATACCTATGTTATACCCATGTCATTATACAAATTTGTGTCCTCATAAACCACATAAACATGCACACACACACACACACACACACACACAGGCAGGGCCGTCGCTAGTGTTTAAGGCGGGTTATGGCCTGGTGTACAGCAACACATGCAGTAAACCAGGCCATAACCCGCCGGAAACACCAAGAGGTTGTTGGAATGGTGCAACATGGCAGGTCAGGCTTTGGCTTGGGAACCTCACCAAAGATGTGGTCAAAGGCTTCAAAGATAGAGAGGAAAAATCTGACCATCTCTGAAGTCACGAGGGATGAAGAGGAGGGATCGAAGCTGTGAGCCAAGGTCAATAAGGGAGATGGACAATGTGTGAGGCTGTGAGCGATAGGGTCCTGACTTGGGCTGATTTGTGGAGGATGCCTCAAGCAAGGCTGAGCCTGTGGTCGTTCTATATGCAAGCATCAGTGTCTTGGACATTATTATGTTTTCTATGGCTAGGACCTGCAGTTCCTAAAAGGATTTAAGAGTACTACTAGACTAAAAATAGTTAAAGTTAGCAGGTGCATAAGATATTGTTACGTCCCACTTCAAAACACAATATTTGTTTCAACTTGTTTTTTTTATTATAAGATATTTAATTTAATATTTAAAGTTCTTTTCATGCTAAATTGAGTTGATGAATGCACTCAACACTACACAAATGTTTGCATGCAATTGTCTACTTATTACATCAGTGTTCACTTTCTTTGATTATTTGTGATTTACTGAATAGTAAAGCTTTTTACATTCATTTTAGACTTGATCAAAGAGAATGCGGAGAAAGAAGACCTGAGTGAAGCAGAGGAGAAACATCACCATGTCAAATCTTTAAATCACTCACAGACTGGGAAATTATTTTCCCTGAAAATATCCCACAAATCTTTCACCTGCCTTCAGTGTGGGAAGAGTTTCAGACATAAAAGAAACCTTAGTGAACACATGCATATTCACACTGGAGAGAAACCACACGCATGTGAACACTGTGGGAAGAGTTTGAGACATAAAAGAAACCTTAATGAACACATGAAAATTCACACTGGAGAGAAGCCACACACGTGTGATCAATGTGGAAAGAGTTTCAGACATAAAAGAAACCTAAATGAACACATGAAAATACACACTGGAGAGAAGCCACACACGTGTGATCAATGTGGGAAGAGTTTCAGACATACAGGACACCTTAATGATCACATGAAAATTCACACTGGAGAGAAACCACACACGTGTATTCAGTGCGGGAAAAGTTTTGCACATTTAAGTACTCTTAAATCACATCTGAATTCTCATTCTGGAGAAAAACAATATAAGTGTGATCAGTGTGGTAAAAACTTTTATTGGGCAACTTCCCTGAAGGATCACCTGACCGTTCATTTAAAGGAGAAGCCTCATGTGTGCTCTTTGTGTGGAAAGAGTTTTAGACAGCGGAGTTATTTAAGAAAACACCAGCAAAGACACAGCATTGTGAAGGATGTGCTTTGATAGTGGAAAGACCTTTATTACAACGTGTGGATTCTCGTTTGGCTCTCAACGGAGCCGGTCGCATTTTTCACTCCCCGCCCTTCCCTTATTTTCCCTGCTTGCCTCTCTTTGTCTCGTCTCATCTATTGAGAGACTCTCTCTGCACGGCTCTCCAAACTAGAAGATTATGGATTTGATCAACTGGTCTCTCAGTGCAATTGACACCATCTTCTCCGAGAAGCCTGGGTTCTGGGGAACCTGTTTGTCCTGACGGGACGTTCGCAGCCGGCTATACGAGGGATGCGTGAGAGAGGTGGCAAATCGTATGTCTGGCGGCTCTTTCCGTGGAGGACATTGAAGATATCTACCTATTCGGAACCATGATAACAGGTATTTTGCTGATTGGATTAGGCTTTGCCCTGGGTTATCGAAGAATTCAGAAGACGGGAACAGCTGTCCAAAGTCTCACAAGGCTGCCCGTCATGACTGAAGCTGTGGGAAGAGCGGTCAGCATTGAGACTGAGACTATTAACCGGAATATGGATTCTATCACGATGAAGCTCACGGCTTTGCAAGTGAAAATTGATTATTTCTGAGACCAGAATGGACAGAGAGAACAGCTGTGAAGGTATGCAGCTGTTCGCCCCCAAAGACAAAACAAATCAATCTTATCTTTTCTGGCTCCCCCGTACCAGCCGGCCTCGGCCAAGGCCATGCTGCATAACTACCCTGGGAAGAGCGCTGCAGTGTAGACTCTCTTGCTCCCTCCCCCGATTACAGACATAACTCCCCCTCCCCCGACCAACTGCCTCCGGCCGCTTCGTACCGCTAGGCTGGCAAAGCGGGTCTGCAACCGGCGCCGGAATAAATGGCACCGGACCGGATGGCTGCTTGCCAGAGCTGGATATGTTTCCCCCTGTTGCAAAGTTGTGTTTATGGTGTATGTGCTTTTGTGCTGAGGTGTTTTTTTTCTGTTCTCACACTGTACTTCCCAATGGAGCATAGTCTGGGGGTTAATTTTTTTCTCTCCTCTATCTCCTCATGTAAATGCTGTATTTTTCTTCCATTCCCTGTCTTCCTGTCCTGTCTACCCCGTTGTCATATGTATGTTGTGTATGTATGGACAGGTTGATGGCTAATTTTGCTGGTACTTGTGACTAGTGACAATAAAGGGCTACTATTACTACTACAATTAATGAACTGAAACGGCACCAGAGAATTCACAGTGACAAGAGTGGTCAAGAAACCTGAAATCACATGAGAGAATCCACACTGACGAGAAGCCGTATCACTGCCATCCATGTGGGAAAAGTTTCACTCATTTTAATTCTCTGCTCAGTCATTAAGAAATAAAAACAAATTGTCTGAAATCATAAAAATCTTGTCTGAGTTTATCTAAAGATCCAGCTCTTTCAAGTGCAATGCTGAAATTCACCAAACGTGTCCCAATCATTTTGATTTATGAATTTAATAATCATTGTGCTTTATTATGATTTTTTTTGTATTATATTACAACAATCACATTGTATTTGTCACAGTGTGGTGTGGAGAAATGCATGAATATGAAGATAACAGTCTTTAATACATCCACACAGGGCCGGTTCTAGACATTATGAGGCCTTAGGCAAAAATTATGTTGGAGGCCCCCCACCACCAATAAAAAGCACTTGAAACAAATGTGATTCCTAGCCTTTTTATTTATACAACATTTAACTTTAAATGTTGTACATATACAGTGGGGCAAAAAAGTATTTAGTCAGCCACCACTTGTGCAAGTTCTCCCACTTAAAAAGATGAGAGGGGCCTGTAATTTTCATCATAGGTATACCTCAACTATGAGAGACAAAATAAGGAAAGAAAATCCAGAAAATCACATTGTAGGATTTTTGAAGAATTGAATTGCAAATTATGGTGGAAAATAAGTATTTGGTCACCTACAAACAAGCAAGATTGCTGGCTCTCACAGACCTGTAACTTCTTCTTTAAGAGGCTCCTCTGTCCTCCACTCGTTACCTGTATTAATGGCATCTGTTTGAACTCGTTATCAGTATAAAAGACACCTGTCCACAACCTCAAACAGTCACACTCCAAACTCCACTATGGCCAAGACCAAAGAGCTGTCAAAGGACACCAGAAACAAAATTGTAGACCTGCACCAGGCTGGGAAGACCGTATCTGCAATAGGTAAGCAGCTTGGTGTGAAGAAATCAACTGTGGGAGCAATTATTAGAAAATGGAAGACATACAAGACCACTGATAATCTCCCTCGATCTGGGGCTCCACGCAAGATCTCACCCCGTGGGGTCAAAATGATCACAGTACACAGTACTGACTAAATACCTTTTTGCCCCACTGTATATGTGACCCTCTCTGTGAAAACCCAGCTAAAAGCATTTCTTTTGTGATTTGCTGTTTTCTACAAAACTATTCTAAAGAACAATTTAACCTTTATATCTTTAATATTGGCTGAGTAAGGTCATGTCAAAGATGGAAATTGTAGTTAAATTAATCGTAGGAATCAAACTTTGATACTTGTTATCTCATAATTGGATTTTGAGACTTTAGCCTGGATTTCTAAGAGAGGGTCACATATTAAATTAGAATGTCGTGGAAAAGTTCGTTTATTTCAGTAATTCAACTCAAATTGTGAAACTCGTGTATTAAATAAATTCAATGCACACAGACTGAAGTAGTTTAAGTCTTTGGTTCTTTTAATTGTGATGATTTTGCCTCACATTTAACAAAAACCCACCAAATCAACATCTCAACAAATCAGAATACTTCATAAGACCAATAAAAAAATAATTTTTAGTGAATTGTTGGCCTTCTGGAAAGTATGTAAATGTACTGTATATGTACTCAATACTTGGTAGGGGCTCCTTTTGCTTTAATTACTGCCTTAATTCGGCGTGGCATGGAGGTGATCAGTTTGTGGCACTGCTGAGGTGGTATGAAAGCTCAGGTTTCTTTGACCGAGGCCTTCAGCTCATCTGCATTTTTTGGTTTCTTGTTTCTCATTTTCCTCTTGACAATACCTCATAGATTCTCTCTGGGGTTCAGGTCTGGTGAGTTTACTGGCCAGTCAAGCACACAACATCATGGTCATTTAACCAACTTAAACCATGGTCAGCAGAAGGAAGCATGAAATGCTCCATAGTTGTCTCGATCCTCACCTCGACACAGACCGTTTCTCCACTTTGCGTTTGAAGGGCGAGCATATCAGTACAAGGCCCTCCCCTTCGGGCTATCTCTGTTGCCTCGTGTCTTCACCAAGGTTGTGGAGAAAGGCCTTGTTCCGTTAAGGGAAGGATGCATTTGCGTTCTCAGCTAACTCGACGACTGGCTCATACTGGCCCAGTCTCGAGTGCTGTTGTGCAAACACAGGGTCACGGTGCTCAGCCTCAGCCGGTTGGGGCTTTAGGTCAACTGGGAAAAGAGCAAACTCTCCCCTGCAGAGGATCTCTTTTCTTTGCATGGAGTTGGACTCGGTCAATCTTCTCAGCATGTCTCTCAGTAGAGTTTGCTCAGTCGATGCTGAACTACCTGGAGTCTTTCCAGCGCAAGAGGGCGGTTCCACTGAAACACTTTCAGAGGCTCCTGGGGCATATGACATCCGCAGAGCGATAAATCAGTCATGAACAAAATCACTAAAACAAGTTTTAATTATAATAACAATGCAGATAATAATGAATGTGGGAGTTCTATAAAGAAAAAAAGACAATTTTGAAATGAGCATATCTGGGTCCTTCCAGAACCAAACAAAAGTGTAAATCACAGGGGCTTTTGTTTAACAGTCACAGAAAAGACAATGGAAATACGCAAAAATATTGCCATCTATATATGTAATTTGCAGCTGAAAATATTGCATTTGTGGTGTCCATGCTGTCCTATTTCTAATCATTACAATACAAGTGAAGGCAATTCACAAAAATGAAACAGATCATCACTAAAAACTAAAATCATATCTGTCGTACCTGCACACGTGTGACAGAGTTGAGTGATGTCCAGATGTGTGGTCTGGTTGCTGATAGGATTGTTGAGCACACAGCTGTAGGTGTTTTTATCCTGATATTCCACCTCCAGAGGTAGAGAGAGACTGATGCTGAGATCAGACACACTGATGCTGGACAATAAACTGTGTCCTTTGTACCAGGAGAGAGTCACATCACTCACATTCATCACTGAACACAGCAGCACACATCTGGACACTGAAGATCCTGATGATGATGATGATGAATAACAGTTTGAAGAGTCTCTGATGATGACAGGAATGGGTAGAAAACAAACGAATAATCAAATTACTACACACAGTACAGATTTATGAATGTTGTCTGATGGATTTCTCCCAACGTCAGTCAACTCTCACAACATCAAAAATCATAGAGGTGCGAAAACAACATTGTTAAATTATGGCAAAATGTTCGTTTTTTAATAAACTCTACATTTAAGACAAGTTCATATATAACCAGCATGAAAGTATTGAAATAGAACATTGCATACCATAGACTTTAACACTAAAACGCTTGACTGTTTCTATTTGTCCATTTCTGATGATGGCAAATTCATAACGTCCAGATCATTTTGTGCTGATGTTCCTGATGGTGAGCGATCCGGTCTGACTATCCAACTGAAATCTATCATCATCGCATCCAATCATTTTCGTTTCTTTGTGTTGAGCTATACATAGATCTCCATCACCAGATTTCCACTGTATAAGATCAGTGTTTTTTATTTCAGTAACATTGGGGTAAAATGTCACAGGTTCTCCGTCCATCACTAATCCATTCTTTTCAACTCTTACAGCTGAAAAACATCGGTTTAAGTCCGGTTTAAACTATAATTATTACCTGAGAGTTCACAGTTCCTGCTGAAACACATCATTTTAAAAACTACACAAACTATCACTGATATTTTAATGGTGGCTCTGTTCTCTAATATAAATATACATTTGATCAGTTCTTGCATCATTGTCAAATCAAATCAAATCAAATCAAATCACTTTTATTGTCACATCACCACAGCACAAGTGCCTTGGTGAGTGAAATTCTTATGAGCGTGCTCCAGACAGTGCAGAAAAACAACAGACAATTTACCTATGGACAGACAGTGCAAAAAAAAACAACAGACAATTTACATATGGACAGACAGTGCAAAAAAAAAAAAAAAAAAACAGCAAACAAACAGCAAACAATTTACATATGGACAGACAGTGCAAAAAAAACAACAAACAATTTACATATGGACAGACAGTGCAAAAAAACAGCAAACAATTTACATATGGACAGACAGTGCAAAAAAACTGCACTGGAGCATTTACAGTGCTCCAGACAGTGCAAAAAAAATAAAATAAAATAAAAACAACAGCAATTTACATATGGACAGACAGTGCAAAAAAACAACAGCAATTTACATATGGACAGTACATATTTACAGACTGTACAGAAGACAATGTGCAAAATACACATACATATACTCAGTACGCTTAGTGTACTATAAAGACATACTCAATTTTCAACGACACATTATACACCGTATGGGCACATCTACATTATGTACAGTATCTATACATAATGTGGTCTATACATAGTAATAATGTGAGGTGCAACAGATTATAAATTAACAGCAGATTGGTTGAGCAGCAGATAGATGTGCAAAGGTGCAACAGATTATTCATATACAGTGTCGTGGATGTGCATCGTATGGTGTCCAGTGATAGCAGATAGGTTGTGATTAGTGCAGTGTGTGCGTGTAGTCCAGTCGAACGGTGTTAAAGCGCAGTGCATGGCATGTTGTGTGAGTGGGAGTGTGATGTAGGTGAGTTATTTGTGACTGTTCATTAGCCTGATAGCCTGGGGGAAAAAGCTGTCCCTCAGTCGGCTAGTGCGGGATCGGATGCTGCGGAAACGTCGCCCTGAGGGCAGCAGAGAGAGCAGTCTGTGGGACGGGTGGCTGGAGTCTTTGATAATCCTCCGGGCTTTCCTTGTACACCGCCTGGTGTAGATATCCTGGAGGGAGGGAAGCTCACCTCCAACAATGTGGCGGGCAGTTCGCACGACCCTTTGCAGAGCCCTGCGGTTGCCAGCGGTGCTGTTTCCATACCAGGCGGTGATACAGCCGGTCAGGATGCTCTCCACAGTGCAGGTGTAGAAGGATCTGAGGATTCTGGGGCTCGTTCCAAACTTCCTCAGCCGTCTCAGGAAGAAGAGACGCTGATGTGCCTTCTTCAGCACTGCATCTGTGTGAGCAGACCATGTGAGATCCTCGGTGATGTGAACGCCGAGGAACTTAAAGCTGCTCACCCGCTCCACAGGTGTCTTGTCGATGGTGATGGGTGTGTGTTCTCTGCTCTGTCTCCTGTAATCCACCACCAGCTCCTTGGTCTTGTCGATGTTGAGTGAGAGGTGGTTCTCCTGACACCATTTAGTCAGGGTACTCACCTCCTCTCTGTAGGCCGTCTCATCGTTGTCGGTGATCAGGCCTATCACCGTTGTGTCATCAGCAAATTTGACGATGACATTGGAGCTGTGTGTAGCTGTACAGTCGTGTGTGTACAGGGAGTACAGGAGTGGGCTGAGGACGCAGCCCTGCGGTGCACCAGTGTTGAGGATCAGGGGAGATGATGTGTTGTTGCCCATTCTGACCACCTGACTTCTGCCTGTCAGGAAGTCCAGGATCCAGCTGCACAGAGATCTGTTCAGTCCTAGAGTCTGGAGCTTCGCAACCAGTGTGGCAGGCACTATAGTGTTAAATGCCGAGCTATAATCCACGAACAGCATCCTCACATAGGTGTTCTTATTTTCCAGGTGGGAGAGAGCAGTGTGCAGGGTGAAGGCAATAGCATCGTCTGTGGAACGGTTACTGCGGTATGCAAATTGTAGTGGGTCCAGTGAAGCAGGCAGCACAGAGCAGATGTAGTCTCTGACAAGCTTCTCAAAACACTTGCTGAAGATGGGGGTCAGAGCAACGGGCCTCCAGTCATTCAAGCATGTGATTTTATTTTTCTTCGGTATGGGCACAATGATGGATTTTTTGAAGCATGAGGGAACCACAGACAGAGAGAGGGACAGATTGAAAATATCTGTAAAAACCCCGGCTAGCTGGAAAGCGCATGCTTTGAGCACACGGCCTGGTATGCCATCAGGGCCCACGGCTTTACGGATGTTCACCCGTTTGAAGGATCGAGTTACATCCGCGACAGAAAGCGTGAGTGGACTGACCTCTTCTGCGGTAGCCGCGGCAGCGCTCTCTGTGTGGGCGGTGTTATCAGCCTCGAACCGAGCATAAAAGGTGTTGAGCTCGTCCGGTAGAGAGGCGGCGATGTTCACAGTAGCTGGTTTACTCCCTTTAAAGCCTGTGATGTTGTTAATGCCCTGCCACATGCTTCTTGGGTTATTGTTGTTGAAGTGTTCTTCAACTTTGTTTTTATATGTTCGTTTGGCTGCTTTGATGGATCTCCTGAGATCGTAACTGGCTTGTTTCCGATCGTCAGTGTTTCCGGATTTATAGGCAGATGTCCGCGCTGACAGGGCTGATCGAACATCGCTGTTAATCCACGGTTTTTGGTTGGGGTAGATGCGGATTGTTTTGGTCGGAACTACATCGTCTATACACTTTCTGATGAAACACGTGACCGTATCTGAATACGCCTCTATGTCGTCATCAGACGCTGCCCGGAACATGTCCCAGTCCACGTGATCAAAACAGTCCTGTAGTATAGCATCCGATTGGTCTGACCAACAATGAACTGTCCTGAGAGCGGGTGCTTCACGTTTCAGTTTCTGCCTATAAGCAGGCAGGAGCAGAACGGAAGAGTGATCCGATTTGCCGAAAGGTGGGCGGGGGAGGGATTTGTATGCGTCCCGGAAGGGGGAGTAACAGTGGTCGAGTGTGCGATCTCCACGCGTGTTGATGGTGACGTGTTGAAAGTATTTTGGAGCTATTGTTCTGAAGTTGGCTTTATTAAAGTCCCCTGTGACAACAAAAGCTGCATCTGGGTGCGCGGATTCTTGCTCACTTATAATCCTGTACAGTTCCTTGAGTGCCTGGTCTGTGTTGGCTTGGGGGGGGATATAAACAGCCGTGATTATGATCGCTGTAAATTCCCTCGGTAGCCAGAACGGTCGACACAGAAGCGTATGAAATTCCAGATCAGGGGAGCAGAAGGATTTAATAGAGTGTATGTTCCTTTCATCACACCACGAGTTGTTAATATAGAAACACACACCCCCGCCTCTGCTTTTCCCTGTGAGCTCTTCCGTTCTGTCCGAGCGGTGCACGGAGAAGCCCGTGAGCTCGATGGCTGAGTCTGGAACCATAGCAGACATCCAGGTTTCTGTGAGGCAAATAACACAGCAGTCCCTTGTTTCTCGTTGGTATGAGATCCGCGCCCGCAGTTCACAGAGTTTGTTATCCAGTGACTGAACGTTGGCCAGTAAAATGGTTGGAAGAGGAGGTCGGAAAGCACGGCGTCTCAGTCTGACGAGAACGCCAGCTCGTTTTCCTCGTTTTCGGCGTCGGCGGCGTCTCCTCGCTTTTGCAACCCACACAAAGGGTTCGGATGCCGTGTCCGTGAACAGTCCACCGGCATTCAGAAACTCAAAGTCCGGTTTGCGTTGCGCGACGGAGGAACCAATGTTCAAAAGCGTGTCTCTATCGTAGACAGTTATACTAACAACATCTAACACGTAAAACAACAAAAAAACAAATAAAACATACGAAAAACTGCAAAGTTTTCCCGGAGCTCGCAACACGGCTGCCATCCTCGGCGCCATCTTGACATTGTGAAACAAAACCATTACCTAGACATTGTTACTGCAAAAGTAGCAGTCTACTTGCAGCTTAGAGACACAATACTTCTTATGTCAGTATTTTTAGTCAATGCAGGCAAATAGATTGTCAGTCCTGTCCTACAAAGAGCAATAGAGCAACTTTACACAGACTTTATTACTACCACTGATGTACCTTCACAGTGCAGTGTATCTTACCTGAAAGAAGGGGAAGAATAGCTTTCAATCAGAGTTGGTCAGTTTTCTCTGTATGATGGAATAATAGATCATGCCAGTATTTAGTTAAAATATAATTAATATAGTTTAGTTTAATCAAAAAATATTTAAATATTGATGATTTTGATGTTGTGTCAAACACTGTCCTACAAATAATAGTACAACTCGTAAAGCAACCTTTGTGTCCACAGTCAAGTTTATTAACTAAATAAACCACAGGCAAGTTCAATATACAGGCTTTTGAGCCAAATCAGCAGAGCCATAACTGATGAACTGGTTCAACATCTCAGCAGAACGTTCTCCAGGAACAGGGCCGCATAATAAAACACACTGATAGTATAAGCATAATTATCAAATGTTCAAAATAAACACTGTTATACAAATTCATTTGAATATCACAAGTCTAGACTAGATGGTGCTTGGTTTTGTTGGCAGCTCTGCTGTGAAAAGATGAATCAGATTTTTCTCAAGTCTGGGCAGGAGAATTAACTAGAGGATAATGAAATGACGTTTCTGACAAAATGTGGCTCGGTGTCCTGATACCTGTCTGTAATGGTCTCAGTAGGAATGTGTTCAAATTATATAGTTAAGACAAATATAACATTGACATCTCCGTCTAAGAGAAAGCACCAAAAATAAAGGCAAATAAAAATACATAATAGGGTCCAGGAACAAAGAGCTTGACACTTGTTACCTAAAAAAATGAATCCTGTACTTTTTTATCAATACTTCTCATATTAGCGCACATTAATTCAATGCAGTCACAAGCTTTCTCCTGGTTTTGATCCATATGTCATTAAAGTTAGCATTCTTTTGCTCATGATCTTAGTGGTGAAATGGAGCATCGCCTGGAATGGCTGTATCAGAGATCTGTCGTACAGCGTCTGCAGTCTTTTGCAGATCATCATTTGAGTGCATAATGCTTTCTGCTTCATCAGATACCTGTAAGAAAATAGAGAAACAATCAAAACAAGAAAAACACAAAGACACGGTGTTGATGAGATCTACAAACCGTGAAACCTAAACTGAGAATAACGTCAAATATTAAGTGTAAAATGTTCAACATTACTTTGAGTTTTACTTTTAACTTCACTTTTCACAAAAGTGATGATCATTCTATAAAACAACATCATCTTTCCTCACTCCAGCCATTATCCAGTGAAGATCTAGTGAGTTTGGTCTTGATTGATTTACTTCATTAGTGAAAAAAGTCTAATTAAAGAGATTGCCTAAATTACTTTCATAGTCATCGGAACAAGTATGCAATTTGAAATTAAGATGATGAAACTAAAGAGTAAATGTTTTTACACCATTCTTTTGGCAAGCAAAGTCATTTTTTTATCAAATTATATTACCACTTACAGGTCAACTGTCAAAATTGCCATTCTGCAAATGGTCTTATATGCAATTGTTATGTATTGCTGCAGGATAACAACTGCAATAAATATTATATGCTCAGGAATGTAATATGCCTAATGTACAAAATGTACATTCACAAACACTGTGAAATAGTAAAGCAGGCACACCACACATCCTATTTTATTTGTTTTTACACCAAAATCAGTTTCAGTACGAACCTCTTGATCTTGCTCGTCTGGAGTTCATTCTGCAATAGATCCCCACACTTACTGCAGTCACGACCAAAAACACTAAAACAAGTGCTATTATCAGTCCAATAAGTGAATATTGGTACAGCTCTGTAAAAGACAAAGAACATTTTGAAATGAACATATCTGTGTCCTTTCAGAACCAAACAAACGTGTAAATCACAGGTGTTTTTATGTAACAGAAAAAACACAGTATGTGAAAATACAAATATGTTGATATCTGTATATGAAAGCTACATCTGAAGATTTTGTATATGTAATGTTCATGCCAACTCGTGACTCTTATGTATGAACATTGCAATGTAAGTGAAGGCGATTCACACAAAATTAAACAGATCACCTAGTGTAAAATCACAGCTGATGTACCTGGACATGGTTGACAGATTTGAGTGATGTCCAGATGTGTGGTCTGGTTGCTGATGGGATTGTTGAGCACACAGCTGTAGGTGTTGTTATCCTGATATTCCACCTCCAGAGGTAGAGAGAGACTGATGCTGAGATCAGACACACTGATGCTGGACAATAAACTGTTTCCTTTGTACCAGGAGAGAGTCACATCACTCATATTCACAGCTGAACACAGCAGTGAACAATTGTGGTTTGATGAAGAAAATTGTGAAGAGCTATTGGTGATGACAGGAACAGGTAAAGAACCTGAAAACAAATACATTAAAAAAACAACTGTAACAATAATTCAGATGACCGTTGTCTGATTTATAACTTGCTTACCATAGACAGTAGCACCAAAACATTTGAATGCTTCCAAGTTTCCACTTCTGGTGTTGGAAAACTCGTAATGTCCAGTGTCTTCTGTGCTGATATTTCTGATTGTGAGAGTCCCAGTCCGACGATCAATCTTAAATCTCTCGCCGAAACTCTCATCATCGCATGTAATCACTTCCGCGTCAGTGATTTTAGTCACACATAGCATCGCACTTCTAAACCACCACTGTATCATATCATCTACTTGTAGTTCAGTAGAATCTAGGTGTAAAGTCACAGAATCTCCCTCCATGACTGAAATTTTCTCAGTAGATCTCGGACCTGAAGAACACACAATTCCAGTAGAAACTATTATGACACTAAAAATAGTCTTAGTGTAAGTGCTTTAATTTATCGGAGAGCTTTGTTAATATGTTCAGAGACCTACTCACATGTTCTGGATACGAGTTGTGTCGATTCCACCAGGAGAAAAATGATAATACTGTAACCTACAATGTCACGGAGTTACAAACGATGAAGACGTGCTGAACTAAATCGCATCTCGAGATGAAGGTAAAGAGACTAGAGGATTATTGTAGTCAAAACAAACATTTCGCACTTACCTTGTACACGCAGTAGATTAAAACTGAAAAAAGCACGAGAGATATTCATATTCTGCGTCAAGTGTCTTCAAAAAAACATCTTTAATCACAAAACGGTCCCCAGTGGAAAAAAGGAAGGAAACCCTCTGCGCGCCCGTCTTAAACAAAAACATGTGACGCCCTGCTTGCTGCTTCTTTCAGTTGCCACCTCTCGCGAGACAAATAAACATAACCCACTCTCCCAAAAGTTCCACAGCGGGAACATTAATATAATAAATACCAGAAATAATACCAAATACATTGAAATATTATAATGTATACAAATTATAAACACTATAATCATAGCCTATTTGCCCTCATTCCAAAACAAATCATTTAAATGTAACGGTGTGTTCCTGTGTGGCTCAGTGGTAAAGCATTGCGTCTGTTGCGCAAAAGGTTGTGGGTTCGATTCCCAGGGAACACATGTACTAATGAAAATGTATAACCAGTCTGCTAAATGCATAAATGTAAATGTATGCAGAACAGATCAAGAATGAAAAAACTAAAGCGAAACTGAAAGTACCGTTGGGATCACGTACCTCTCTCATTCTGCTCAAATTCAATGTTTCCGTATTCACAATGTATTTCAATGTTAAAATATTATTCATAGTGTAGACTAAGCTTCATGCACGTTCGCATATCGACGGAAAAGATCATCCTCTTCACATACGCAACAATGCGCTTGGCATAACAGCAGCTGTAGACCGGTTTTACTACGGACTCTTTAAATTGATACATATGTTTGGCTGACTGTATTTTATTTTGATAATGAACAGACTGTGATGGCAAGTTTTAATTGCTAGACTATGTGGTGTGTGTGTGTGTGTGTGTGAGGCACAGGCGCGATCAAACAGCTGACATATTAAATAGGCTACTCTATTTTTGGTCATACAGATAAGAGTTAGACAATCCGAAAAGTGTTAAAAAACTATTTTTTATATTTTTTTATGTGTAACGTGTAAACTCTGCTGATCACTGATTGGCCGGAGAAAATTGTCATTACTGCATCAATGAACTTGCAACACGAGTCCTTAGACCCGTTAGATGTAAATCCGCACAGCCAGCAAAGGAGCGGATGCAACTTCTGTTTAAACAAACACACCTTTTTGTATCAACCAAAAAATATCTGTTTCGTTGTCTGTTGAGGAACTTCAGACGTTCCTCTCGTTGATAGACGAGGAGCGGATCCAGTGAGAGCTTGATGGCGCGATGCGCAATGAAAAAGCCTTGTGTATATACTTTTGAACTTGGTATATTTTTAGAGTATGTTTTCTGTTTATATTTTTACCTTTATATCTGTGTTTTGCTTCAATTAAAAACCATCTGATTGAATAAGTGTACCTCCAGACTATATTAAATATGTATTATTGTATGAGCACGTCATGAACATCTAGGAAAAGACAAATGATTAATGCCATGATTATAAAAACCATCAGATAAATAAAAAACAAGGGATACATTGTAAACTTTGGAATATTGTTCAAAAGTTTATTGATAATTCACTTTACAGAACATTCTACATGAATAGTTAACTATTGAAGTAACGCAGCACACCTGCATGAACATCCCTGCTCTCCTTCTCTACAGCCTGTGGCACTGCACCAGTCTCTGCTGCTGGGGGTAAATCACAAGCATTCTCATCGTCCTCTCCATTGCTGTTAAAAACATCCAACTCCTTTGTTGCGTGTTTGTTTGTGGCGCGTTTACGATTATGTCACGGCAGTAGAGGCGGCGCAACTATAACGACACGTGAACAATCCCGCCCACTCTTTTACCGATTCTTGACTATGGGGACGTGGTGTATCAGCATGCCTCTTCTTATCTTCTTGCCTCTCTGGAAGCTGTGTATCATGGTGCTTTAAGATTTATTACGGATTGTAAATTTTCTACACATCATTGTATACTATATAATAGAGTTGCCTGGTCTTCACTTGCTGTTCGAAGGCAAATGCATTGGTATTTATTGATTTACAAAGCTATTCTGTTTTTTTGCCATCTTATCTCTGTTGTTTGATTCACCAAAAAGTGGTTGTTAACTATTCATTGCGTTCCCAATCTTTTTATAATCTTTATGTACCTTCAGCACAAACTAATTTAGGTAAAACTGCATTTGAATATGCTGCACCGTCAGACTGGAACTCTCTTCAAATGAAACTGCAGCTAAATCAGTTGGTGTCTCTTAGTAAATTTAAAACACTTTTGCGTCCAATAGAAAATGATTTAATGATTTGCAAATGCTTCTAATGCTATAATATGTTATTGTTGTGATGTACTGTTTTTTGTTGTACGTGTATTTGTATAACTGGGCCGCCTATCTTGGCCAGGACACTCCTGGAAAAGAGATTTTTAATCTCAGTGAGGTTCTCTCCTGGTTAAATAAAGGCATATATATATATACTCTAAAGCGGTACTAAACTGCCGTGGAAACGCAAACCGACAGGAACTGAGCCGTGCCGTACATAACGAGTTGTGCCGAGCTATACCGTACCATGCAGTGGAAAAGCGCCATAAGTGGCTGAGGAGGAGGTCCTTGTGTGATGTCAAAACCGCCAGCAACTGGGCCAGAATGAGCCAGTCATTGAGGTAGTTGAGTATGCGGATTCCCATCTGTCTCAGAGGGGAGAGAGCCGCATCCATGCATCGTGTAAAAGTGCGGGGAGCCAGGGACAGCCCAAACGGCAGGATCTTGTATTGATAATCCACCCCTTTGAATGCAAATCTCAAGCCTCGTCTGTGATGGGGGGCTACCTGGATGTGAAAGTATGTGTCTTTCAGATCCAGCGACATAAACCAGTCCCCTAGGCATATTTGCGAGAGGATCTGTTTCAAAGTGATCATCCTGAACGACCTTTTCACCAGGGCGTAAATCAGGAGTCTAAGACCTAGGATAGGTCCCAGGCCGCCGTCTTTTTTTTTTTTGGGATGAGGAAGTAGCGGCTGTGAAAGCCTGTCTCGCTCTGGTCTGGAGGAACGATTTCTATGGCTCCTTTATCCAGCAGATTCATCACCTCTGCACGGAGAACTTGAGCGTATTGGAGTGAATAACCTCGTCTTACCATATTCATTACTCGCGTTGACACACCAGGGATGGCCTGCCAGGCCTCGGCCCGTGTGGCATGGGGTTGAAACGGCTGTGCAGACTGGTTGCATAAGGGCAGGACGCTTATGGGAGGCAGAAAAGAAAGTTTGCTCTCTTTTGAAAATGTATGTGTTTTATTTTGTCCGCTATCACAGCAGTCAGACACCTGAGCACTATAGCGGGCCAGTGAGGAACCGAAAACACATTTTCCTCTGCACCCAGCATTATGCGAGGTGGCGAGAGACATATGAGAGGCCGTTTGCGGGGTGGTCCAGCGGTAGCAAGACTTGGGCCCCTCCTCCGTCTGCCTGGCTGATCAGGAAGACTTCTGAGGTGCTGGATCCAAGGCGATCTTGGGCCGGGATGCTTGGCGCTTCGGGAAGTTGTTGCGTCTTACTTAGCGTGAGCGCCCTCTATCTCGCCGACCCTCAGGAGGTCGGAGCTCTGGGGTGGTTGGCGCTGGTTTGGCTGTCTGCTGAGTCGGCACAGATTTGGGGCGACTGGAAGCAGAAGAAGAGCTGGTGCATTTAGGGAGAAAGTGTCGCATCGCTTGAGACGACTTATGAGCCTCTGTGAAGTGTCCAGCAAAGCCCTCCACAGCTGGTCCAACAGGCTGCCTGATGAAACCGGAGCGTCGAGGAAGGGAACTAAGTCCGCCTCTTTTATCTCCGCCATCGTGAGCCAGAGGTGGCGCTCTAACACTACCTGGGCGGTGGCTATGGTGCCGCGTAGAGCCAGGTCTGTCGTGCTCCTCATCCTGAGTGAAGCTGCATCCAGACCGACTTCCTCACTGGCGAGCATCTTGCCCTGGAAGACCTAGACAAACACAACAATTAAATGAAAGCAATGCTGTCATACAATATATGCCATTTATTCTCTCGGTTTGATTTTGGAGTAGTTGGTTGATAGAAGTACAGGTGCATCTCAATAAATTAGAATGTCGTGGAAAATGTAATTTATTTCAGTAATTCAACTAAAATTGTGAAACTTAATTTAAATTTGTTAAATAAATCCAATGCACACAGACTGAAGTAGTTTAAGTCTTTGGTTCTTTTAATTGTGATGGTTTTGGCTCATATTTAACAAAAAAAAACACCAATTCACTCTCAACAAATTAGAATATGGTGACATGCCAAACAGCTAATCAACTCAAAACACCTGAAAGGTTTCCTGAGCCTTCAAAATGGTCTCTCAGTTTGGTTTACTACGCTACACAATCATGGGGAAGACTGCTGATCTGACAGTTGTCCAGAAGACAATTATTGACACCCTTCACAAGGAGGGTAAGCCACAAACATTCATTGCCAAAGAAGCTGGCTTTTCACAGAGTGCTGTATCCAAGCATGTTAACAGAAAGTTGAGTGGAAGGAAAAAGTGTGGAAGAAAATGATGCACAACCAACCGAGAGAACCGCAGCCTTATGAGGATTGTCAAGCAAAATCGATTCAAGAATTTGGGTGAACTTAACAAGGAATGGACTGAGGCTGAGGTCAAGGCATCAAGAGCACCACACACAGACGTGTCAAGGAATTTGGATACAGTTGTCGTCAGAGTCGTCTTACCTGGGCTAAGAAGGAGAAGAACTGGACTGTTGCCCAGTGGTCCAAAGTCCTCTTTTCAGATGAGAGCGAGTTTTGTATTTCATTTGGAAACCAAGGTCCTAGAGTCTGGAGGAAGGGTGGAGAAGCTCATAGCCCAAGTTGCTTGAAGTCCAGTGTTAAGTTTCCACAGTCTGTGATGATTTGGGGTGCAATGTCATCTGCTGGTGTTGGTCCATTATGTTTTTTTGAAAACCAACGTCGCTGCAATACATTTTGGAGCACTTCATGCTTCCTTCTGCTGACCAGCTTTTTAAAGATGCTGATTTCATTTTCCAGCAAGATTTGGCACCTGACCACACTGCCAAAAGCACCAAAAGTTGGTTAAATGACCATGGTGTTGGTGTGCTTGACTGGCCAGCAAACTCACCAGACCTGAACCCCAGAGAGAATCTATGGGGTATTGTCAAGAGGAAAATGAGAAACAAGAGACCAAAAAACGCAAATGAGCTGAAGGCCATCATGTTCTAAACATCAGTTACTCACCATAGACAGTAACACAGAATCTCTTCAATGAGGTATTTCAAGGCTGCTTTACGGAGCCATTCCTAGTTTCTTATTTTAGTCTCAGTCTAGTCTTTCCATGTTGCCTTGTTGTCTGGTTCCTGACCTTCTGCTTGTTATCTGGATTATCTCTCTGCCTTGCCCTCTGGATATTGTTCGCCGATCGTAGACCATGCCCGTTTACTTGAGTACTCCTCTGCCTTGCCCCTCTATATACCGGTTTGCCATTTGTTCGACCCTGCATGTGTTTTTGACCATGTCTATCAATAAAAGCATGCATGTGGATCCGCACGCCTCTCATCTTGTCGGCCCCGTTACACCACCACACGAGCATGAAGCTCGTCTTCCACAGAGTGTTGCAGGAATGAGTCCTTTAAACCCAAAAACAAGTTAGCATTTTTGTATTATTATTTTTAGCTCCATTGTCCTGCAGTCTGTTTTTTTTTAAGTGAGTTTTTTAAGCGGTTTTAAGTGAGTAGTCTATGATTTTTGTGTGGATAACAAATAATATGTTTGAGTAAATTAGACTGTTTCTTTTTTTTGTGTATGACATAAATACCTTAATATCCCAGTTGATTTCTTAAAGATTTCACTTGTCTTGAGGTGGTTGCTAGCAAGTGTCTACATTGGGACTACAGAGAGGTTACCAGGGACATTAAAATGCATTACACTAAACAGGTAAACTCTTCTCATTAGTCACTTTCACATCCTCAATGTGTTTATAATTTCACTTTTGAAAACTGTTCTAACGCAAACTTTCCAAATTGTAGATTTAAAATAATGAGCCAGCCTGAAAAACACTGTCTTCACCATTTATAATAGGCTACCATTGGATTTTAGACTGTATTCCAAATAGAACTATTTCTGGAATGTTTTACAAATTTGGCACTCTTTGAACTGCAATCAGTTAATATTATAATTTACTCCAGAATCATAAGAAAAAATATACATGCTGTCTGTTTTTGTTTATAATTCCTGCAAGGTTGAAATATTTATTATGCAAATCACTGAAAGCAATAAACAGTAAGAATGTGTGCATATGGTAAAACAGCTACCTGTATCAAAAAACAAACACGCAACAATTCTGGCTCAGCCCACGTTATTTATATTCAAAGAAAGTGATTACTGCTGGTGTCTTGTTAACATTAGGTTTCGTAGCCTATAAAATTTAAAAATTATGTTTTGATGAGGTTTCCTGATATCCTCCAACCCACAGTTCTGGATGTATTGTGGCCTCGAAGCTTACCCCTCGACTACTCTGACTCGATTGCTATTCCTGCGGTAAAACACGCCCTCATCATTACCCTACAAAGAAATGTAGAAATATATACATCTAAAAATAAATAAATGTGGAATTAAATAAATACATAAATAAATACATAATTATGAAAATAATTAAAATTGGAAATAAATAAATTTATAAATAAATAAAAATAATGTGTTAAAAATGAAAAGATACATAAATAAGGAAATAAAATTATAAATAATAATTTATTTTTGCTTTCTTACATTTCTTTGTACATTATTTGTCTATTTCTAATGACGGCAGGATTAGCATTCCAGACATGTGAGCCAATCACAGTGCTGTCACCTGACTAATCCTTCTGGAGCTGCAGGAAATAAAACATCCTTACAGTGCTGACTGACTGATGACAACACAAACACAGAATTTCCAAAACAGTTCAACAGAATGTGTAGATGAGTAAAAAATTCATATGAGTCTTACACGGATGTTCATCTCCTTAGGACTGCTGGTATAATAATACAAAATAGGCAGTACACATGCATAATACATTTCAGAAACGTTAAGAACTGGTCTAAAAATGAACAATAAAATATAGAAACAATATAGACGATAAATACAAGATTATGTACTCTCTATATATATACTAATGTGCTAGACAGAGCAGCTTCATCTGTCGTTAGTGCTGCGAGGTGTCAACGTTCAGCTGCTCAGTATGTACTTACAGGACTTGTGTCCATCTGCGGGTTTTAATTTGTTTACGTGTAAATACAAACTGTCTTTGATAGTTGTATAAATCTATCATATGGCCATTATATAAATTATTTGTATATTGTACTGTATATAAGATGATTGTAAAATATTAAAAAATCTTCTCTTTATCCTTCTCTCCTTCTCTTGCTAGCTTGTATTTATTTGAACAATGTCTGAGACTTGGTGTTACGAGCACTTCCTCTGTCTGATTACCTCTTCAAGATGAATCGCTTTATGTATTCCCCAATTGTAAGTCACTTTGGATAAAAGCATCTGCAAAATGAATAAATGTAAATGTAAAGCAGGGGTGCCCAACCCTGTTTCTGGAGATCTATATTCCTGCAGAGTTCAGCTCCAACCCTCATCAAACACAAATGAACCAACTAATTAGGATCTGAAGGAGCAGTTGATAATTACAGACAGGTGTGTTTGATCAGGGTTGAACTGAACTCTGCAGGAAGGTAGATCTCCAGGACCAGGGCTGGGAATTTCTGCTTTAAATACTGTCTTTAGCCCCCTCTGGTGGTGTATGTTTAATATATACTCTAAATATTACACAGTCTACAGACACAACAGATGAAAGCCGACTGATAATTTCACAATAACACATAGTTTAAACAGAGTGAAATGTAAGTAATAAATCTCAAGCCACACCAGTGGTTCCAGCATCTTACACTAGCAGAAATACAACCCTTTAAAAACCCGATGAAACTACTTTTAAATATGTCTTTGACATTCAATTTGTTTTATTAGACATCAAAGTAAAAAAGCATTAGATTGGAAAAAAATAATCTTCAGGTAACTGCTAACAAGTATTTCAATACACAATAATCTACATTTTGTATACAAATCAACAATATTAAATATAACTTTAGAAAAAATACAATATATAAGATCATGCAATTGAACGGCTCCTACAGGAGACCCAATAGGAGTACTGAGATCTGCTTTTTGAGTTTCACCGTGTGTTGATGGTGCACATCTGTCTCGGTTCTGCCCACATCCAGCAATGATTTCTGTTTGAGACAGAGAAATATTCTTTGCAAATGAATCCCTTTTGAATATGGTTTAACATCTGTATTCACACACAGTTTAGAGTAAACTATTTATGTTCTGAATAAATATTAATTTAAAATTTAAATAGTTTTTACATTTCACTACTTACTGATATGTCTAAAGGTGGCGTAAACAATCAGGTATAATATAATTATCATCACGCAGCAATACATGAGTATGAACACTAACAATAGCACTAAACAACGCAACTACCGGTTCGTCACTTAGTTGTGCGAACAAAAACATATATGTGCTGTTATGAATTTCTTCCGTAACTGTTTTACTCAGATTTGTTCCAAATATTATACACTTAATAGTCTGCTAGTTGTGTTAAATATATTTATATACAGAAAGTGTCATATTATATAATGAAGAAGATAATACTTGCCCTCTGGTGTTGCTTGTTTGTGCTTCCTGCAGTGAAAGTATATCACAATCACAACTACAGGCATGGCCAGTATCAATAAGCCAACACATATCTGCAGTAGAATAAATGTGAAATCTGTAAATCTAGTCAATGAATCCTGCAACTTCAATCAAGACATTGTATAATGATGTTGATCTCTATATAAACCTCCATCATGAAGTCACAGACAATGTAAACTAAAGATATTTGATATGATGATAACAGGGAAAAAAAGCATCTATCTAAACCCAAATCTATTAACGTCTAAAGTGACAATGAGAGTTAACTTTTTCACTACTTGAAAAAACACTTGAGGTTACATAGTTAAACACAATCTTCAGTTTAATGCTCATAAAGACAAACGAGCACAACAACTGCTATGCTGCAGCATTTACAACCATTAACATCCAACAAAAACTACTGAGCAACTTGGGATATAATCACTAATATCACAGCTGATGTACCTGCAAGTCGATTGATGTCCGTAAGTTCACAACGACATCGTACTATGACAAACTTTACCTGTTTGGACTGGAGACGTCAGTAAAAGACTCTTTATAGATACTTTTCGTCATGGCAAAATTATTTGTATTGGGGCAACACCGATTTAATAAAACAAACACAGGGTCAGTACAGTTTTAGGTAGTTTAATATATGAATGTAGAAACATATAAAGGTGTTGTTTACATTGTATTACTTTACTCGTGAGAGTAGTACAGTATTAGTATGTTATAAACAGTAAGGGATACATTACAGAAAACAGTATTTGTACACTTTTTCTTATTGCGGTGTACAACATTTTCTGTTGAGCTCAGAGCTAAAATGTAAAATACAGTGGATTAGTTGCACAAACATGTCCTGTCTGACAAGCTAAACAACTAACTGCACACAAGTAACAGCTGGGTGGTTAGGGTTGGATTAAATTGGGCGCAGAACATTCAGGATCTGATCTGTTTGAAAAAAGGAAGTCTATATAATAACTGAACGGTTAACTGTTAAAATTCAATCACAGTGCTGTAAATGTCACCTGACTAACCATTCTGGAGTTTCAGGAAGGAAAAACATCCACAATGTTACAATGTTGATCGGCTGATGACACCACAAACACAGATGGTCCAGAACATTTGATCAGAAAGTGTAGATTAATTCAGACGGTTCATTTGAATCTTACACTGACTTTCATCTCCTTAGAAGTGCTGGTACAATAATACAAAATAGGCATTTTAATACAAAGTTAACTTTTTAGAAGTGTTAAGAACTGATCCAAAAATCAACAATAAAATATAGAAAATGTATACAAAATTACATACAAAAATATATATTTTGTATGCCAATAATAATAAAAAACAAGAACCAAAGTTAGTACATTTTCAAATAGCTGATAGTAAAAATGCATGAGGCTTTTGTTTAGACTTAAGTGTCTACTGTGAATGTTTTAACAGAGTATAAGAGAAAGATTCCAGCTGAGCTTGCATGAACATGTCTTGTCTAACAGGTAAACAACAACAGAACAAGTAACAGCAGGCTGGAAGGCACAGATGGCAAACACTGAAAGTCTAATGTAACACTAGGTATAATCCATTAAAATATATCCATTCGACTTCACAGATGAGTTGTCAGTGGTCAGACTTACCCACACGGGTGGTGATTATTCGGAAATATGACTGCTGAAAGCTAACTAGCCAATCAAAATCAAGTATTCCAGAATAATGAATAATACAGATATAGGATGTTAATGTATTCGCTATCATTCTATGACATGGAATGTCAGTTATATAGGATGTTAATGTATATAGGATGCTAATGTATTCGCTATCATTCTATGACATGGAATGTCAGTTATATAGGATGTTAATGTATATAGGATGTTAATGTATTCGCTATCATTCTATGACATGGAATGTCAGTTATATAGGATGTTAATGTATTCGCTATCATTCTATGACACGGAATGTCAGTTATATAGGATGTTAATGTATATAGGATGCTAATGTATTCACTATCATTCTATGACATGGAATGTCAGTTATATAGGATGTTAATGTATTCGCTATCATTCTATGACATGGAATGTCAGTTATATAGGATGTTAATGTATTCGCTATCATTCTATGACATGGAATGTCAGTTATATAGGATGTTAATGTATATAGGATGTTAATGTATTCGCTATCATTCTATGACATGGAATGTCAGTTATATAGGATGTTAATGTATTCGCTATCATTCTATGACATGGAATGTCAGTTATATAGGATGTTAATGTATTCGCTATCATTCTATGACACGGAATGTCAGTTATATAGGATGTTAATGTATATAGGATGTTAATGTATTCGCTATCATTCTATGACATGGAATGTCAGTGTAAGCCAGAGAAAAGGGTGATACTGAAATAGTGATCAAATACTGATGACACTTAAATACTAGGTTTCAGTCCCTTATGTTCACAACTGTGCACAATTTGTCACTATCTGAACATTTAAACTCTGTACTTTGAGATAATTGACCCTGAAGTTAATACTTGAAAATGACTTTTCATGTCTGTTTCATATTAGTCGCACACAATGCCAATACCACTGATAATGTCATTTTGCATTAACACCTGAGTATATGATGTGATCTTCTTCATGGAGTTTCTGGAAGAAAACAAAAAACATGAATATCAGGAATTAAAACATGTACAACAATGTGTGTATGTTTATATGTATATAAGTAGTGTTTGTGTGTACACACATATATACCAACGTGTCATGTTCTTGACTATAAACACTATAAATCAGCTCAAAGACAATGTTCAATACAAAGACAATTACAAGCACAGGACATGATAGCAAAAGCATGTTTGATTAAATACTGGCAAGTTGTACATGCACAATTTCTACCACAAAGGGGAGACTTCAAACAGAGCATGGCTTTTGGCGTTTGAAGGGTATTTCGGGGCTTTTTGGGGATTTTAAAAACACATTTTTGTCTGCTCATTGTTTATTGTAATCACTTGGAGAGGTGCAACGCATCAACTGGCATTTCCAGCACTGCCTTCCTGCATTTCATTCAGCTGCCATTGAATTGTCAGGGTTGACAATAAATGCTTTTGAGATTCAATTACTATTCATCACTGTTTGTGTGTCTGTTACAGATGTCTGTGGCCTTTCAGAGACATAAATCATGGCATTCAGTAAAAGTACAACCACCACTCTTCCTAAACTCTACTAGATCTAAGAAATGATAACAAGAAAAAATAAGAAATTCGTTTTTCAAGTTATCTGATGTTGCACTGAGCCTTCATGCACAATTGAAGCCTAAACAGATACAGAGCAAGCATAAGCAGACATTAAGCTAAAAAGTGTGGTTTATATTGATTTAAAGGCCAAATAATGCACAGACAAATAAATACAAACACTGATATCAGTACAGGATAGCACATTTTCTGCTACGTTACATGTGCAAGCGCATATTTTACTCTCAGCCTCTGTGGTTTCTGCAGACAGATTCATTGCACACTGCAATACAGTGTCTTACCGTATTGTGAACACTGCGTGCACAAAATGTTGTTTCGGCATAAAGTACCTCTTCCTCACACGTCTGGACTGTTTTAATAATAATGTCACATTGTTCATATAAGTCTGAAATGGTGTTTAAAATACAGATATTGTGGCACATCTTCTGAGCACTTGACTTTATTCCAGAATGCTCATATCATTTGATGCAAAAGCTAATACTTGCCTTGTGATCTTGGTTGTTTGCATTTCCTGTGCTTTAATTATATCACCGCCACAACTACAGCCAAGACCAGTACTATCACTATAACTGATAACACCACCCACTGTGACTGCTGCATGAGTTCTGTAATGAACAACAGAAAAACAATCATTATAAATGAGTCCTGAAGTGTCTGATTACAGTCAAGACATTGTTGCCATAGCTCTCAGCGCACTTAACCTGGTTTTGAACAGACAAGGTTGGAAAGCTTGAAGAATATACTTTTTTAAACAAACTCTTTAATCCCTAATATCACCGCTCCGCTGACTTACCTGGACACATGTGAAAGAGTTGAGTGATGTCCAGATGTGTGGTCTGGTTGCTGATGGGATTGTTGAGCACAAAGCTGTAGGTGTTTTTATCCTGATATTCCACCTCCAGAGGTAGAGAGAGACTGATGCTGAGATCAGACACACTGATGCTGGACAATAAACTGTGTCCTTTGTACCAGGAGAGAGTCACATGACCCACATTCACCACTGAACACAGCAGCACACATCTGGACACAGATGAACGTTCAGATGATGATGATGATGATGATGATGATGAACAGTTTGAAGTGTCTCTGGTGATGACAGGAATGGGAAGAGGAGCTGGAAATATTGAGAATAAATGAAAATAGAAATGTTACTTAATTTAAAAGGGGACAAAACTGAAGAAGTGGTATTCTGTGTTTGGACTCTCAATCTGACGGCACCCATTAACTGAAGAAAATCCACTTGTAAGCAAGCAATGTAATTCTTAATTTCTTAAAGTCTTTTCCAATGAAAAAAAAATTGTTTAACTCGTAACCTGAGAGAATATTTCTGAGAAGAAGAGTAGAGCTTATGGTTATGGATACTACTCCTATACGGCATTAAACCTTGTTCAATGAGCAGTAGCTTTGCTTTTGCAGTACTTTCCAGTATTTCTCAAGTATCTTCCTACTTGAGCTGTTTGGCTGTATACAGTCTTTTAAATGTACAAATTATAACTCAGTCAAATACAAACAGGCTTCACTCAAAATCACAGACTTTTGAGAATCAACTTAAAATAAATGAGCACATTTCACAAATTATATTAAATTCATTGTGACATAGCGTAATTCATTTAGGAGAATTGACATGATTTATTCAGATAGATTCCATAAAAAAACAAGCCTTAAAGGGGTCCTATTATGCTCTTTTACAAAGTCTTGATTTTGTTTTGGGGGTGTACTAGAACATGCTCTCATGTTTGGTGGTTCGAAAATTGCATTATTTTTCACATAATGTACATTATTACAATACCTTTCTCCCCAGCCTGACACAAACGACTCGATTAGTTCCAGATTTGATGAAGGACTGCCTTCTGAAAAACGAAATGTGTTGTGATTGGTTAGCTGTCCCTGTGCGTTGTGACTGGTGAACAGCTTAGATGCACAGTTGCCAGTCCATGTATTATACGCGTCTTTGGGCTTCTTTTTTTGGAAATTTGCGGGGGAAAAATCCCAGGTCGCAGGTTGCGTTTTTTCTGGCTTATTTAAAAAAATATGGTTGCTTGTTAGGGAAATCTGACAAGCAACTTTGTTTCTTTATTTATGTTCGCCGTATTGTAATAATAAAAAAAAATAACATATCAGTTAGGTTTTCAAAAATGAGCCAAATTTAAGAACCATTATTAAACCAAATTTAAGTGTTACCTTGTATGTCTCAGGATAATGTCCGTGGACACCACTGTCAATTCAGAAAGTTGAGTTCTGACAAGAGATCTGACATTCGATCTACTTATACAGGCTTAACTTTTGGGTGTGGACCACTTGGTAGAACATTTCAATATCACATGATACATACTCTATGCCAAGCAAAGGAAAAAAAAACAAAAAACTGCGTTTTATTTGACTTCATATAGCACTGAATTATTATTGTTATCTCTTTTACTGTCCTGTATTTAGTCCATCAAAATAATAGGATTTCAGGGGGGAAATGAAAGAAAAAGCACATGAAGCAAAGGGACACTGTGTTCTTTGTCTGCTTGCCCTGTAGGCAAAATGTACCTTTCAAAACCAAAGGTAAATTATTCACGTCTGTTAGGTAAATGAGAATATACTATGATAGAATTTGACTGTTTGTTTCACTGTACTTGTACTTTTCATTAAAAATAGTAAGGTTATAATAAAAAAATAGTGAGTATATTTCATACAATAAATTGTGATTCAGTGTTGTATAGAAAATATTGAGGACTATTTACTAATAAAACCAAGAGATGTTTTTTTTTGTTTTGTAAAGGAAACTTAAGCAGTTTTGAGGCTTAAATTGAGGAACTAATAAAAAAAAATTAAGGACATAAAGCTACCTATTTATTTTAAGAGAATTAGCTCAATTTTGCAGTTTTATTTCAGAGGTGATTGTTAGTTCTAGGGGTCGACCGATATGTGTTTTTCAGGGCCTATGCCGATACCAATTATTACAGATCAAGTAGACTGATAACCGATATTTTGAACCGATATACGTGTCTGGTGTAAAAATGAAAATGAATGCCAAAATTAATAATAACAAGAGCTCTGACAAAAAAAACTTTCTTTAAATGCTTTTAAACATGTCTTTAATTCTGAAAACTGTTAATAACAACAACATTAAATATACAGTAATATTAATAATAACATAAGCCCAGAAGCATTCTGTAAACATTTTGTAAAACTTAAAGTAAACGTATTTAGCGTATTGTGTGATTATTCTCAACAAAAGTTGTAATAATTGTTGTAGTTGTATTAAGTATACAGTAATATATTCGGCTAAACCGAACTTATATTTTGACAGGTTGCCATGAGGACCTTTTAAGTAGGGCTGTAGTACTCGAGTCCGGTCTCGGACTCGAGACGTTTTTCTATCGTCTCGGACTTGTCTTGGACTCGTTGGTATTTGGACTCGGACTTGTCTCGGACTTGGTCATCGGACTCGCCAAATGTTCAAGTTGGTCTCGACCGAGTCCAGCAATATATGCTTTTTTTTTTCTCTTTCAAAACAAAGACTCGCTTGTCCCGCAAATGGGTAATGTAATTGCCATTGGTTTAACTCCATCTAGAACGGGCATTGTCATTGGTCCATCTAGAACGGGCATTGTCATTGGTCCCCTGTTAAATGCACAGCTGCGTCATATGAGTGTGCGCGCTGCGTGGAGGCATAAATTATCTTTATTTTGGCCACAGACACGCTGTCGGCAAGTTGCATAATACATTGAATTTAATGTTCTCTTTCATAGGTAACTCTACGCTGCGTAGCTTAGCTTAACGCATCGGGAACGCCTTCCGCGTGACCGAGTCTGAGCCCATATAGAATCACGCCAATTCATTGGCTGATGGCGCGACGCCGTCTCTGACGCAATGACGTCGTCAGGTCATACTGGCGAACGCGCCATCCACTCCTCAGATTTCTCTGCCTTCACGAAGCGGTTACATCGCCCTTCGTTGTTGCGATTTCTGACCCAATTATTACCTGCGATTATCCATTTGCACTTCGGCGACTGCCTCTGTGGAACTTTGTTCTCCTCGCGGTGAAGTGCCATGGAATTTCGCCGCTGTATGCCACCGTGCACGCGTTTCATCGCTCGCGAAGACCCACACAGTAAGTGTATTTTGTGTTTGGGTTTTTCGCACGCACGTGAGGCGGTTTATGGGACCTCTAACTGCAAAATTTGCGACGATTTCCGTCTCATAACCCTCCGCTCTCGGCTTGAGGATTATGAACGTGAATCCTCCAAATTTTCACGGCGCGCATCGAGCACCAACGCGCCGCCTCGTGAGATCGGCCTCTCGTAGAGCCGCGAGCTGGGGTTCGGATGTCGAGCTCGAGGAGATGGAGAGTGAGCAGACAGGCCTCGCCTTTTCTCTCCCTCCCTCTCCCGATCGCGCACGTGCGAATTCGCCGGTCGAATTTTTGCCTGATTTTCAGTTTCCTAGCCCAAAAGCACGTGATTTCGTCTCTTTCGGGCTAGATGATATTCTGCGCACGGCAGCCTCCGACTCCGAGGATTTTGGGCCTGCTTTAGCAGATGCGCTCCCGCCTAGCGGCCAGGAGGTGCGGCCTTCAGCGACCTACTCCGAGCTCGTGGACGTGCTTTCGCGCGCCACCGAAAAGCTTGCGCTGGATTGGCCCGATGAGCCCCGCGAGTCTCGAGCTTCGAAGCTCGACGATCGTTTCCTCATCGGCGCGCACTCCAAGCTTGAAAGGAGGAAGCTGCCATTTTTCAGTGATCTGCATCGTGAGATCTCCAGTTCCTGGAAGCAGCCATTTTCCTCTCGCCTTACTAACGCGGCAGCCGCTGACTTCACCAACCTTGTGGGTTCTGTGGAGCAGGGTTACACCGCCATGCCGGTGATTGAGGATACTTTGGCCTCACATCTTTCACCTTCTTTGGCTCCTTCTTGGAAGTCCCGCCCCCTCCTTCCTTCCAAGCCGTGTAGGACCACTTCCGCCCTTATCGGGAAGTCCTACATCGCGGCCGGTCAGGCAGGTATGGCCCTTCACACAATGGCCATCCTTCAGGCCTACCAGGCGGACGTCCTGAAGGAAATGGACGAAGGGACCGGCTTAACTCCTGAAGCCGTGAAGGAGCTACGAAGAGCCACTTACTTGGCTCTGAGAGCCACCAAGCACACCGCACGTGCCGTGGGGCGCTCTATGGCGGCTTCGGTGGCCGCAGAACGCCATCTGTGGCTCAACCTGACCGAGATTCGGGAGAAGGAAAAGACGTTTTTAATGGACGCACCCATCTCACAATCTGGGTTGTTCGGGGAGGCTGTTAGCGCTGTAGTGGACAAGTTCAGCTCAGCCAAAACCCAGTCGGCTGCTCTCAATCAGTTCATGCCGAGGAGAGCAAGGGATTTTTCAACTCCCTCCTCCTCTGTGTCTAGGGAGCAGCCGCCCCCCAGGAGGGAGCCCCCTAGCGGCGGAGCCCAGGCCACGCGCCTTCCCCCCACTACGGTTTGGGGAGCCCGCGGCCGGTCTTCTTCCCGCCAACAACCACGCAAGCGGGTTAACATGAAGCGGCCCAACAAGCCTGCCGCTTCGGCTAACCCGGGTCGTTCCTGACCTCCGGGTCGGAATGAGGAGAGTCGTTTCACCGTTACGGGCGAGGCCAGACCGCGAAAGCGTTTCTGCCCGCCCCGAACACGCTCTCCTCACTTAAATCTGTCACAACCACCCTTCGAGGCTTGGTGTGCAGATCCAATTCACCCTCATTTTCACTCGGGCTGGCAGTTGGGGGACGCGTTCGTCTTTCCCCCTTTGCAGCCCGTCCATTCGCCGCCGGCGAGCCGCATGTTAGGAGACACAGCTGTTTCTCTCCTGCAGTGTACGGAACCCGTGCCGGCCACCCGCAGACCTTCTCTCTCCGTCATCCTGAGCAAGGACGCCGAGGGCTCTCCTTTACGGTGGAGGGTGCCGCTGCTTCCAGGCCTTCTCGACACCCCATCTCAGGTATGTCTTCCCTTGCACGACAATATGTTTCCTCTGTCACACTTCCTTCACGAATGGGAGCGTTTACCCGGGGTATCGCTGTGGGTTCTCCGCACAATTCGAACCGGTTACACTCTTCAGTTTGGGAAAAATCCCCCCCGTTTCGACGGGGTTCACCTGACAGTAGTAAACAGCGCCGCCAAGGCTTCTGTTCTACAACAGGAACTTTCCTCCCTCCTGCAGAAAGGAGCAATAGAGGAAGTACCGCAGTCGGAAGTCGAACGAGGTTTCTTCAGCCGCTACTTCCTCGTTCCAAAGAGGGACGGCGGCTTGAGGCCTATCCTGGATCTACGGCGTTTGAATCTTTCCCTCTACAAAGGGAAGTTCAAAATGCTGACGATGAGAACCATCATGTCTCAGGTCCAGGAGGGAGACTGGTTTGTCACCATCGACCTGAAGGATGTGTATTTTCACATCCAGGTTGTTCACAGACACAGGAGATTCCTTCGGTTCGCCTTTGGAGGGAAGGCTTACCAATACAAGGTTCTGCCCTTCGGCCTGGCTTTGGCCCCGAGGACATTTACCAAATGCATGGATGCTGCACTGGCCCCTTTGAGGCTCCAGGGCATCCGTGTACTGAACTATCTGGACGACTGGCTCATTCTGGCTCACTCCAGGGAGCTAGTGAGTCGTCACAGGGATATCGTTCTCGGCCACATCCATTCTCTTGGCCTCAGAATGAACGCCAAGAAGAGTGTGCTCCTCCCATCTCAACGAACTGTATTTCTAGGAGTTCGTTTGGATTCCGTTCAGATGCAGGCCCGTTTGGCTCCTGCCCGGATACCAGTTTTTACAGCATGTTTGGCCCGCTTCAAGCTAGGCCATCATGTCTCTGTAGGTACCTGCCGCAGGCTGTTGGGCCTTATGGCAGCAGCCTCCCCTGTGTTGCCCCTAGGGCTGTTTCACATGAGGCCATTCCTTTGGTGGATGAAGGAGCTGAGGTTACACCCCACTGTACCAGCTACTCGCCTTGTCAGAGTGTTGCGCAGTTGCTGTCGACGCCTGTTAATGTGGCGAGACCCCGTCTTTCTCCGGAGCGGGGTGAGAATGGGTGCGATCCACCGTCGCCATATGATCACGACGGACGCATCAATGACAGGCTGGGGCGCGGTCTTCGAAGGAAGGCCGGCGAGTGGAGAGTGGAAGGAAGAGTTCCTCTTTTGGCATATAAACTGCCTGGAACTCAGGGCTGTCTTCCTGGCTTTGAAGTATTTTCTCCCCATTCTCAGGGAGCATCATGTCATAGTCAGGACGGACAATATGGCGGTTGTGTCCCACATAAACCGCCAAGGAGGTTCAAGGTCGCGCACCCTGGACAGGCTTGCGCGCCATCTTCTCCTTTGGTCTCAAGACAAGTTCCTCTCTTTGAGGGCGGTTCACGTTCCGGGAGTACTGTACCTGGCGGCCGATTTTCTGTCGAGACAGAAGCTCAAGCCGGGGGAATGGATGTTGAACCGTCAGACGGTATCCCAGATCTGGGATCTGTTTGGCAAAGCGGAGGTGGACCTCTTTGCTTCTCAAGAGTCATCCTAGTGCCCGCTCTGGTTCTCCCTGAATTTCCCGACGACTCTAGGCATAGATGCGTTCGCCCACCCATGGCCGAATGTCAGTCTGTACGCGTTTCCGCCAATAAAGCTGATTCCGGCAGTACTATGCAGAGTGAAGGTGAGCGGTGCCCGTCTCCTTCTCATAGCCCCATTCTGGCCCTCCCAGACCTGGTTCTCGGAGCTAACTCCCCTCTTGTATCGGCCTCCTTGGGAGATTCCGATCAGGCGGGACTTACTGTCCCAGCTTCAGGGCAAGATCTGGCATCCTCAGCCGGAGCTCTGGAAGTTGTGGGTATGGCCCATACAGGGCCAAGGGCTGTGATTGATGGTTTGCCTGCCGAAGTTCAGGAAACCATAGCCAGTGCCAGAGCCCCCGCTACCAGGAAGCTATACTCTTCCAAGTGGGGCGTCTTTGAATCGTGGTGTTTGACTCGTGCAATCGACCCAGTTAACTGCCCTGTTGGTCCAGTGCTGGAGTTTTTGCAAGAAAGGCTGACAGCGGGGGCGGCTGCTACCACCCTTAGGGTTTATGTAGCGGCCATTGCAGCTCGGAGAGAGCTGGATGAGATCCCCTTGGGGAGGCATCGGTTGGTCTCCGCTTTCATGCGTGGGGCCAGACGCCTTAGGCCTGTTCGCCCCACGGCAGTTCCTTCTTGGGACTTGTCAGTCGTCCTCGAAGGACTAGTGACGGCCCCTTTTGAGCCCTTAGAGTCAGCTTCGGATCGGATACTGACTCTTAAGGTTGTTCTTCTGAAAAGAGTTGGAGATCTGCAGGCTTTTTCTGTCAGTGAAACGTGTATGGACTTTGCCCCGGGTCTAGTCAAAGTTACCCTGCGGCCTAGGCCGGGTTACATTCCCAAGGTCTTGTCCACGTCGTTTCGTTCTCAAGTGGTCACTCTTCACTCTTTCCATCCCCCTCCCTTTGCTTCAAGTGAGGATGAGAGACTCCACATGCTCTGCCCGGTCAGGGCATTGAAGCTATATGTGGATCGCTCCAAGGTTTGGAGAAAATCTCCCCAGTTATTGATCTGTTTTGGTGCTGGTCGCCGCGGGCTTGCCATGTCAAAGCAGAGGATTTCTCACTGGGTGAGAGATGCTATTTCGCTGGCTTATGAGGCGCGGGAACTCCCTTCACCTCTTAGTCTTCGGGCGCATTCTACTAGAGGCGTAGCCTCCTCTCAAGCTCTTTTTAGAGGGGTACCCCTGGAGGATATTTGTGTTGCGGCAGGATGGTCCTCTCCGCACACCTTTGTCAGGTTTTACAACCTTGACGTTGATACGGCTCCAGGTTCTCAGGTCCTGTCTGTTTGAACCGACCGTATGTTGTTGGTTCATTATTGGGCCAGATAGGCAGCGTTTTCAGCTTGGCGTGTTTGGTATATCGTTCCCGATGCGTTAAGCTAAGCTACGCAGCGTAGAGTTACCTATGAAAGAGAACGTCTCGGGTTACTCGCGTAACCCTTGTTCTCTGAATAGGGAACGAGACGCTGCGTTTGCTGCCAAGCTCCTCACGCTGCCGACAGGGTTCTTTTCGGCAGAGAAATCTGAGGAGTGGATGGCGCGTTCGCCAGTATGACCTGACGACGTCATTGCGTCAGAGACGGCATCGCGCCATCAGCCAATGAATTGGCGTGATTCTATATGGGCTCAGACTCGGTCACGCGGAAGGCGTTCCCGATGCGTTAAGCTAAGCTACGCAGCGTCTCGTTCCCTATTCAGAGAACAAGGGTTACGCGAGTAACCCGAGACGTTTCTCATGCAAACAAAGTCTTAAATGTCACATGAGAGTTCATAGTGGAGAGCCTCTACGCCTCTATGTCGTCATCAGACGCTGCCCTGAACATGTCCCAGTCCACGTGATCAAAACAGTCCTGGAGTATAGCCTCCGATTGGTCGGACCAGCAATGAACTGTCCTGAGGGCGGGTGCTTCACGTTTCAGTTTCTGCCTATAAGCAGGCAGAAGCAGAATGGAAGAGTGATCCGATTTGCCGAAAGGTGGGCGGGGGAGGGATTTGTATGCGTCCCGGAAGGGGGAGTAACAATGGTCCAGTATACGATCTCCACGCGTGTTGATGGTGATGTGTTGAAAGTATTTTGGAGCTATTGTTCTGAAGTTGGCTTTATTAAAGTCCCCCGTGATAATAAAAGCTGCATCTGGGTTCGCGGTTTCCTGCTCACTTATATTCCCGTACAGTTCCCTGAGTGCCTGGTCTGTGTTGGCTTGGGGGGGGGATATAAACAGCCGTGATTATGATCGCTGTGAATTCCCTCGGTAGCCAGAATGGTCGACACAGAAGCATATGAAATTCCAGATCAGGGAAGCAGAAGGATTTAATAGAGTGTATGTTCCTTTCATCACACCACAAGTTGTTAATATAGAAACAAACACCTCCACCTCTGCTTTTCCCTGTGAGCTCTTTTGTTCTATCCGAGCGGTGCACGGAGAAGCCCGTGAGCTCGATGGCTGAGTCTGGAACTATAGCAGACATCCAGGTTTCTGTGAGGCAAATAACACAGCAGTCCCTTGTTTCTCGTTGGTATGAGATGCGTGCCCGCAGTTCGCAGAGTTTGTTATCCAGTGACTGAACGTTGGCCAGTAAAATGGTTGGAAGAGGATGTCGGAAAGCACGGCGTCTCAGTCTGACGAGAACGCCAGCTCTTTTCCCTCTTTTTCGGCGTCGGCGGCGTTTCCTCGATTGCGCGACCCAGACAAAGGGCTCTGATGCCGTGTCTGTGAACAATCCACCGGCATTCAAGAACTCAAAGTCCGGTTTGGGTTGCGCGATGGAGGAACCAATGTTTAAAAGTGTGTCTCTATCGTAGACAGTTATACTAACAACATCTAACACGTAAAACAACAAAAAAACAAATAAAACATACGAAAAACTGCAAAGTATTCCCGGAGCTCGCAACACGGCGGCCATACTCGGCACCATCTTGAACTAAACTCATCATATAGGTTTGGGAGGGCAAATTTAAATAATCAGTCCAGTCCAGAGAAACTGCATCAGATTCAATTAATACAACTTAATTTTTTTTATTAAATGAAAGCAGTTGTACACTGAGATATACAAAACTAAAGACATTTTAATGGAAATTTAACACAAGAATGACGTAGTACTGTTATTTGGTGTTTAGAGCTTATCAAGCACACAATTATGATTATGAAGTCATGTTTCAACACATGCTGAATTTGTTGGTGGTTTTACTAGCTGGTTACTTTCAGTACGTCCGCCAGGTGAATACTGTATGTCTCTCCTAATTTGAGTCATCATTTATGTCTGGAGCACAAACTGTAACTGTAACAGTTACTACATATAGTTATAGTGATGCTTGCCTTAAACAGACTCAGCTGTCTAGTTGCTGAATACTGAATGCAGCATAAAGTTCCTCGTCCTGAGGAAGCTCTGCATCAAACATGTACAAGAGTTCAGGCTCTGAGACTGGGCTCAACCTATAGAAGAAAACTGAACCAGCCTTCCGGTCCAGGAACACACCGAGTTTTCTGGTGGACTCTGCTTGAAGTGGTTTAATTAGTGATTCAGTTTTTTTGGCATGAGTTACACATACATTTTTTAAGCAACATAAACACCAAGACATCTTATTGCGTCCCAGACGTACGGTGTCATTCGCACCCTTCCTCTTGATTCCCTTACAGGCCACACCTATGTGCACACCTGTCCCGATCACATCCACTGTAAAGAAGCAACGTCCTGACAGCGGCTGGCAGCACAGGACCTGGTTGCACTTGTCAAATCTTTTATCATTAACAGGAAACTGTTGCTTCTCTCTCTTACGAACAGCTACTGTGGTTTCCTCGTTCAGATAGAGGTATTCGTTAGCCGTCTGAGGGTCAAAGGTGAGCACGACAGCATCTAAAACAAAGTCAGATTTTTCAGAATATGTCAGATTAAATATCTACAATCAGCATTTGTGTGATTAAAATCTTAAAAAAAGTGATTCAATCTGTCACTGTAAGGATGGGGATCGAAAATTTGTGCTGGACGTCTTCGACGAGGAATTAAGAAATTCAAATAAATAAATAGGCCTGTGTTTCGTCGATGTCTGTTCATTTCAAACATTGTGGCAACGAGTGGCCATGGTGACTCGCCTCAAAGGGTTTCTGCTGAAGGTTTTCTGATCGGTTAAATATTTCAAACTGATTCTGTCATCTTGTAGTCATTAATTATAGTTTCTTCATATTTGGTGATCAGAACAGAAATCTTACCAAAATAAAAATGAAACCTATAAAGATAACTAGGGCTGTGTAAAATGACCAAATAAATAGGTAAAATGAATGTGTTCATATATTTATTATTTTTGTTTTTATTTACTAATGATAATTAGGCTGCATTTTGCAGGATGACTTCCAGCAGTAGGCCATAAACATTAGCTAAAAGCCAAGAAAATAACATGTTTAGCTAACATGTTATTTTCAGTATAAAAACTGTTTTTTCCTTCGGAGCAGGAAACCTGAAGTGGAGCTACGTACTGTGCAGCGTAATAATTATAGCTTTTATTTTGTATTCAGTGCCTTTATTTACTTTAATGTCCTCTTAATGCTGCTTTCACTTCACAAGCATTTATAAACCAAAACAGCAAACACACAGCTCATGTGTGAACAGCAAAGTGCTGTTATTCATTTCACATATGAGGAGTTTGTTTAAAGGCATAATGCCAAAGAAAAATCCTTTTAAAAAGTACATAATTTAATTGTAAAGATATGAATATGTTTGTTAAAATAGCATTATTATTATTATTTTGATTAGAACTCTTGGTCTTTCGAACATGGGATGAGTCAGAACTTTAAACACGGCTTGAAGCGAGCAGCGTGTCAGGAATAGAAGATTTCTACTAGAAGAAAGGAGAGAGAATATTGAAACTTTAGGGTGTGGAATTTTTTGTACACAAGTGTAAACTTTCGCCATCACAGCACAGTCTATTTTGATCACCCGTATCTATACTACATGAGCACCCATATATCAACTGATCAAGAATTAATACAATTACTCTTTCAACAATTACATTTGCAGAAAGCACATCATTTGTATAAATTATATTGCAGAAGGAAACGTATATTAGTATTTTAGCAATAGTAAAGATGCATTTCCAAAAGCACAAATTTAAATAACAGGCTCTTAATGTTTTAGTAACATTATGAGACTGTCTTGAACACTATTTAAGACTCAGTTGTTAATATTCCAGTTGCAATAATTATTACCTGAGAGTTCACAGTTCCTGCTGAAACACATAATTTTAAAAACTGTAATTATGGCCAGCACTACACAAACTATCACTGATATTAGAATGGTGGCTCTGTTCTCTAATATTATAAATATACATTTGATCAGTTCTTGCATCATTGTGAAACAAAACCATGACCTAGATATTGTTACTGCAAAAGTAGCAGTCTACTTGTAGCTTATAGAGACACAATACTTCTTATGTCAGTATTTTTAATCAATGCAGGCAAATAGATTGTCAGTCCTGTCCTACAAAGAGCAACTTTACACAGACTTTATTGCCACCACTGATGTACCTTCACAGTGCAGTGTATCTTACCTGAAGGAAGGGGAAGAATAGCTTTCAATCAGAGTTGGTCAGTTTTCTCTGTATGATGGAATAATAGATCATGCCAGTATTTAGTTAAAATATAATTAATATAGTTTAGTTTAATCAAAAAATATTTAAATATTGATGATTTTGATGTTGTGTCAAACACTGTCCTACAAATAATAGTACAACTCTTAAAGCAACCTTCGTGTCCACAGTCAAGTTTATTAACTAAATAAACCACAGGCAAGTTCAATATACAGGCTTTTGAGCCAAATCACCAGAGCCATAACTGATGAACTGGTTCAACATCTCAGCAGAACGTTCTCCAGGAACAGGGCCGCATAATAAAAAACACTGATAGTATAAGCATAATTATCAAATGTTCTAAATAAACACTGTTATACAAATTCATTTGAATATCACAAGTCTAGACTAGATGGTGCTTGGTTTTGTTGGCAGCTCTGCTGTGAAAAGATTAATCAGATTTTTCTCAAGTCTGGGCAGGAGAATTAACTAGAGGATAATGAAATGACGTTTCTGACAAAATGTGGCTCGGTGTCCTGATACCTGTCTGTAATGGTCTCAGTAGGAATGTGTTCAAATTATATAGTTAAAACAAATAAAACATTGACATCTCCGTCTAAGAGAAAGCACCAAAAATAAAGGCAAATAAAAATACATAATAGGGTCCGGGAACAAAGAGCTTGACACTTTTTACCTAAAAAAATGAATCCTGTACTTTTTTATCAATACTTCTCATATTAGCGCACATTAATTCAATGCAGTCACAAGCTTTCTCCTGGTTTTTATCCATATGTCATTAAAGTTAGCATTCTTTTGCTCATGATCTTAGTGGTGAAATGGAGCATCGCCTGGAATGGCTGTATCAGAGATCTGTCGTACAGCGTCTGCAGTCTTTTGCAGATCATAATTTGAGTGCATAATGCTTTCTGCTTCATCAGATACCTGTAAGAAAATAGAGAAACAATCAAAACAAGAAAAACAAAGAGACGGTGTTGATGAGATCTACACACCGTGAAACCTAAACTGAGAATAACGTCAAATATTAAGTGTAAAATGTTCAACATTACTTTGAGTTTTACTTTTAACTTCACTTTTCACAAAAGTGATGATCATTCTATAAAACAACATCATCTTTCCTCACTCCAGCCATTATCCAGTGAAGATCTAGTGAGTTTGGTCTTGGTTAATTTACTTCATTAGTGAAAAAAGTCTAATTAAAGAGATTAGTTATGAAAAATTTATTTCATAGTCATAGGAACAAGTATGCAATTTGAAATTAAGATGATGAAACTAAAGAGTAAAGGTTTTTACACCATTCTTTTGGCAAGCAAAGTCATTTTATTATCAAATTATATTACCACTTACAGGTCAACTGTCAAAATTGCCATTCCGCAAATGTTCTTATATGCAATTGTTATGTTTTGCTGCTGGATAACAACTGCAATAAATGTTATATGCTCAGGAATATAATATGCCTAATGTACAAAATTTACATTCACAAACACTGTGAAATAGTAAAGCAGGCACACCACACATCCTATTTTATTTGTTTTTACACCAAAATCAGTTTCAGTACGAACCTCTTGATCGTCTGGAGGTCATTCTGCAATAGATCCCCACACTTACTGCAGTCATGACCAAAAACACTAAAATCGGTGCTATTATCAGTCCAATAAGTGAATATTGGTACAGCTCTGTAAAAGACAAAGAGAATTTTGAAATGAACATATCTGGGTCCTTTCAGAACCAAACAAAAGTGTAAATCACAGGTGTTTTTATGTAACAGAAAAAACACAGTATGTGAAAATACAAATATGTTGATATCTGTATATGAAAGCTACATCTGAAAATTTTGTATATGTAATGTTAATGCCAACTCGTGACTCTTATGTATGAACATTGCAATGTAAGTGAAGGCGATTCACACAAAATTAAACAGATCACCTAGTGTAAAATCACAGCTGACGTACCTGAACATGCGTGACAGATTTGAGTGATGTCCAGATGTGTGGTCTGGTTGCTGATGGGATTGTTGAGCACACAGCTGTAGGTGTTGTTATCCTGATATTCCACCTCCAGAGATAGAGAGAGACTGATGCTGAGATCAGACACACTGATGCTGGACAATAAACTGTTTCCTTTGTACCAGGAGAGAGTCACATGACTCACATTCACAGCTGAACACAGCAGTGAACAATTGAGGTTTGATGAAGAACATTGTGAAGAGCTATTGGTGATGACAGGAACAGGTAAAGAACCTGAAAACAAATACATTAAAAAAACAACTGCAACAATAATTCAGATGACCGTTGTCTGATTTATAACTTGCTTACCATAGACAGTAGCACCAAAACATTTGAATGCTTCCAAGTTTCCACTTCTGGTGTTGGTATACTCGTAATGTCCAGTGTCTTTTGTGCTGGTATTTCTGATTGTGAGAGTCCCAGTCCGACGATCAATCTTAAATCTCTCGCCGAAACTCTCATCATCACACGTAATCACTTCCGCGTCAGTGATTTTAGTCACACATAGCATCGCACTTCTAAACCACCACTGTATCATATCATCTACCTGTAGTTCAGTAGAATCTAGGTGTAAAGTCACAGAATCTCCCTCCATGACTGAAATTTTCTCAGTAGATCTCGGACCTGAAGAACACACAATTCCAGTAGAAACTATTATGACACTAAAATTAGTCTTAGTGTAAGTCCTTTAATTTATCGGAGAGCTTTGTTAATATGTTCAGACGTTAAGTCACCCTACTCACATGTTCTGGATACGAGTTGTGTCGATTCCACCAGGAGAAAAATGATAATACTGTAACCTACAATGTCACGGAGTTACAAACGATGAAGACGTGCTGAACTAAATCGCATCACGAGATGAAGGTAAAGAGACTAGAGGATTATTGTAGTCAGAACAAACATTTCGCACTTACCTTGTACACGCAGTAGATTAAAACAGAAAAAAGCACGAGAGATATTCATATTCTGCGTCAAGTGTCTTCAAAAAAACATCTTTAATCACAAAACGGTCCCCAGTGGAAAAAAGGAAGGAAACCCTCTGCGCGCCCGTCTTAAACAAAAACATGTGACGCCCTGCTTGCTGCTTCTTTCAGTTGCCACCTCTCGCGAGACAAATAAACATAACCCACTCTCCCAAAAGTTCCACAGCGGGAACATTAATATAATCAGAGGTGGAAAGAGTACAAAAATATTGTACTCAAGTAAAAGTACCATTACATTACTGACATTTTACTTAAGTACAAGTAAAAGTACCAGTCTAAAAATCTACTCAAGTAAAAGTAAAAAGTAGCTCATTTAAAATTTACTCAGAGTAAAAATTACTTAGTTACATTTTAACAATGGGAGGGAGGGAAAAATGGGATCGACCAAAGATGTCAAACTCAGTACCTGGAGGGCCACAGCCCTACACAGTGTAGATATAACCCTAATTAAACACATCTGATACAGCTAAACTAATCATTTAGGCTTATTTGAAAACTACATGGTGTGTGTGTTGGAGCAGGGTTGGAACTAAACTCTTTAGTGCTGTGGCCCTCCAGGAACTGAGTTTGACACACCTGGGATAGGCCTATAAATCTCAAACTAGGTGTTTTTAATTAAATTAATCGGTTAATTAGAATAATAAGACATTTGGGCTGTTACCAGGCAAATTAAATCAGTATCAACAAAATGCATCTTTGCAATGCAGAGGAAACGCAGAAGCTTCATCTGAAGTGGCATAGATGTATTACACACTGACATGAATGCATTTAGCCTGCAGTTACAAATGCAGAAATAATGTTTAGATAAATAAGACATAAAATGTGACCCTGAACCAGAAAACCAATTTCCTAAATTGCGATTTATACATCATCTGAAAGCTGAATAAATCATATTTCCATTGATGTATTGTTTGTTATGATCGGACAATATTTTTAAATCTGGAATCTGAGGGTGCAAAAAATCCAAATATTGAGAAAATCTCCTTTAAAGTTGTTCAAATTAAGCTCTTAGTTTTGATATATTTACAGTAGGAAATTTACTAAATACATTAATGGAACATGATCTTTACTTAATATGCTAATGATTTTTGGCATAAAATAAAAATGTATAATTTTAACCCATACAATATATTGTTGGCTATTGCTACAAATATACCCCAGTGACTTAAGACTGGTTTTGTGCTCCATGCCAGGGTCACAAATGTTAAATAGTCATTTGAAATTAAAAATAAATAAATCAAAAGATACTTTAAATGTTAAATTAGAACCACCAGTAGGTGTCAGCAAGTCACGGTTAAGAGAGTCATTGCGATTGAACAGAATCATTTAAACGGTTAATTCAAGGAATGAAACACCGTCATTGCTCAGAGTCAGAGACGCAAAACTGTGTATGGAATTATTTTTGTTGTCGAAATAGAGCAAAAACAGGCAATGTGTCTAAAACGTAAGTCTCTTAATTAACTTGTTTTTTTAACTGTGTAAAAAGCAAAACTACAGGCCTATGTAATCATGGTGATTTTTTGAGAAAAACGGCATTCTTCATGTGATGTTGACTTACTATATTAAATTATATAAATATATACATTTTCTGCTTCTATATCTTCAATTTTGTGATCATTCTAAACGCATTTTAACAGACTGAATCACGCAGTGAAAGAAAGCACTCCAGATGCACACGGATTAGTCTAATCTAACGTTACTAGATTTCACAGCACACTGTTTAGAGCAGCGATTCTCAATTCCAGTCCTCGCGCCCCACCGCTCTGCACATTTCGTATGTTACTCTTATCACTTCAGACGTTTGTTCTATTCTAACGCAAGTGCCCTGCGAAGTGGACATCACACGATATTCCTCCATGATTCCAGTTCGAAGCGAACGTATTCCATTCATAGTGCATTGAAGTGTGCGAGACGTGAATTTAAATTGTATATATTTACAGACGTATATGATGTCACACTCGTCCGTGCGTAAAGATGTTGCGCAACGCAAATCCATGAATGAATGTTCTGAAGTGAAGTAAACTTCAGCGGCTTTCCCCTGCTCAGGGAGTAGGGAGCAATGGACACTGTGTAGGGAGCATGTCAATCGGAACACAGTTCATTCATGGAGCGCACTTCTAACGAGCTGATTATCTGAATCAGGTGTGTTAACTAAGAGAGACATGAAAAATATGTAGAGCGGTGGGGCGCGAGGACTGGAATTGAGAACCGCTGGTTTAGAGTGATTTGTTTGGTTTTTGGCAAAATACTGATAATGTCAAATCGCACATCGTTAAAACAACAATTACTATATTTTCGCAGACGATATTGCACACCCTGCACCACTGTCTTTTTGGCTCATTTGTGCAAAACCTTTTGCTAAACCGTAAAAGCTTCATTTTAACCACCAATGCAACGATGCAAGTATTTACCTTATCTCCACATGCTTGCGAAGGGTGATGTCGATATATTTATAAGCTGCTAGTTCGGTCTCCCGAGGCAAACACAACTAACACTGCATAATAGAGCATGAATATATGGCCAGGGGTTCACTTCATTCCTTCGAGTTCAACTTCAGCAGAGTACGACGGGGTCTGGTTTTCAGCTGGGTCTGCACCATTAACGCCTGTCTTGTTCGTCTGCATCTTTCTTGTGATTTTAGCGCCAGTTTCTTCTTCTGCCCATTATTTGCTGCAGTTGTTTCCACGGAGCGATTTTTTTTTACTCAGTAACGAATGAGTTTTAAAATGTAGCGAAGTACAATACTTCGCACAAAATATACTTAAGTAAAAGTAAAATTACAGATTAAAAATATTACTTAAAAAAGTACAAGTACACAAAAAAGCTACTCAATTACAGTAACGCGAGTAAATGTAATTCGTTACTTTCCACCTCTGAATATAATAAATACCAGAAATAATACCAAATACATTGAAATATTATAATGTATACAAATTATAAACACTATAATCATAGCCTTTTCCCCTCATTCCAAAACAAATCATTTAAATGTAACGGTGTGCAGAACAGATACTAAAGCGAAACTGAAAGTACCGTTGGGATCACGTACCTCTCTCATTCTGCTCAAATTCAATGTTTCCGTATTCACAATGTATTTCAATGTTAAACTATTATTCATAATGTAGACTAAGCTTCATGCACGTTTGCATATCGACGGAAAAGATCATCCTCTTCACATACGCATTAATGCGCTTGGCATAACAGCAGCTGTAGACCGGTTTTACTACGGACTCTTTAAATTGATACATATGTTTGGCTGACTGTATTTTATTTTGATAATGAACAGACTGTGATGGCAAGTTTTAATTGCTAGACTATGTGGTGTGTGTGTGTGTGTGTGAGGCACAGGCGCGATCAAATAGCTGACATATTAAATAGGCTACTCTATTTTTGGTCATACAGATAAGAGTTAGACAACCCGAAAAGTGTTAAAAAAATAATAATAAAAACTAACACTTCTCTATTACCTAACTTCTCTATTATTTTTGTATTCTATCTATTTATTTACTATATAATTAACAAAAGCAAAAACGGCCTCTAACACTAGCTTGCTCTATTATTTTTCTGTTCTGTTTTCTTTTTATTTATTATATTATAATAATAATAATATAAAAAAACTGCTATGTGTACTGCGCATTGCTCTTCTGTTGGTTTTGATTGCTTCTATTGTCCTCATTTGTAAGTCTTGGATAAAAACGTCTGCTAAATGACTAAATGTACATTTTTACTTTTATTTTTGCACACTCGCAATAAAAAGAGCATTTGCGTTTTTTGTAATTAAGCAAACAAACAGGATGCACGTTCTGTCATTTCAGTTTCCTTTCCGTGAACTTGTTTACGGCTCGTCGCGCATCACATCTGTTTTATATGTTAATTATTTATGTCAGATATATTTTGAATTATACCATTTCTGTATAGATTATGATTGTATTTTGTTTTTGTGGAAACAATTTTTGTTATTTTTAAGGTATCTTGTGCCTATACATTTCCTTAAATCACCCTGGCGACTCATTTTTGACCCAGTGTTTGAAACCTAGGCTGTAGTTAGGTCCATGCAGAAACTTGTGTACGATGCTCTATAGTTGTGGCATTACCATTTATTGACGTCATTGAATGTTCCGGGAAAACGTACTCGGTTACTATCAAAACCGAGTTGACCCTGAGCCCCAGGCAACCTAATGGCGCTTTTCCACTGCATGGCACGGCACGGCACGGTACGGTTCAGTACGGTTCACTTTTGGGGGGTTTTCCACTGGTTACTGTACATGGTACCTGGTACCTTTTTAGTACCACCTCGGCAGAAGCAGTTTTAATATTATTTCACGAGTTCACCCTTACATTTAATCTGATAGCAATAGTAAGCATATTTTGGCTTGCTGTCCTGGGGGAGGGCTCCGAGCCCGGAACATGGCCCGAACCCAGAGAACTCCCCCGTCCCTGATGAGGGATGAAATAGATTAGGGGTGAGGAGTTGGGGTGGAGGAGGGATGCCGGAAAACTGTCACTGGACAGAGGTAGGCAGGCTGTATCTATTATATATATGTACGCGTTGTGCTCATTAGGATGGTTAGCTAAACGAGTTGCACCTGTGCCAAATCGGTTGATTATCTGATCGTGCTCCTCCCGAACCTTGTTAATAAAACATCATGTGACATGACATCTGACGCACAGACGCCATTGGCACATGCCACTATGCTCCGTGACACATGACAAAAACCTGTGACATGTCAATGGATGCCATTGGCACATGACAAAAACCTGTGACATGTCAATGGATGCCATTGGCACATGCCAAAACCTGTGACATGTCAATGGACTGCGTCTTGTGTCACATTGTCGTGCTGCGTGTCGCACCTTCGGTAGTGACTGACACCTGCCCTAGGTGCCGCTGCTTAATGTAGATTGCGTGACAAGCACGTCAGAACGATATTGATTTAACAGTATGTTGCGGTAAAGTATACGATTTATTGCATCGCGAAATTCATTTGTACGTCAAATATTCCTCTGTTAAGATTCAAATGTGTCCAATGCCCCTTAATGTGTATTTTTCATTGTAAGTTTATTTCCAGTAGCCTGCTTTGTACAATAGCCATACATTCAAATACGTAAATAGGCATTTTTTTCTGACACTTGCCTATCCAAAATTACATAACAAATATAAATTGTTTCTCTCTTGAGAAACAAGATACCAAAAAATGCAGATGAGCTGAAGGCCATCATGTGCTAAACATCAGTTACTCACCATAGACAGTAACACAGAATCTCTTCAATGAGGTATTTCAAGGCTGCTTTACGGAGCCATTCCTAGTTTCTTATTTTAGTTTCAGTCTAGTCTTTCCGTTTTGCCTTGTTGTCTGGTTCCTGACCTTCTGCTTGTTATCTGGATTATCTCTCTGCCTTGCGCTCTGGATATTGTTCGCCGATCGTAGACCACACCAGTTTACTTGAGTACTCCTCCACCTTGCCCCTCTACCGGTTTGCCATTTGTTCGACCCTGCATGTGTTTTTGACCATGTCTATCAATAAAAGCTTGCATATGGATCCGCACGCCTCTCATCTTGTCAGCCCCGTTACACCACCACACGAGCATGAAGCTCGTCTTCCATAGAGTGTTGCAGGAATGAGTCCTTTAAACCCAAAAACAAGTTAGCATTTTTGTATTATTATTTTTAGCTCCATTGTCCTGCAGTCTGTTTTTTAAAATGGGGTTTTAAGTGAGTAGTCTATGATTTTTGTGTGGATAACAAATAATATGTTTGAGTAAATTAGACTATTTCTTTGTTTAGTGTATGACATAAATACCTTAATATCCCAGTTGATTTCTTAAAGATTTCACTTGTCTTGAGGTGGTTGCTAGCAAGTGTCTAAATTGGGACTACATAGAGGTTACCAGGGACATTAAAATTAATTACACTAAACAGGTAAACTCTTCTCATTAGTCACTTTCACATCCTCAATGTGTTTATAATTTCACTTTTGAAAACTGTTCTAACTCAAACTTTCCAAATTGTAGATTTAAAATAATGAGCCAGCCTGAAAAACACTGTCTTCACCATTTATAATGGGCTACCATTGGATTTTAGACTGTATTCCAAATAGAACTATTTCTGGAATGTTTTACAAATTTGTCACTCTGAATCTTTGAACTGCAATCAGTTAATATTATAAATCAACCATTTAAGAATTTAAGAAGTAACCTGTTAAATTTACTCCAGAATCATAAGAAAAAATATACATGCTGTCTGTTTTTGTTTATAATTCCTGCAAGGTGGAAATATTTATCATGCAAATCACTGAAAGCAATAAACAGTGAGAAAGTTTGCATATGGTAAAACAGCTACCTGTATCAAAAAACAAACACAAAACAATTCTGGCTCAGCCCAGGTTATTTGTATTCAAAGAAAGGAGGTGAGAACCCTGACTAAATGGTGTCAGGAGAACCACCTCTCACTCAACATCGACAAGACCAAGGAGCTGGTGGTGGATTACAGGAGACAGAGCAGAGAACACACACCCATCACCATCGACAAGACACCTGTGGAGCGGGTGACCAGCTTTAAGTTCCTCGGCGTTCACATCACCGAGGATCTCACATGGTCTGCTCACACAGATGCAGTGCTGAAGAAGGCACATCAGCGTCTCTTCTTCCTGAGACGGCTGAGGAAGTTTGGAACGAGCCCCAGAATCCTCAGATCCTTCTACACCAGCACTGTGGAGAGCATCCTGACCGGCTGTATCACCGCCTGGTTTGGAAACAGCACCGCTGGCAACCGCAGGGCTCTGCAAAGGGTCGTGCGAACTGCCCGTCACATTGTTGGAGGTGAGCTTCCCTCCCTCCAGGATATCTACACCAGGCGGTGTACAAGGAAAGCCCGGAGGATTATCAAAGACTCCAGCCACCCGTCCCACAGACTGCTCTCTCTGCTGCCCTCAGGGCGACGTTTCCGCAGCATCCGATCCCGCACCAGCCGACTGAGGGACAGCTTTTTCCCTCAGGCTATCAGGCTAATGAACAGTCACAAATAACCCACCTACATCACACTCCCACTCACACAACATGCCATGCACTGCACTGCACTTTAACACAGTTCAACTGGGCTACACGCACACACTGCACTAACACAACCTATCTGCTATCACTGGACACCATACAATGCACATCCACGACACTGCATATGAATAATCTGTTGCACCTTTGCACATCTATCTGCTGCTCAACCAATCTGCTGTTAATTTATAATCTGTTACACCTTCACATATTACTATGCATAGATGTGGACATAATGCAGACGTGTAAATACGGTGTATAATGTGTATTAGTGCATTGGTAACGAAGTATGTCTTTATAGTACACTAAGCGTACTGAGTGCATGTATGTGTATTTTGCACATTGTCTTCTGTACAGTCTGTAAATATGTACTGTCCATATGTAAATTGTTGTTTTGTTTTTTTGCACTGTCTGGAGCACGCTCGTAAGAATTTCTCTCACCAAGGCACTTGGTGCTGTGGTGATGTGACAATAAAAGTGATTTGATTTGATTTGATTTGAAAGTGATTACTGCTGGTGTCTTATTAACATTAGGTTTCGTAGCCTATAAAATGTAACAATTATGTTTTTATGAGGTTTCCTGATATCCTCCAACCCACAGTTCTGGATGTATTGTGGCCGCAAAGCTTACCCCTCGACTACTCTGGCTCGATTGCTATTCCTGCGGTAAAACACGCCCTCCTCATTACCCTACAAAGAAATGTAGAAATATATACATCTGAAAATAAACAAATGTGGAATTAAATAAATACATAAATAAATACATAATTATAAAAATAATTAAAATTGGAAATAAATACATGTTTAAATAAATAAAAAATTGGAAAAAATTAAAAGATACATAAATAAGGAAATAAAATTATAAATAATAATTTATTTTTGCTTTCTTACATTTCTTTGTACGTTTCATTATTTGTCTATTTCTAATTACGGCAGGATTGGCATTCCATACATGTGAGCCAATCACAGTGCTGTCACCTGACTAATCATTCTGGAGCTGCAGGAAATAAAACATCCTTACAGTGCTGACTGACTGATGACAACACAAACACAGAATGTCCAAAACAGTTCAACAGAATGTGTAGATGAGTTCAAAATTCATATGAGTCTTACATGTATGTTCATCTCCTTAGGACTGCTGGTATAATAACACAAAATAGGCCAGTACATATGCATAATACATTTCAGAAACGTTAAGAACTGGTCTAAAAATGAACAATAAAATATAGAACCAATATAGATGATAAATACAGGATTATGTACTCTATATATATATACTAATGTGCTAGACAGAGCAGCTTCATCTCTGTCGTTTGTGCTGCGAGGTGTCAACGTTCAGCTGCTCAGTATGTACTTACAGGACTTACGGGTTTTAATTTGTTTACGTGTAAATACAAACTGTCTTTGATAATTGTATAAATCTATCATATGGCCATTATATAAATTATTTGTATATTGTACTGTATATAAGATGATTGTAAAATATTAGAAAATCTTCTCTTTATCTTTCTCTCCTTCTCTTGCTAGCTTGTATTTATTTGAACAATGTCTGAGACTTGGTGTTATTGGCACTTCCTCTGTATGTTTGCCTCTTCAAGATTAATCGCTTTATGTATTCCCCAATTATAAGTCGCTTTGGATAAAAGCGTCTGCAAAATGAATAAATGTAAATGTAAAGCAGGGGTGCCCAACCCTGTTCCTGGAGATTTATCTTCCTGCAGAGTTCAGCTCCAACCCTCATCAAACACAAATGAACCAACTAATTAGGATCTGAAGGAGCAGTTGATAATTATAGACAGGTGTGTTTGATCAGGGTTGAACTGAACTCTGCAGGAAGGTAAATCTCCAGGACCAGGGCTGGGCATTTCTGCTTTAAATGCTTGTCTTTAGCCCCCTCTGGTGGTGTATGTTTAATATATACTCTAAATATTACACAGTCTACAGACACACAAGATAATAATTTCACAATAACACAGAGTTTAAACAGAGTGAAATGTAAGTAATACATCTCAAGCCCCACCAGTGATTCCAGCATCTTACACTAGCAGAAATACAACCCTTTAAAAACCATATGAAACTATTTTTAAATATGTCTGACATTCAATTTGTTTTATTAGACATCAAAGTAAAAAAGCTTTAGATTGGAACTATTTTTTTTTCTTCAGGTAACTGCTAACAAGTATTTAAATACACAATAATCTACATTTTGTATACAAATTGACAATATTAAATATAACTTTAGATAAAATACAATATATAAGATCATGCAAATTGAACGGCTCCTACAGGAGACCCAATAGGAGTACTGAGATCTGCTTTTTGAGTTTCACCGTGTGTTGATGGTGCACATCTGTCTCGGTTCTGCCCACATCCAGCAATGATTTCTGTTTGAGACAGAGAAATATTCTTTGCAAATGAATCCCTTTTGAATATGGTTTAACATCTGTATTCACACACAGTTTAGAGTAAACTATTTATGTTCTGAATAAATATTAATTTAAAATTTAAATAGTTTTTACATTTCACTACTTACTGATATGTCTAAAGGTGGCGTAAACAATCAGGTATAATATAATTATCATCACGCAGCAATACATGAGTATGAACACTAACAATAGCACTAAACAACGCAACTACCGGTTCGTCACTTAGTTGTGCGAACAAAAACATATATGTGCTGTTATGAATTTCTTCCGTAACTGTTTTACTCAGATTTGTTCCAAATATTATACACTTAATAGTCTGCTAGTTGTGTTAAATATATTTATATACAGAAAGTGTCATATTATATAATGAAGAAGATAATACTTGCCCTCTGGTGTTGCTTGTTTGTGCTTCCTGCAGTGAAAGTATATCACAATCACAACTACAGGCATGGCCAGTATCAATAAGCCAACACATATCTGCAGTAGAATAAATGTGAAATCTGTAAATCTAGTCAATGAATCCTGCAACTTCAATCAAGACATTGTATAATGATGTTGATCTCTATATAAACCTCCATCATGAAGTCACAGACAATGTAAACTAAAGATATTTGATATGATGATAACAGGGAAAAAAAGCATCTATCTAAACCCAAATCTATTAACGTCTAAAGTGACAATGAAAGTTAACTTTTTCACTACTTGAAAAAACACTTGAGGTTACATAGTTAAACACAATCTTCAGTTTAATGCTCATAAAGACAAACGAGCACAACAACTGCTATGCTGCAGCATTTACAACCATTAACATCCAACAAAAACTACAGAGCAACTTGGGATATAATCACTAATATCACAGCTGATGTACCTGCAAGTCGATTGATGTCCGTAAGTTCACAACGACATCTTACTCTGACAAACTTTACCTGTTTGGACTGGAGACGTCAGTAAAAGACTCTTTATAGATACTTTTCGTCATGGCAAAATTATTTGTATTGGGGCAACACCGATTTAATAAAACAAACACAGGGTCAGTACAGTTTTAGGTAGTTTAATATATGAATGTAGAAACATATAAAGGTGTTGTTTACATTGTATTACTTTACTCGTGAGAGTAGTACAGTATTAGTATGTTATAAACAGTAAGGGATACATTACAGAAAACAGTATTTGTACACTTTTTCTTATTGCTGTGTACAACATTTTCTGTTGAGCTCAGAGCTAAAATGTAAAATACAGTGGATTAGTTGCACAAACATGTCCTGTCTGACAAGCTAAACAACTAACTGCACACAAGTAACAGCTGGGTGGTTAGGGTTGGATTAAATTGAGCGCAGAACATTCAGGATCTGATCTGTTTGAAAAAAGGAAGTCTATATAATAACTGAACGGTTAACTGTTAAAATTCAATCACAGTGCTGTAAATGTCACCTGACTAACCATTCTGGAGTTTCAGGAAGGAAAAACATCCACAATGTTACAATGTTGATCGGCTGATGACACCACAAACACAGATGGTCCAGAACATTTGATCAGAATGTGTAGATTAATTCAGACGGTTCATTTGAATCTTACACTGACTTTCATCTCCTTAGAAGTGCTGGTACAATAATACAAAATAGGCATTTTAATACAAAGTTAACTTTTTAGAAGTGTTAAGAACTGATCCAAAAATCAACAATAAAATATAGAAAATGTATACAAAATTACATACAAAAATATATATTTTGTATGCCAATAGTAATAAAAAACAAATACCAAAGTTAGTAAAAAATCAAAGGGCTGATAGTAGAAAAAATACATGAGGCTTTTGTTTAGACTTAAGTGTCTACTGTGAATGTTTTAACAGAGTATAAGAGAAAGATTCCAGCTGAGCTTGCATGAACATGTCTTGTCTAACAGGTAAACAACAACAAGTAACAGCAGGCTGGAAGGCACAGATGGCAAACACTGAAAGTCTAATGTAACACTAGGTTTAATCCAATAAAACATATCTATTCGACTTCACAGATGAGTTGTCAGTGGTCAGACTTACCCACATGGGTGGTGATTATTCGGAAATATGACTGCTGAAAGCTAACTAGCCAATCAAAATCAAGTATTCCAGAATAATGAATAATACAGATATAGGATGTTAATGTATTCGCTATCATTCTATGACATGGAATGTCAGTTATATAGGATGTTAATGTATATAGGATGTTAATGTATTCGCTATCATTCTATGACATGGAATGTCAGTTATATAGGATGTTAATGTATTCGCTATCATTCTATGACATGGAATGTCAGTTATATAGGATGTTAATGTATATAGGATGCTAATGTATTCACTATCATTCTATGACATGGAATGTCAGTTATATAGGATGTTAATGTATATAGGATGTTAATGTATTCGCTATCATTCTATGACATGGAATGTCAGTTATATAGGATGTTAATGTATTCGCTATCATTCTATGACATGGAATGTCAGTTATATAGGATGTTAATGTATTCGCTATCATTCTATGACATGGAATGTCAGTTATATAGGATGTTAATGTATATAGGATGCTAATGTATTCACTATCATTCTATGACATGGAATGTCAGTTATATAGGATGTTAATGTATATAGGATGTTAATGTATTCGCTATCATTCTATGACATGGAATGTCAGTTATATAGGATGTTAATGTATATAGGATGTTAATGTATTCGCTATCATTCTATGACATGGAATGTCAGTTATATAGGATGTTAATGTATTCGCTATCATTCTATGACACGGAATGTCAGTTATATAGGATGTTAATGTATATAGGATGTTAATGTATTCGCTATCATTCTATGACATGGAATGTCAGTTATATAGGATGTTAATGTATTCGCTATCATTCTATGACATGGAATGTCAGTTATATAGGATGTTAATGTATATAGGATGCTAATGTATTCACTATCATTCTATGACATGGAATGTCAGTGTAAGCCAGAGAAAAGGGTGATACTGAAATAGTGATCAAATACTGATGACACTTAAACACTAGGTTTCAGTCCCTTATGTTCACAACTGTGCACAATTTGTCACTATCTGAACATTTAAACTCTGTTCTTTGAGATAATTGACCCTGAAGTTAATACTTGAAAATGACTTTTTCATGTCTGTTTCATATTAGTCGCACACAATGCCAATACCACTGATAATGTCATTTTGCATTAACACTTGAGTATATGATGTGATCTTCTTCATTGAGTTTCTGGAAGAAAACAAAAAACATGAATATCAGGAATTAAAACATGTACAACAATGTGTGTAAGTTTATATGTATATAAGTAGTGTTTGTGTGTACACACATATATACCAACGTGTCATGTTCTTGACTATAAACACTATAAATCAGCTCAAAGACAATGTTCAATACAAAGACAATTACAAGCACAGGACATGATAGCAAAAGTTGTACATGCACAATTTCTACCACAAAGGGGAGACTTCAAACAGAGCATGGCTTTTGGCGTTTGAAGGGTATTTTGGGGATTTTAAAAACACATTTTTGTCTGCTCATTGTTTATTGTAATCACTTGGAGAGGTGCAACGCATCAACTGGTATTTCCAGCACTGCCTTCCTGCATTTCATTCAGCAGCCATTGAATTGTCAGGGTTGACAATAAATGCTTTTGAGATTCAATTACTATTCATCACTGTTTGTGTGTCTGTTACAGATGCCTGTGGCCTTTCAGAGACATAAATCATGGCATTCAGTAAAAGTACAACCACCACTCTTCCTAAACTCTACTAGATCTAAGAAATGATAACAAGAAAAAATAAGAAATTCGTTTTTCAAGTTATCTGATGTTGCACTGAGCCTTCATGCACAATTGAAGCCTAAACAGCAACAGAGCAAGCATAAACAGACATTAAGCTAAAAAGTGTGGTTTATATTGATTTAAAGGCCAAATAATGCACAGACAAATAAATACAAACACTGATATCAGTACAAGATAGCACATTTTCTGCTACGTTACATGTGCAAGCGCATATTTTACTCTCAGCCTCTGTGGTTTCTGCAGACAGATTCATTGCACACTGCAATACAGTGTCTTACCGTATTGTGAACACTGCGTGCACAAAATGTTGTTTCGGCATAAAGTACCTCTTCCTCACACGTCTGGACTGTTTTAATAATAATGTCACATTGTTCATATAAGTCTGAAATGGTGTTTAAAATACAGATATTGTGGCACATCTTCTGAGCACTTGACTTTATTCCAGAATGCTCATATCATTTGATGCAAAAGCTAATACTTGCCTTGTGATCTTGGTTGTTTGCGTTTCCTGTGCTGTAAGTATATCACCGCCACAACTACAGCCAAGACCAGTACTATCACTATTACTGATAACACCACCCACTGTGACTGCTGCATGAGTTCTGTAATGAACAACAGAAAAACAATCATTATAAATGAGTCCTGAAGTGTCTGATTACAGTCAAGACATTGTTGCCATAGCTCTCAGCGCACTTAACCTGGTTTTGAACAGACAAGGTTGGAAAGCTTGAAGAATATACTTTTTTAAACAAACTCTTTAATCCCTAATATCACCGCTCCGCTGACTTACCTGGACACATGTGAAAGAGTTGAGTGATGTCCAGATGTGTGGTCTGGTTGCTGATGGGATTGTTGAGCACACAGCTGTAGGTGTTTTTATCCTGATATTCCACCTCCAGAGGTAGAGAGAGACTGATGCTGAGATCAGACACACTGATGCTGGACAATAAACTGTTTCCTTTGTACCAGGAGAGAGTCACATCACTCATATTCAACACTGAACACAGTAATGAACATCTGGACACAGACGAACGTTCAGATGATGATGATGATGATGATGAACAGTTTGAAGTGTCTCTGGTGATGACAGGACTGTGAAGAGGAGCTGGAAATATTGAGAATAAATGAAAATAGAAATTTTACTTAATTTAAAAGGGGACAAAACTGAAGAAGTGGTATTCTGTGTTTGGAGTCTCAATCTGACGGCACCCATTAACTGAAGATAATCCACTTGTAAGCAAGCAATGTAATTCTTAATTTCTTAAAGTCTCTTCCAATGAAAAAAAAATCATCTAACTCTTAACCTGAGAGAATATTTCCAGCATTATATATATATATATATTTAAAGCAGTAAGGCACTGGTGGCTGTATAAGGTGGTTAGCCTTGATAATATTCTGAATACAGCACAACCTATACCTTTAGGCTAATAATGGGTTATTCATCTTAAAGAACAATTCTTCTGATAATTTAACATCACTTTTATTTCTTGATTTCATCAAACATGTAATATTACTCACCATAGACAGCAACATAAAATATCTTGTATGTGACCGCAGCTTTGATGATTTGTAGTTTATAAAGTCCAGAGTGTTCAGTTCTGATGTTTCTGATGGTCAGAGATCCAGTTCGACTGTCCATCTGGAGTCTGTCTCCAAATGTCACAGTACTATCATCTATATAGATGTTCTGTCTGTGGATTTCAGCAATACGAGTGTCTGAATTGTTAATGTTAAACATCCACAGTATCTGATCATCTCTCTGTACTTCAGTAACATCAGTGTTTAAAGTGACATTATCTCCCTCAGTCACTGATACTGACTTCACTTCATCTGTATCACCAATAACATCTGAAACAGAAAAATATTGTTTTTAATGAATATATTTGTCCAATTTTAGAAAGAAAAATACATAACAAAAAACAACAAGCCCACTAAAAAAAATACTTGTTTGGATGTTTTCCAGATGTTGAACTTATTCCAAATACCGACATATATAATGTTATTGTGTGAAAAGATAAAAACGGCAACTTTTGGGAATGAAACATACAAAAATGTATCACTTACCACGTGAGAGCCAAACCCATAGGCAGAGGAAAAAAGATTTCTGAATCATATTCAAAGCTCCCTCGATATCCGATCAAAACTCCTCATGATTTAGTAGAGCGAGTTTGCTTATCCGCTTTTTTTTCCAAAATATGTTGCTAACCCTAAGTCGAAGCAGATATTAAAAGTTGCCTAAAACTTTCAAAACAAACAAAGACCATCTCGAGGAATACAGTAAACGGTGCTATCAATGTTATAACTGTTAGTATCGTTTTCGCTTTAAAATTTTAGGATTGGATACGAAAAAGAAAAGCCCAACCTTAAAGTCTTTGTAAAGATTACGATGTGCCTGGGCCTATTACTGCACGTCGATTCAAATACATCCTGGAATGTGTGGTACATCCATGCATTTTAAAAACGCACGATGTTTTTTTCTGGGAATAAAAAAAGAAGTAGCCAACATAATCCGAAACGCTATATTTTGATTTCAGTTTCCCTACTTTTCGTTTCCCCAGATTTCGGTTAGCCCACTTCGTCTGGATTTGGCTCCGCCCATTATATTAACTGGGTCCCTTTAGTTCCAATGATGATCACAGCTGAACAGTAAACTTAGTGTGGATTGTCTTTACAGTAGCTATATGAACACAAGGGCAAATTCAGCTCACTGACACAAACAGGATGAAGACTTTGAGCAGGAACTGTGTTGCACGATTGTACTTTTTTGTTCAACTTGTGTTTTTTTCTCCCAGTTTAACTCCTCCATGCCATTTTCATCTCAGCAAAAATAAATAGGCTAAATAAATACATAAAAACTAAAATCCCTTCTGAGTATAGCTCTGATTAACTAAATAAAATGAAAGCACCCTTTTTCTGCTCTCATGAGTCACCATACTAAATTGCAAAGCTGCTGAGTCTATAAATCAAAGAGTCATTAACGAGGGGTTTAGACAAGAAAAGACCAATACATTTTTTGTGACAAAATATATGGTTTACATCAGCCCAGGATTCAGCCTCAAGCACAAGAACCAATTAACATCAACAAAGATGCCAGTGCACAAAAATTACATAACATTAGATATTGAATAGGTAATGCCATTTAATTTCTATACCCACTAGTTCACACTATCTAGAGATGTTACCTACCTGGTCTCATGGCATACCTGGGTGCACTTTTTAACGAGATGCGAAATTCTTACCAATAAGTAGGCCTATATCACTGCAGTTTTAAAAATAAATACAAAATGCAAAACACTTGAGGCAGTACAACTCTGATGCCTTTTATTCCTTTTCACACAAATGTACAGAGTTTCGAATAAAAAAACATAATTTCCGCACAATTAGCTTGAAGAATATCATGTTGAAGAATAGGCCTACTTGAAGAATATCATGTTATGACTTCAAAACAATATTAATATGCTGGGAGATTTGAAAACTGATGCTGTTGAACGTTAGCATCGCACATATCCAGCCTCATATCTATGGGTTTTCATAGACAGTGGATTTGTAACTCACGGAGTACGGAGACGTGCTTAAGAGTCGATAATCTCCGGTTCAAATCTCGTGTAATCACGGTCTGACAAAACAGTTCAAATAAGCATATATGGAAATATAAATAGCATGGCTGCATCGACAAATGCGTGTTTATACCAGTTTTGCATTTTTCATCAACACTATAGGGTAGGTTTAGGGTTGGGTTTGGTGTAGGGCATATTTCCAACACGATATAGAACATTAATTTTTAGCAAAGTTCCCCGAATATTTTAATTCTGAACTGCCGCAATACGTTCCTGAAGCATCTTAATAAAAACACAGCAATAGGTGCCTATAAGAACATAATAAAGTGTGCCAGGGTTCACGTATTTAACCTGTTTTAGCGACACTCAGTGGACATTTATTTTTAAAACTGCGGCGAAACGTGCAGTAAGGTACATAAAAACAGTCGAACAGCTGAAAAACAGCTAAAAAAGTTCACAGAGGTACGAATTTTTATAAGACCAGGGGCCAGATTCACGAAAATCTTCTTAAGAAGTAAGTTAAGAAATTTCTTAAGATAAATTCCACGAAGTTCGTAAGAATGTTCTTAAGTGCAATTCTTGAAATATTAAGTAAGAAGAAAATGACAGTCTTTATCTGAGTGAATAGCCTACATGACGCACTGATAAACTCGCACTGTATTGTCTTTTTTGCGCCTCCTGCAGATTACCCTAATTATCATGATATTGATATTGATACACGACACTCTTTTTGTCACGACTCTGACTGGCGCTCAGCTTCATGTTTTTAATTCGGCGTGTTTTTGAACAGCCTGTCTCAAGCTGCAGCGATCCGTTTCTTTCATTTTGTTCTGTGTTTTTGCGCTAAAATATTCTTAACTTTTTTCTTAAGTTAAAAAATAAAATGGCAGTTTGTGAATCCGGCCCTTTGGTTTTATCTGGCCACTTATTTCCTGTACAGAAATCTTATTATGTTGAAAGAAGTGTTTATGATAAATGTACATTTGTGTGAATAACATTCATTACGCTATTCCTGTGTTTAACAAACATCATATAAATGACACTTTAAAATAATTTACACATTAAAACACATTAAAACACACATAATGTTCAGAGTCCTTTACTGTCAAATGATTTGCACAAAGGAATCTGCACACTTGAATGGTGTTTCATTGGAACTGTAGAACAACTGTTTTCTATATTCAATCACAGTTGACTCGTTGTTCTTACTCGTGAGAACTCAAGGTCAAGGTCAGACACCATCCTCAATGCAGACTTTATTTCCTCTGAGCAACAAACAAGTTTCTGTCAACTATGTTTTCTTTGCTCTAGCTTTTCCGCTATCACATGTTTGCCTCAATTCTTTGCAACTTCCTCAACATGTGAGTGTGTTTCTGTTCAAGTCGACAGCCCATTGTTTTTACAGCATCTATCGGCAGTTTCTGGTAAAAGTCCATCAGATCATCTTGTTCTATTTTAATTTAAACATTTCTGTGATGAAGTATGTTGTTTTAATGTATATGACACATTTGCTTTTTATACAGATATACAGGCCTTGGGTTAATCTGCAGCCCTTGGCCCTAAAAAAAACAGTGTTTCCACAGCATGTTCTGCACACCTTCTGCATCTCATATCTCCAATAATAGACATCCGTACCACATCTGACCAAAGACCACAGCGCATCTCATTTAGAGCAGAGCAGGTAATGTGTCACAGTGCATGAAGCATTTATTTGGTGCAATAAAAAAGCACAACAAGATGCTTGTGCAGGTCTGCTTGGATGCAAAACTATAAATACGAACAGAAGTGGTAACAGACAGATTTTTTTTATAGATTTTTTTATATCTGTAATACTTTGCATTTACTTTAACTGTTTTCTAATTATCTGCAACACAATAAAGCCTGAATTTAAAGTTGGTTTGAAGTGGTCAAATAATGAAAATCTAATTTAACCTTGATTTTTTAACAATATTTCACTCAAAACCTCCTCCTTCCTGTAAACATTCTTAGAAAACTTGAGTCCTATTCGTTTGAATTTTCTACAGTACAAATAGCAGCTCAGAGCAATGCATCAACTTTCATTGCAGAACAGCAGAAACACATCTGATGTTTTGTTTTCACAGCAAGCTGCAAGGTGGGGCAGTGGTCACCCTGGATGACATCTGGAGTAAATGATCTGCACAAACAGAAGGTGGGATGGGGGGGCTGTTATTCCCCTGCAACTACACACAACATCTGCTCTATATAACGTGAAACTGCAGCATAAAAACAATGAAATATAATAGTCTTTTTGTGAAGGCAGTGAAGGAAACATAACACCCAAGACCATTAAGGGATGTTCATACTGGACTTGTGTCAGTCAGCAGGGTTTTAACTGTTATTATAAATATGCAGTAGTTGGATGTTTTTGATAACTGCAGAAATTTATCAGAGGCCCATTATATAAATAATTGGTATTTTATTTACAGTGCTCAGCGTAAATGAGTACACCCCCTTTGAAAAGTACAATTTTAAACAATATCTCAATGAACACATTTTTTGAACACATTTTCCAAAATGTTGATGTAACGAAGTTAGTAGATACGGGAAGAAGGAGGCGGGAACCGGCGAACATTTAATGACTTTAATAATAAAATAAACCAACACAAAATAAAAGTGGCAGCCCCTCACGGACGACCGCCGCACACAAAACACAAACTAAAATCCAGGCCTGGTCCTCTCTCGTCTTCCACTGTCGTCCTAAAATTCCAGGCCTGGTCTTCTCTCCTCTTCCACTGTCGTCACTCCTCATTTAACCCTTCCGAAGCTCCTCCGTGGGACTCGAGACCGGTGAGTGGCACAGTGAGGTTCATTATCATTTACTCCACCGGCCTCGCTCCGTTCCCACGGCTCTCGGCCCCGCCCCACTCATCACAGTTGACAAGACTAAGTTTTATATAACATCTGTTTAACTTATAACATGAAAGTAAGGTTAATAATATAACTTAGATTACAAATGTTTCAGTTTTACTCAAATTAGGGTGATGCAAAAATGAGTACAAAAAATCAGTAAACAATCACTTACCACTCATGAGCAAAAACCAATGACAGAAGAAAAAATATTTACGAATCATCATTAACCACATATGTATCCAATCATCCAACTCCTTGTGAAGGGCTGAAACTCTGGCGAAACCAGCTAAAACACCGCTCTTTAGCAAAGAGCGTCTCTTCAAGTGATAAAATCCAAAAATACTAACATAAATTCTCAAAAGAAAAACTTAGCAGATATTACAGTTACACATTAAAAAAAAATTATTGACCCACATCTAAAACAAAACCAATTAGCCACGAGAACTATAAAACTGTCACGATCACGGGAGCAAGGAAACGAGGAGATTCAGGAGATAATATTCACAAAGTCTTTAATGGAGACATCGAATGACATATAAAACAGCTGACACCAGACTCAGTGAAACACAGGGCTAACAAACAGTGAGGAAGGATAATTAAAGACACACGGCTGGGGACTAATATAATATACTAATAACCAAAACGGGGACCGGAACAGGAACTAACCAAATATGGGCACAAGAGGGAGGGAAACACAAGACAGGGACAAAAGACTGACATAAACTGTAAAGTTAGTAGTTTTTGCTTTATATTTTTAACATGGGATACACCAAAAGCCCATGCTATTTGATTAAGGTTACAATGCGGGTGGTTTTATTACTGGCAGTAGTAGTAGTAGTTCTGTGGTTCATCTTCATCCCTTATTTAAAAAGACAGAACCCAAAAATTCAGAACCAAAACAAAAAAGACACTTCTTAATGCTTGTTCTTAAGGAATATATATTTTAGTGAAAATTGCCCCGCCCCGCACAGTTCAGTATAATCAACTTTAGCCTTTGAAATGTCTTCACAGAAGCTATATGTGCATCTGAAAATGATCTCTTTCATAGACACAAACAGGATGAAGACTGTGACCTTGTTGAGCTGTATGGAAACATTACTCGTTTGTGGTTTGTACCTCTAAACTACATCTCCTTCCAGTCAGTTTCCTCTCAGCAAGAAAAAAAACTATCCCTTCAGAGTTTACAGCTCTTTAACTGATCAAATGGATATTTTTATTATATGCATATTATAAATATCACAGTCCATTTTTTACATATGGAAAACATTCTGACAAAACATGTAGATTATATATCAACGAAAAGCTGTACACTAAATAGCTTGTGTCATTTCTTGTTCACGCCATCTAGAGACTTTCTGACACTTCGGGTTCTGGTTGGCCACTGTTTCCTCTACAACAAAGTGACAGAAATCTATTAATGTGGAACATAACAGTAGCTTCGTTGAGGTTAATGTTCAAAGTCTTCTTGCCACTGTCAAAATAAACCGTGTTTTACAAAGAAAAACTGCACATATGCCCAGCACATCATGGGAACTCAAGATTTGTTTGATATCTTGTGTCGTGTCTCAAGTGACATTTTCTTCTTACTATGGAAGTTAAGGCCAAGTTCCCCTGAGTAAGAACTACTTCAGCTTGCCATCACAGGCTGAGAGTTCAGCTGCAGCTCTTCACCCACATACAGTGTTCCCATGAACCACCGGTACCACATGTGACCAGTGACCACAGTGCATCTCATTTTGAACAGAGCAGGTAGTGTGTCACAGTGATTTAATGCATCTCATGATGCTTTGCACATTAAAAAAGTGAAACAAGAACCAGTTTCGGCTCCTGTCTAATGAAAATAAAAAGTTATTTTGTTATTACACTTTTATATATATATATGATGAGTTTCAATGCAAAAGCCTCTGAAAGCCATGTTGGTAAAAAACGAGATAACGCCACACATAGTATATTTCACTTCAAATGCGCTAAATCCCAGCCTCAACCCATTTAGACGTACCAGTACTTACATAGAAACCTATACAGAGTAGCCAGAAAAACGTCAGACATACTTAGAGGCTTTTGCATCTGAACTCTTCATATGTATATATACAGTGCAGCATAAATGAGTACAGCCCCTTCTAAAACTTAACAAATTCAGCAATTTCTCTTTACTTAGATCACATGTTAGTGTTCTTTGGAGATATAATGTTCCAACAAACCTGCTTGATCAATTACCAAAGAAGAATTACACAATTATTCAGCAAAATAAGATGTTCTTATAAAAGTGATAAAATGTGTTGCAAAAATGAGTACATACTCCTGAAATTGACATTGAAAAAAAAAAATCGTGTATAGTTTTAAGGCTATTTTAGTAGCCATTATAAAGCGCACTGAATCATACTCAGACTTAATGCTGGCAGCAATGGAACCACTCGGGAGAGAACTGACAGTTGACATATTTCTTAGCATAAAAGAGGACAATGGTACAAGAGGAATACCAAATTATTGGTAAGTGTGAAAATATAGCAGAAGTAGCACCGACATTCAAAAACAATGGACACTATATGAAACTATATGAAAGTAGTTTCATATAGAAAACTTAAAGTGAAAACCTGTGGCCGGATTCACAAAAATCTTCTTCAGAAATAAGTTACAAACAAGTTGTTTTTAGAACAATAGAACAATAATTAATTTCCTTGATTAGCCTACAACCTTGCTTCGTTCTATGAACCAACTCTCTGTTAAAGTCAGCCTCTTTCTGCCATCTACTGGCGAAACTATGCAACCTGCTCCGGAGAGAATCGTGTGCAAGTTTGGGAAGAGCTTTGCAGATAAGTGCTTTCAAGTGACATGTGTTGTCATGTGTGCAAATATAAGATTATACTATCTGGAAGCTTTTCAACCGAACATTTCTCTTCTTTTCTGTTGCTTTAACTAAAATGTAAGTCAACAAAGAGAGAGAGAGATCTATCGGTTTCTTTTGATTCATACTGAAGCAGTCACGTGATTTTCAGACCAACGAATCTTCGACGTAATAGATCACGTGCTTCAGGCAAAGCGAATCAAGTTCAGATACAGCGTTTTATTATGCAGCTTCGGAGCTTTGTGTTCAACGTAACACTATACGGCAATATTTGTGCACCTTTTTATGCGTTTGCAGACGGAAATTGACGTTTAGCAGGCAACAATGTAGGCTACATATGCGAAATGAAAACCTGAGTGTTTGTGAATGTGTGAATTAATTAATTAAACCAACGTTTCCGATGTATTGATGTTTCATTTGACCAGATCTGCTCTTCCTACCACACAAGAATAACTCCTGTTCTCCTTCAACAATTCATCAATAAATGCGGGAATATTCACATCAGCCTGAAAGTGGAGAATATAGAGTTTAAAAAGAGCAGAGAGAACATGAATGAACCCTGCAGAATGAAACAAGAAGAAGAACAAAGAGGTTGGTGTTTATTCTTGATTCTTCCCCAATGATGCTGAAGAACATGAAGGCTATAAACCTTCAAGCAGTTGAAGCAGATTTAGTAGTTGTAGTTAGAAAAATCACAAGAGCTGTGAAATTTAAGTTATAGGAGCAAATATAGGACGCTTTGCATGACAATACGTATCAACATCAGGAGGTTGGACTAGACTTTTTCCCACAAATTTGCAAACATATTACTAAGGTATTACATAGTTTCCAATCCTGACTTATTGCATGTTGTTGCTGAAACATATCTAGTTATTAGCTACTATACAAAACCTGCAATTTGTGCCTGAAATGTTTTAAAAGTAATAATTGGAAGATCAGTGTACAAATAAATGCATCAAAATGATCAATGATGAGTTATGCTATCATATCAGGGTGCGTTTATGTCTTCTTTTCATTTAAATTTCTCATTTTATACTTTACTGAAAATCAAACCTCTTTTACTTACATTTTAGACCTGAAGGGAGAAAACAAGGAGATTGAAGAATTTACTGAAGCGGAGGAGAAACATGATGCCAAATCCGTAATAAAGTCTTTGAGCCACTCACCGAAAAGAAAAGCCAAGCAATCTTTTACCTGTTCTCAGTGTGGAAAGCATTTCTCATACAAACAAAGTCTGAAAATTCACATGAGAGTTCATAGTAGAGAGAGGCCTTTCACATGCGATCAATGTGGGACGAGTTTTGCACTAAAAGGATCCCTTAAACATCACATGAAAATCCACACGGGAGAGAAGCCATACACGTGTGATCAATGCGGGCAGAGTTTCACACATGTCAGCACTCTTAAATTACATGTGCATTCCCATTCTGGAGAGAGGCCATATAACTGCGATCAGTGCGGTAAAACATTTATTAGGGTAGGATCCCTGAGGACCCACTTGAAAGTTCATACGAAGGAGAAGCCTTATGTTTGTTCTCTGTGTGGAAAGAGTTTTAGTCAGTCGGGCGCTTTAAATACGCACCAGATAAGGCACAGTGGTGTGAAGAATCACATGTGCTTTGATTGTGGAAAATCCTTCATTAGAGATGCTGAACTGAAACAGCACCAGAAAACTCACACTGGAGAAAAACCTTACAAGTGTTCACTCTGTGACAAGAGATTCAGTCAAACAGGACATCGGAAAATACATGAGAGGACCCACACTGGAGAGAAGCCGTATACATGTGATCAGTGCGGGAAGAGCTTTACACATCCAAACACACTTAGATTACATCTCCTTTCTCATTCTGGAGAAAGACGGTATAGCTGCGATCAATGCAATAAAACATTTGTTAAGGCAGTGTGCCTGAAGGTCCACCAGAAAGTTCATTTAAAGGAGAAACCTTACAAGTGTTCACTGTGTGAAAGGGGTTTTACTCAGGTGAGTGCTTTCAAATCACACCAGAAAAGACACAGCGGCGTGAAAGATTACATGTGCTTTGAATGCGGGAAGACCTTTATTACAAACGCTGAATTGAAACTGCACCAGAGAACTCACACTGGAGAAAAACCTTACAAGTGTTCACACTGTGACAGGACATTCAGTTGGTTAGCATCTCTGAAAATACACGAGAGGAGCCACACTGGAGAGAAGCCGTACCACTGCTCTTCATGTGGGAAGAGCTTTAGTAAATTAGCTTCTCTACGCAGTCATACAAAAGGAAAATGTCCAATGGAAGAAAGGCTTCCTTCTATATAAATATTTCCTAATCAGTTGCAATGAGTGTCTGGACAAAGAACCATGAAAGTTTCCCCAGTGAACACGTGTGAGATTCAGATCAACAAAAAGAGGCTATAGCATGTTTAAGTGAGTCATGTGTCTGATATATAAATAATACAAATGTAACTTTGTTCTTCATCCTTGTGCTTAGGTATTTAGATCAGCTTGTTCTTTTGCCACTTGGGTCTATTTACCAAATGCAGGTGCAAGATATACTGTTTTTCTACCATGTAATGAAAATGGACAAAGTTCTGATGCCTTGCTCAGTGTTGCCAACTTAGCGACTTTGTCGCTAGATTTAGCTACTTTTTTTTTTTTAAAGCGCCTAGCGACAAATCTAGCGACTTTTGGAAAAACCTTAGCAACTTTCCAAATGTTGCCAGTACTGTCCTGCCAGCGCGAGATTTTGAGTTACACCTCTCCCTGTGTCTGCTCTGATCAGTGAGCGCTGAGAGGAGCAGCACATTCCAGTGACCGCACGGCAGCTGACATAGATGTCAATGAGCTGCGCATGTGCACACGGTGTTGACACGGACCAATCACTTGCCTGCTTCTCCTTTGTTTGAAATAAAACTATTTAATTTGACCGTTTTTTCTTCTTTCTTTTTTTGTTGTTAATTCTTCTCATGCACTTATATTACTCACTGTTACTCACAGAGCTTTAGTTCATTCCAGTTTCTGAACTGAGATCGTTTACTGGGCTACGTCTGAGAGACTGTACGTGATTGTACTTACTCATGCACAACAATGAACTTAATTAAATTATTAAACTCATATACACATTTAAAAAGCATATATATATATATACATAACTTTAAATACCACTTTATTAAAGATATTCACAAATATAAAATACAAATAATAAAATATAAATACATAATACGCATATAAAAAACCTATACATAATACAAATATATATACAAATACACAAAGCTAGAACATTACACACGTTTAAAATAGCTAAAATGTCACACTCTAAAATATATAATAGGACGTGATTACGTCATTAATATGCAAATTTAGGCATGACGTCATCTATCGACATTTAGCGACTTTTCGAGCAGACTTTAGCTATTGAAAATAGTTGGCAACACTGGTCTTGCTGTAACTAAATACACATCCGTATTACAACAGTTTTATAAAGCAATTTATGTTTTAAATAAAAATAATTTAAACTGTTTTTAACAGATGGCTTAGGTATAATGAGAATCATTGTAGACAACTAATTTCAGAAACAACAACGAGATAAGGCAGGGGTCTCAAACTCATTTCCTGGAAGGCTGTCCAAACTCGGTCCAGTGTCCTGCAGAGTTTAGCTCCAACCCTAATTAAACACACCTGAAGCAGCTAATCAAGCCGTTACTAGGCATACTAGAATCGTCCAGGCAGGTGTGTTGAGGCAAGTTGGAGCTGAACTCTGCAGGACACCCCTGGCTAAAGGCATGCAGTAGGTTTTTAAATCTCGTCTATAGCGTCCTCTGGTACTGACTTCTGTAATGCTTGAATATGACTAGCTAAAATTTCGGGTACATTGGATTCGACCCTTACTTTTCATAAACAAAAAAAACCTTTCTTATTTATTTAGTTATGAGTAGGCTATTTGTTAAGTTTTTACAAACGGACTTCGTCTCGCGGGGATGACGTCATCGCGCAGTCCTTTTTGAGTCTTCTGAAGTGAGATGACATTTGGGATATATTTACACGCACAAAGATATATATATATATTAGTTGCACGATTAAAATCGAAATATATATTTTAGACGTTATACTGTTAGACGCCTAAGCCTGTGAGGAGCGGCGCACGTCCTTTTTAGGTACAGAAACGAGTATCTTTGCAAATCCTTTTATAGACTCTTAATATTTAGGTAAATATGACTAAATTGACTCTAAACAGATGAATATTTGTTGTACAAATGAATTTCGCAATGCAATAAATCGTATACTTGACGGTGACATACTGTTAATTAAATAAATGTCGTTCTGACGTGCTTGTGTCACGCGATCTACATTATGCAGCGGCACCTAGGGGCAGGTGTCAGTCACTACCGAAGGTGCCACACACAGCGCGACAATGTGACACAAGACGCGGTCTATTTATATGTCACAGGTTTATGTCACAGGTTTGGCATGTGCCAAACAGTTTTCGTGTCTGCGTCAGATGTCATGTCACGTAATGTTAAAACTGCCTCTCCAAAGCGACTTATAAATGAGGACATTATAGAAGCAACCAAAACCAACAAAAGAGCAATGTTAATTGGTTAATGTTTAATCTATTACGTTTTGCTATGCACAGGTCTATGTCTTTTGAATTAAAGTGCGCAGTGAACTCTGTTGCCTTGAAACTTATGCTGGCGCCATTCATTTTATATTCGCTCTCGCTGTTCTTGCCTGCCAGCATGGTGGTGTAAACTGAATGGGTCACGTGACTGCAGGAGCTCTATTACCTAAATTAATACATAAAGATATTAATGTAAAAACGTATGGCTTACTATATAGTGCATAATAGAACAAAATAGTGCATAATGAAACAAACTAAACGTTATTTCTTACATTTGATTAACTGCTTTTCCTTTATTTCCACCAGAGAATGTCTAAAGTAGATAGTGTGGGACTATTTTGGGTACACCAAGAATGACCAGGACGTCATTAAAATTGTTAAAGAGTATAGAGTATGCACAGCTGGTCAACGTTGTGAAATAAAGGATTTTAATGCACGACGTGAAGGCAAGGATCACCTGACGCGAAGTTCGTTAGCTCTAGCATTCTGCCCGCTTCAGACAGAGATGAAATAGTGCGGTGTGAGAGTGAGAGAGAGAGAGAGAGAGGTGACCGTTGCCATGGGCGTAAATTTAATTTAACAGTAGGGGGGGGGGGGACAATAAATATAAAATTTATCATGAGCAATTTTTGAAGGGGACACAAATAATACAGTCAAATTGTACTTATAAAGATATGTCCCCACAGTGAAAAACTTTGCTTCTATCATTATTATTGTAGCACGAAGACTGCGTCATTATGGTTATTTTCAAAGTTTTTCTCAGGTTCAATGACAAAGCAGATCAGCACATTTCAAGCAGCCACAAACCAAGGATAAGAAATAAAATCCCTTTTATTTCATCCATGCTGACGATTGTAATGATGCAAGGTTGTTTACCTCAGCTTAGAGCGCTCTGCTCGTGCTGCTTCTCAGAATGTTTGGTCGCTATAGCAACCAGTTGTAGTGGAAAACTCTAGGTCCGAAACAGAGCAGAACCGAACTGAACCGAACCGAGCTGGTACCAGTCAGTGGAAAACCCCCATAAGTTGCAGTGCACTATGCAACAAGCTATTGTAAACAAGTTAACGTTAACTAGATAAGTAATATTTTAATCGCTAATATAGCAGATTCTTGGAAAATTAAATCGGTAACGTTAATCAGCATTTTTGCCGCAACTAATTTATGAATGAGTCTGCTGCATCAACTACATTAAAGAGAATCGCTTTATTTAAAGTGAATAAAGTACCCTACTTACTGGAGTTCAACATTAACTGAGCCGCAGCCACACACCTGACTCGTGTGTGGAGTAGGTGAGAAGATGAACTGGGAAAGCAGGCAGTGGGCCAAACCACTGTGAGGAAGGGGAGGGGGAACGCAACTGTTTCTAAAAGCACTTTTTGCGGGTTTTTTTCTACTTAAATTATTGTAGGTATACATACATATATTTTTCGCAATAGAGAGTGTGATTTAAAAAAAAAAAAAATTGGGGGGGGGGGGGGGACAACCCTCGGATGGGGGAGGACATGTCCCCTCCGTCCCCCCCGGGATTTACGCCCATGACCGTTGCGTGTGTGAATTAGCCCACCTGCATCTGCGCGTCACTACAAACAATGAATATTTCAGTTTAGTTATTTAAACAGTCATTTTACCCATTCTTTGCTGGTTAATATGATGTAGCGATCTAGTATCTAAGCTATTTTATTAATGAAAGTCGCTGGGCGTTGGCAACAATTTTCAGTCCTCCTAAATGTTTGTGTGGGCAGATCTCGATCTCACAAACCAAAATAATAGACATGATTTTCTCAGGCCATATGTAAAATCAGATGCATAAAGATTATTAAAATGAATAAGTATGGATGACAGTTGATTACAATAATAGTTGTAATCAATCCCCTCATTAGTAACAGTGTCCTCTGTGGGGATAAATAGTTAATATTTGTAATATTAATAATAATTATTACAATTAATAATCTTTAATTAACATTGTGATTTATCATCCCTGTTATAGTGTTATAAGCCCTTTTTCACCATCTTTCCAAGTTCTGTACCTCAGGTCTAAAATAAATGTATATAATATACACAATGAAAACACCAAATACTTTTGTGATCTATTTCCATTTGTTATATTTAAACGGGAAATACTGACTGATGTTTACTGAGCAGAGGTCACCTTTTTAATTCCAATAGGAGAAATTGACTTTTTTTTCTTTAGTATGATTATTTTGTGCTGTATTATTGGTTACTGTATTATTTCTGTTTCAAAAGGGTGCAATAAATAACAGCTTAATATCTAAAAATTGTTTATGTAATTTTGTGAAATGAATAAATGCATAATAATCGTAATAATCCTGAAACCGTGATTATTCCTCAGACTATAATCGTACCAACAAAATCTATAATCGTTGCATCCCTACTCTACACTGGGTTGAACACTCCATTCAATTTCCCTCAGGTCAGATTTTCTATTTTCCTCATTAAAAGGTTGTTGTAAAGTTGTTGTACTTTATTGCTGGTCATTGAGTTCTACCAATAAGATCTGAATACTAATCCTGTAACATTTCAATTTCTGTTAGCTTGACATTCCTGCAGTCAGAGAGTGGTGGTGTCTGTCTTATTGAGCAGTTTGAGACAGAGGAGTATGTTTCTGAACATCTCAGTTTGTTGTTTGTAACGTATATCGGCAGGAATTCAACTCTACGAGTCACCAGAAGGGGGGCAGCTAAAGAATCCGCAGCCCTCTAAAAGCCCCTCCTCCGCCTCAGCGCAAAAGCGCGCGTTTTCTTCCTGTTATGGAACAAAGGAATGTAGCGAGAACGTTTCCTAAAGACATTCTTTCGTTTCATGACTTTCAAAGCATCCACAAAGAAATATATGGATATTAATGTGTGCTCTTTTTCTCATATGCTTGTGGAATGTGAATTATTAGGAAAACGTGGGCTGATTTCTAATCGTGCTTTAACCTGGAATGTGTAGGCTGCAGTGTTTAGACTTTTATGAATGGTTGCAAAAATTTCATGAATCAGTACGATAACAAATGTGGTGATATGATAAATGTGTAAACTTGATAAGAGTTTTAATACAGGGATCAAAAGTTATTCTTTTCGTCACATGAGAATGCCTTGCAAGGGCAAGCCTGGACGCAGGCGGGGCTCCGCCCCGTACCGACGCTCTGATTGGACCAGCCGCCTTTGGGGATGTCCAAACCGGACAGTTGAAAAGACGAGGCGCGTCCGCGTGCTCTCGCTCTTCCCTCTTGCAACTCTCTGGTGCTCCTGAACTCGTAACTGCGCGCTCAAACGCGCGCAAGGCTGACCTGGAAGCCGGCCCGCTGGACTCTCACAACGAAACCAACCATCGGAGGGGGTCTAAGACTGTGCCAAAGCCGTAACGGAGCCACGAATTCAACGATTGCGGAGGAGAGCTTTCCCGGTGACGTCACGCAGCCGTCTCAAGTCTCCACACGAGAGCAACCGAAGGAGCCCGAGCTGAACACGTGATAACTGAAACAAAGAACTCACGCGGGAAAACGAAACCACCTTCGAGCCTGCTTTAAACCCATCCAAGCAAGTACAAACTGAATTCCTAATCCTGACTGAACTGGTTAAAATATGATCTGAATGCAGTAACAAAACATACGTATTTGTTCGTGATCTTTGCTGGTTGGCTAAGTTATGAAATAGGAAAGAATGTCATTCTTTAAACCTTAACCTCAACTCTCGTATGTGTGTATGTTTGTGCTTTTATTAAATAATCCATTTATGTTAGAATAGCAATATCACGAATAAACCTTTTCCATTTTATAAACAAGTGTCTCTGGAATGTGATTTTAAGTATTTTTATCCTTATTTGCCCTAAAGATAACGCAACCTAGCTCAAACTCGAGAAATTATTAATCTCGTTTATCGTTACCTGGGGCCACGGGGAATGTAAGCGAGATTTTAATTGAGATTAACAGAATGTACTTTTTAGTGATTGCTGGACAAGCACTTAATAAGGTGTAAACTGTAAAGAAATATTAATAGGGCTTAATCGAGCATATTAAATATTTAATAACTAATTCCCGGAGCTGAAACAATAGCTCCATATTAAACTGTGATTTTATTACATGTTTCATCCTTGAAATCTCTTCTTTGCCAATAGAAATAACTGACCAAACTGAGGCAACACAGCACAGATGAAAAATTCAATAAATCATCAGCAAAGTCATACGGCATCAATCAATCATGCCTTGTCATTGTTTTCATAATCACCTCAATATTCACATTTCTATTCTTAATAACCTACATATAAACACTTTAAATGAAATTAAAACATTTTAATTATGAATCTGATTGTTGTATAGGGGGGTCAGCAAATTAAAATGTTTTCGTTCATTTGAAAGGCAAGGCAGTGGCCAAAAGAATTCAAAGTTGCGTTACACTTTTTCCAAGCATTCGCCAAAGTCCGCATCTGTGTCGATATACACTGAAGATCAGGAGCAGATTGAAGCAATCCACTCTCACCTGACTTCAGTTCTGGACAGCACACCCACAGTGGCCAGATCAAATGAATTAAGGATGTCCTTTTCCCAGAGGTAGGTCTCACGTGTTAGCTATACTCTGCATTATGTCAGATTCACATTGTTTTAAATGTCAAATTGTTTATTCATAATGTGGAACCATTGCTCTAAATGAAATGTTCTTGTGGTTATTATAGAAGAGACATTTTTGATTTTGTTGTAAAAAGCTATACATGTGAAATGATACTTGGCAACTTGGGGTGTGTGACTGTGATCAATCTCAATTCTTTCTCTGGTAGTCCATTATCTGTGCCCTGGCTTTTGTGTAACATCTGTCCATCCTAAAGGCTGAGGAGAAATTTCAGCCAAGACCTGTCATTTACATAAGGTACTGTTAGGATACTATAAAGGAAAACATGGCCAAACATGACATCCTGCCATTATTCACAAATAACCATTTATTTCTACAACTATCCAACTTTTGTTTGTTTTTTTATCTGTGAGCAGGAGCATTTTGACAGGAAGACTGAACAACAATTAAAAAAGAGTAATCAACGGAAGTCATCCTAGTTCATGTTTTTAATAAATGGTGTTAATAAATAATATTGTTGTACACTAAAAAAAGTATTTTTCTTCTCAGATATAGCTAAATGGCCCTTGAGGGTGAATTGTGTTTGTCCTTATAAAATGCTTAGGACACTGTTCTGTTGCTGTATGACAACCAATAGTGAATACTAAAGCATAGATAAATATTTAATAAATATTTCATTGAAGGTCCATATGATTACACTGTATGTCTGATGGGCTAAATATGGTTAATATCTGAATGTAACTTTATATAAATTCACAACAACATATATATATATCACTCCATCTGAAAACCTACAGTGAATATAATTAGGCTACAGTAGCTCATGTATTATTACATTTTCCATTTGATCCAAATATGTGTATGTTTTTTTAACTAAACTAAACTAAATGTGTAATGTTAATGTATTATTTTTTTCAAAAACACTAATTCAGTTGTCTCCTGTAGGCTATGTATGTAGACCAACAGTGAATATTTACAGATATTTTAATCCGTAGTGCAGATAATCTGATATTCTTATATAATTTTTATATTTAAATGCACACATAAAAACAACAACGAGCGTATTCTTTTTTCCACCGTATATCTTCCTCCCCCTACTGGACGCATTAGTAACAACAGGGGCGTAAAACTGCCTGGGTCGTGAAACTGTCTGGGGCCGTAGATCTGCCTGCTCCAGGTCTATAGGTTTAGGCGGCGCGTGGGGTTTAAGAAGAACTATACGTTTTGACCTGTGGAGGGCAGTACGTCTAGTAGCGTCCACACTCGTAGATCCTCAAGAAGAAGACTAGTACATATAACACGAGGCGAAAACAGGGAACGTCCTTTCTGATATTAAGCAGCTAAGAACGAGTGTGTGCTCATGAGAAGAAAAAAAAACGACTGTTTGCTGGTAAGACAATGGACACATTTTCGCAATAATACCTCTTTCCATAATGTGTTGTGATGAAACCTAAACTGAAAATAGCTGGAATTACCGTCAGATGGTTCAGTGGTGATGATCGGTTTTCTGAGCACACTTAACGTTACATGTCATTTATACGGAGTATTTAAAACCTGTATGAGAGCTGTTCCTTAACAATGTGCGTCTTCCTAACTTAGGTGTTTTCAGAGGGCTTCACGCATTTATGGTGAGTCATGCATAAATGTTGTTAACGTTACTTATTTTAAATACTGGCCGAGTTCAATATGATGAAACCTAAACTGTTAATAGCTGGAATTACCGTCAGATTGATCAGTGGTGATAAACGGTTTTCTGATTCGAAAAGAAAAATGCTGAGCTTCTGTGAAAAATGGCCTAACGTTACAAATTACCTAAATTGAATGTGTTTATCTACTCCACAGATTCCGATGAAGGAGGTTTGGACGTCTTTATCCTTAATCTTCATATCCATATGAATGTAATGTTTGTGTGTTATCTATTGTAACTCGCGTCCCAATAAAAGTTCTTGTTTATTAAAATATTGTTTTCATTTATCATGTTTCTGTGGGTTTGGGAAGTTCCTGACATGTTAGTACCTTTAAGGATCATGAACTTTTGGATTTGCATATTGCACTAAATGAGGGGTAAGTGGCTAATAAATTGCCCTTTGCCATCTGTTTTTTTATGAAAGGCCTCGATCAAGCCTAAGACCTTAAACTATGGAAAAAATCTCACAACACAGGAGAAAAAAAAACTTCACAGTGCACTGCAGCTACGAAAACGCTTTGCCACAATTAATGGGCTTTGTCTTTAACTCTGACAATAAAGTGAAATTAACAAAAAGAAGCTCAGTTCTCCCCAAATTTACAAACACTTGGGCTCATTTAAGCTTAATTATTTGCCTTAACCAAAACCATATGTACGGGTTCAAAGACCGAGATGAAAATGAGCTACAATGGTAAATCCATGTGCTAGTCTATTCTCCATGTAGGGCTTTGCAGCAAAAAGAGCAAGTTGCCGGGCCAGATATCTCTCTGGCTGAATTTACAGTCTGGTCACTGCTGTGGTTTGCAAATTTATTAGGTTTCTGTTGTGCATCACTTTTGACCCCAGGTTCTATAACCTTTTCTTTATCTTATTTATGTATCATATTTATTATTCTTTGTCTGTCTCTTGTTTTCTCATCCTGGTTTTTCTTTTGCTGTCCATTTTCTTGCTTTTTTTGTCCTTATGATCTTGCTCTCTTTTGCGGTCCTGTTCTCTGTCCTTTGAGCTGTTATCTCATCTGTCTCTCGTTCTCCTTTACGGTGTCTTTGTCTTTTGGACTGTCTCATGTTATCTCAACATTTACATTCCCTCTCATGCTCTGAAAGGGGATTTTTGTCTGTATTGCTGTTTTGAGTTATTGCTGTTTGTGGAGGTCTTAGTGAATGGAGCTTTATCACTCTGGTCCTCATCGCTGTGGGATTCTGCTTCGCTTTCTCTTCGATTCACTGTGGGCTCCGGGGTCAGTGACCATTCTGCTGCTGCTTTCTCGTCTCTAAAACAAGCTAAAGTTGATTAATCATTTTATTACAGCTACACGGACCTACAAATAGTTTATGCATTTTAAAATGTGAGAAATTCACTTAGGGATCTAATTTCTGTTTCAATGTATCTCTTTTCTCATACTATAGTAATTTAAATCTATTATGGATAGAGAATTTATATTTTAACCAACAATGATTAAAAAATATATAATGTTGTGTAGTCTATGTACTATAGACAGTCCGTTTTACTCTTTGCAATATTTATTAGTGATGAAACACTTGTTATAATTGTATTGGCGCATTCATTTGAGTGGTGACCGCTATTATGGGAGTGCAGGAGATGCCCCTTTTTCAAAATTATTAAAAAGTGCCCCTCTTGGACAAATAGCAATGATATTGTGGTCAATAAAACAAAATGCATTTGAATTATAATTAACATGACAATTTGTACAAAACAGTAACTACTCGCTCAAAAGTCGGAAAATTCCTGTTTATTTTTACATATCTGTCAATCTGAGGCGTTGCTAGTCTGTCGAACCATGTTTTAAGACTTTAAGCGGCGCTGCACAGAATGGTCAGTGTATGACATCAAAGTACCGCAAGAGCGATAAGAGAGCAGATGGATCCTAAGATTTCGAAAGGCTCTCGCGATACTTTGATATCATTCACTGAAATATAACTATACTTTGACATTTTGTTGTACAATGTAAACTGCACACACACACCCCAAAAATTCATATGTAGTAACATATATATATATATATAAAAGTATTTTCTGCATGGGTGTGTGTAATTTGCATTGTAGAGCAAAATATCAGGCACAGGTTATTGTACTGGCTTTTTATATATTCACTTTACTACAACTTATACTTTTTAATATTACATATATATTTTACTATATTTGTACTGTGCACTGTATCAGTGCATGTTAGTTTACCCCTGTAACTGTAAGTTTTACTGGATCCATAAAGGAGTATCATTTATATTTGTTATTGTTTGTTGTAGAGTTTATATCTGCATAGAGTACTATGAAAATAAAAAGCAGACTACCAGTTTGTCACGTTTTGATTTGTATTCGCAGTATTTCAAAGGGAATGAACTGTGTTCTGACTTGAGGCACAAGAAAAGCTAAAATGTTGGGGTTGAAGACAGAAAGCAATGAAACAACTTAATGTAATTGAATGTACATTAAAATTGCATTACATGTATATGTCACAGTTATAATACATTCATATTATAATTATTAACCGAAAATATCAACCAAATTACCACGAGTGTAAGTGTGAGCTTTCACAATTTCTTAAGAAAATGTATAAGTTTACAAGCCTAACTATAACAGGAGGTAGAGTTATTTTTAGCTTCATGTAGATCACAAACCACTGAAATCAGTTGATAAATGTAAACGTTATCGTGTTTTTATCCTGAAAAAACAGCAGCTCCCCCATTTACCTCCATTTGTTTTTAAGGTAGTCTTGCCCTCACAACCTTAACGGACGCGTTGACGTATCGCAGCAATATATGTCTATGGTTTGACCGACATGTCAAACAACCAATCACAGTTCGATTCGTTCAGCGTCACGTGTCGGGGATCAAAAGTGTGTACTTTTTCTTCACCAAAAGAGGAAATACTTTAAAAGCGTAGTATAAGTAGACACATTGGGACGCAGCATGTGTTTTATGTGTTCGTAGGTTTTTCCAGTAGTTAGCGGAAATGAGCGGATCGCGCGTAGGGTTTAGGAAGAAGTTTTGACCTGTGGAGGGCAGTGAAGTCTACACTCGTAGATATGCAAGAAGAAGACGAGTACATATAACACGAGGCGAAAGCGGTTAAGTCCTTTCTGATCTGAAGCAGCAACGAGTGAGTGTGTGCTAATGAGGGAAAAAAACACGATAGTTTACTGGTAAGAGACAATGGACACATTTTCGCAATAATACATCTTTCCGTAATGTGTTGTGATGAAACCTAAACTGAAAATAGCTGGAATTACCGTCAGATGGTTCAGTGGTGATGATCGGTTTTCTGAGCACACTAAATATGTACGAAACATTTAAGACCTGTATGAGAGCTGTTCCTTAACATTGTGTGTCTTCCTAGGTGTTTTCCGAGTGCTCCTTAAATTTACGGTGAGTTCTGAAGAAATGTTGTTACACATTTTAAATACTGGTCGAGTTTAATATGATGAAACCTAAACTGATAACAGCTGGAATTACCGTCAGATTGATCAGTGGTGATAAACGGTTTTCTGATTCGCAAAAAAACGTTTAGCTTCTGTAAAAAATGGCTTTTAAATGACCTAAATTAAATGTTACATTTCCCAACAGATTAGGATGGAGGAGGTTTGGACATCTTCATATTCCTATGAATTTCATGTTTGTATTTTATATGTATTGTAACTCCAGTCACAATAAATCTTGTTTATTCAAATATCTAGTTTTTTTAATTATTATTATTATTTATCATGTTTCTGTGGGTTTGGGAAGTTCCTGACATGTTAGTGCTCTAAGGATCATGAACTTTTGGATTTGTATATTGCACACATGGCTCTTTTTCAAATGACATCCTGGGATTTGTAATGACCACAGAGAGTCAGGACCTCGGTTTAACGTCTCATCCGAAGGACGGCGCTTTTTATGTAATTTCGGATAGGCAAGTGTCAGAAAAAAATGCCTATTTATGTATTTGAATGTATGGCTATTGTACAAAGCAGGCTACTAGAAATAAACTTACAATGAAACATACACATTAAGGGGCATTAGACACATTTTAATCTTGGAACAATGAACATATTACTTTGTGATCACTGTTTTTTTTTCCTGCACATACAAAATAGTAACAAATTAAGTAGGCTATCTAATTCCCTAATAATCTAATAATATGAATATATTTAGAAGAAATTATATCAGATATTATACTGCTGTCTATATATATATTTAGGCTACTTATACTACACTGTCCAACTATTCTGAAAATGCAAATCGTTTTTATGTTTTGGCGTATTATTAATGGTTTGTTCATCTCAAATTGTGAAGAGAGAGCGAGAGAGAGAACACTGACTGGGGCAAACACTATGGTCACCAGTTTTGATATACAATATTTACATCTCTTAACAGCATGTATTCAATTGTAAAACATGTTATATGTAAAAACCAATTACCAAAATTCAGCTAAATAACTAAGTTAAATTAAGTTGATTTCAATTAGTGTCATTTGTTGCTTACACATGCACATTTATTTCTGACTTTATTTATTATTCCTTTTTATTAGTGCTGTCAAACGATTAATTTTGATTAATCACATCTAAAATAAAAGTTTTTGTTTACATAATATATGTGTGTGTGTACGGTGTATATTATGTATATAGAAAGACACACACACATACAGCATATATTTTGAAAATATTTACATGTATTTGCATGTATATATTTATATTTATAGAAATGATATAATATATAAACATATTTTACGGTGGCCGAGAGAGCTCAACGTGCTGCAACTTCAGAAAACACATGCAAACAGAAAAAGCACCAGCAAATCAAGAAAACATTTTCATCAGTTTGACACATGCGCTGCAAATGCTCACAATGCAACCAAATAAAGCATTTTATTTACAGCACGTTTCCTTTTTTGAGTATTTGCAGCGCATGTGTCAAATTGACAAAGTTGTTTTCTTAATTTGCAGGTTTTTTTTCTATTTGCAGCGTGTTGAGCTCTCTCGGCCACTGTAATATTTAATATATAAACGTAGGGGTGGGCGATATGGCAAAAATATATCACAATTTTTTTTTTGAAAATCACTTTTTTTCACGATTCATGTTGGTTTTTACTATTTTGTCTGAGCAGTGCAGCCAAAATAACTTCCCTATTATAAAGACAAAGCCTTTCAAGATTAAAAAATATAAAAATGAATGGTGGATATTTAGACCAAAGCGGGCGAAGATAAAAACTTTGTCATTATTTTTAAAAATAAGAACAAATATACACATAATATACAAATAAATCAAACAGTGCTTTATTTTCAGGTACAATAGATGTATTTAGCAGAGCATTCAAGAAACTGAATGAACAAATATAAAAATAAACACTAGATAGATTGATTCCTGTTAAAGCAGCTGTGTTATATATATTATTCTGTCAAATTCAGTAGCAAATTATTTTTTTCTCTTTGTGTTTTTTGTTTTAGCATTATATAATAAATATTCTGTAATCTGTCTGTCAATTATGTCATAGTGTTTCATATTTATACCATCATTTACACACTCAAGTTTAGTTTTAAACCTGAATGGGTTTATTTCTTCTGCTGAACATAAATTATATTTTGAAGAACAGTTGCTGGTCCTCAGTGACTTCCATTTGTTCTCAGTGGGGACCAGCAACTGTAATTTTTTTGTTTGTTATTTTTCATATTCAGCACTTTCAATTGTGATACTGTGTCCTTATCATACATGACCCAATAATGCATAGATGTATCTTTATTATGATTTTTGTATTTTGTTCCATGTTTTATTTACATTTCCTTTCATGGAATAATTTTAGCGAGTGATTATAATAGATTGTGTACATGGTTTGTGTAGATATGATTCATAAGCTTATATTCTCAAGTAACTGAGCTGTTAAGTGATTTAAGTGGTCTAAAGTCACATAGACCAGGCCCTGTGTAAGACCAGAATTAGATTCATATTTAATGATGAATAAGAAAAAATACAAATGTTGTTCAAACTTCTAATTGTGAAAGAGTCCTTCTGTGTGTCTTCTGTTTTGGGGAAAAGACAGATAACTGCAACTTGCTGAAAGAAACTTCAGCTTGAGGAAGAGTTGTGTATTGACATAGGTAATAAAATAATTATTTCCTTTCTTTTAAGTATAGTTTCTTTCATAGATTGAAATCATTGGTCCGTGAGTCTTAACTGTACTTCCTTTACTAAATGTATCACCCTTGTTTCATTTACTCTCTTTTATAAAAGAAAGTAGAGCATTTTCCGTACTAAAAACTACTAAAAAGATGAGCGTAACTTTGTATTGGTTTGATGTACTATTGATGAACAATTGGTGTTTTATTCCTCCCATATTGTAGAAATTATTTTTTATATTCTATGAGTCATCATACAGAGATGAAAAAAATACAAAATGTGAGGAAAAATTCATCCAATGCTTTTGCATTTTTGCGTTCTCATGCAAGATTATTGTGTTCCTGCAAGAAACTGAGTCCTTTTGTGATGGAAAAATAAATAAAGTTTGAGCTAGTTGATATTCTACTGGATTTTTTTCCAATATCTAATATAACTAAATTAACTAAGAAGACATAAAAAGGAAGGGAAAATATGGTATTTAATGCACACTCCTTACCAGTCAGTGGCGGTAATGCACCAATCCGCTTCCAATAAAACCCCAAAAGAAGAAGCAGCTGCCTTTCTGAAGGGTCGTTTCTGTTCTGTTTTCATCGGGTAAGCGCTGTTTGTGCGTCTGCCGGCTGAAATAAACATTTAACGTGAAGCCAACGATGTGAGGAACAATTCATTCATAAACCCATGCGCAATCTTGTGTGTTTGTATGTTCGTGTTCAATGTTACTGAATGTCAAAGTGTGATCTGTGAGGGACATTCATGGGAGTCGATCTCAAACAAAGCTACAATGATTTTATTTTAAAATAGTATCTTTTGTCATTTGCCTTTGAAAGTCTAATGTGTAGTGTGTATATATATATATATATATACTGCTAAATTTGATCCTTTAAAGAGCTATGCGGACCTTTTTTAAACCAGAGGTAGGCAAACGAATGTAACTTAGATAAATGTGAAGGAAGTTTGACACTAGAAACATGAAATCAGTGCTTTGTCGTGATCTCTAAGGTTTTATTGTTGAAATATTTTTAGATTGATATGATTGATTTTGATGTTTGATGTGATTATTGATATTATGCTGCTGTATGTAAATTATTTACCTGTTGTTTGTGCTTTACATGTGCTTTGAGTGTGGAAAGACTTTTGTTAGAGATGCTGAACTAAAACAACACCAGAAAACTCACACTGGAGAAAACCCGTTTCAGTGTTCACACTGTGACTAGATTCAAGCGGTCAGAATATCTGAAATCACACGAGAGGACCCACACATGGGCTGATCCTCAATTAACAATATATACAAAGTTGCATTATATACTATTATATAATAAAATTCAAATCATTATGCTTCCTTGTGATTTTTGTTGTTGTTGTCCATCTCAAATTAAAATGTCTTATAAAGCATGTGTATCTTATTTAATTTACTCTTTTATGAAGGAAATCTGGAATAAAGACAAGCAGTTCCTAATGTGCAGTCCTTACTCTGCTGTTCGTCCGTCTTATTAATCTTTTTGCATCTTTTATGAGCATGGTGTTTTACTGAACTTTTAAAGAGGTGTGTAAATGTAAATTAAGTTTGATATTGGAAACACAAATAACGTGTGATGAAGTAGTAATGAGAAGCACATTTATGTATAATGAAAGAAGAGTAGCCTAACATTGTCACTGATTGGCCTTAAACTCTCAAAACTAGCACTACAAAATATGAATATACACATTACATACACTACATATGTTTTTGAATTATTTGTATTTTAGATTACATTTTCATGAACTGCTCTCTTTTTGGTTTTTATAACGTGTCATTGTTACGTAGCTACATACTATAGCTGTGCTCTCGTGATATTTACATTATTTTGACCAGCAGGTGTCTCAGAGCACGGTGATTTGACCACTTCGAAGAAAACAGTCCTATTTATTCGGAAATTTGATTAGCTTCCTATATGCCATTAATGTTATGCACACAGTGTTTAGAGTTCTGAATTATGGATTGGTTTTGCTTTGACTGGTATTTAACTCCTTTGTGTTGCGGCCACAATATTTTGCAATGCATTTCTGTAAAATTGTTTTTAATCTGACTTTGACAGTAGAATCACAATGTAAATACATAAAATACTAAACCAGACCCAAGCAATATGCAAAACATAATTCTGTGAGTTTCACGTAAATATTCTGCACAGTTCTCCAGCATGAAAAACACGTGCTTGCCAGAGAATGCCAAGTAAGCCTATATGTTGCTGCAACTTGGGTTTGCTCCACATGTAGGTGGAGACAAAAGTCCCCTCCCCACCAAAAGCAAAAAAAGAGAAAAGTCAAACGAGTGGAAGCATGTCCTGTCAGAATGTGTTAACTCGATGTAAGAATTCATTATTTTTGTGGCTTATAATGCTAAAAGCTTTCAGAGACTATATTTGCTTTATGTTCCAGAATCTATTCTGAAAAGTGATTACATATTAAACACTACTTAAAACTGCATAAAACATTACAAACATTTATTTCATTCAGTACAATGTTCATGAAATAATGGTGAAATATAAAATACACAAACACTGAAACTTTAAGGCAGCTGTAGCGTGAGCTCAAGTGATCAAGTCAAGACAAGTTAACTCCGCTGCGTAGACAGTTCTTGTGTTTTATGAAGCTGTTCCTGAATCCACTCTTTCTCAGACCTTCTACCAGAGTATCTCAAAGTGACAAAAGGAAGTCCCTAAAATACATGGATCCTTATACTGTTATCTGCAAGTAATGGTCTTTGAAAACACAGCTGAAAGTCTGACTTTTCTTTGATGTTTGACGAATAACACAATGAAATGTCAGTGTGAAAATAAATAACAAAAAAATTATACATTTGTATTCAACCTCAGTGGTTCTCAACTGGTTTCAACACTGCTCTATATGGCATTTTTTGTATTTTTTAAGACACAACATCACAAATATTGAAAGTTTTGCTCCTTAGGCGTTGCAACACTTGAGTACACAATGCTATCTTCTCCATCAGGTTTCTGTGAGGAAATAATCACAAAGATAAAATCAGGAAGAGTGTTGATGCCACAATCACAAAACTGAAGAAAGTAAATCTTTCTGAGAATAACAAAATACAGAGAGAACATTCGTCACATTATTAAATTGATTAACAGAGTTGGAAGTAAGAGCTTAGCTCTCAAACTGCCATTTTGCCTGAAATTTCAAGATTTCCAAAATTTCAAGAACAGTGACAACCGCTCTAGAAAGCCATACAAGATGATCATTCATCACTCTTATCATTGCCACTATTGGTTACAGAGTCTGAAAATATACTTTCATGCCTTCTTTTGTAGGACAGAATTGAGGAACTTCACAGCTTAATTTCAATAAAAGGTCATTTTCTACTAGGAAGATCTGAAAGGGACATTGTACCGGTATTTCCTATTAAGAATTCTGAATTGAAATTAAGAATTAGTGAATAAGATAGCTCACACATACATCCAAACTGACAAATCACAAAGCCAGGCATAACTTTAAGATATATATTAAAATACTGAAACAAATTGTGTAAAAAGGTACCAGTATCTCACAATCACAGACAGAGCAGTTTGTGATAAAACAAGTCTTTATGCAACTATCAATCTGCAGCATATATGACATGATCTGCACACACATGCATGAATGATCATGCAAATATATGCACAAGTACAGTAAAGCAGCAACAAGACAACAGCAAGAAATGTTCCCTCTTGATGACGATTTCAAAGGGAGTAAAACAGTGTCACTATGAGATATGTACAATATCAATATAGATAAATCTTGATCTAATATATAATATAATATATTTTAGAGACTAGTGATTAGAATAATTGCGTCTCTATAAAACATTATTATCAGGGAGTAAATATATGAACAGTGTAGGAAACTTAAATTATTGACAAGTCATCACTGTGTTATTGTTTGGCAAGTTCAAACAGCAGGTGTTTGATATTACACAGTAACCTACAGGACAGGACAGTTTACTACCTTGTTTGTAAACAAGATAAACGATAAAAAAGGTAGAACAGGTAGGTTTACTTTCAACTGACAAACTGGAGCCTTTTCAGTCTGTTGCTATATTTCATTTAATTTATTTGTCATACTAATCCATCACTGTCTAGACATATTTGTAAAGATTTGCGCACCTGTTGGTAATGGGTGTAGCTTAAATCCGTTAATTAGAAAGGGTTGTACACCATGCAGTGCATGATGCTTGGTGCATGTGAAACATAACATGTCACTTAAATGAATCACTAGCTTTAAAAACAAATTCATCTATACTTCAGGTTAAAATAAAACTGAATTTCTGCTTAGGCTACAGTAAGAAATAAGCAAGCGCAAACAGATACTGATTTCTTTTTTCTTCAAGCATGATCGATCCATCAGCTCACTAGTGCTGAGTTTCTAGGCAGGCAGCGAGACACAATGCACACAGCAAAACGGCATCTTACCGTACGGTGTAAAGGATGTGCAACGAATGTTGCTGTAGCATAATGTATGTCTTCATTTTCAACTGTTTTAATAAACCACAGTTTAACTATAAAACATTATACATGAAATGGTGTTCATATGATAAACACTTCTCCAACACAAAGATGAATATATGCAGTTGCAGTAATACTTGCCAGTTTGTGCTGTTTGTTTATGTTTCCACATGTGCCACAACAAAATCCCTCCCAAAACTGCAATTATGGCCACCAACAATATGCCAACTACCACTCGTATGGAATAGGAACGGTGATGTTCTGTAATAAAAAAGAGTAAACAATACTTTGTATAAAGCAGATCTGGGAGACATTTGTCTAATAATGTTTAAAGTTAAAAATCACAACAAAAACTGTTTTTTATGCATTGAATAAATAATAAAAAAGTTATATTGTGATTATTAATCTAGTAATGATTATTAAGAAAAGAAAGGGGGGGGGGGGGGTGTTGCTAGATAATTTTGCTTTGGAACCTTCAGGAAACTTAAAATCAGTTTATCTCAAAATTGACTTTGCTGACTTTATCGACTTCGAGCTTAGTCATTTTGTGTCCAATTCCAAGAACTCATAAATAATAAAAAGCTCTTTTAATGGACAATGTAACGATTTTCATTGTGACTCATTTTGCCAGCACAGGTCACATATTTATATCAATACAGGTGAGGAGATTAATCACCGCTGACGTACCTGCACATGTGTGACAGAGTTGAGTGATGTCCAGATGTGTGGTCTGGTTGCTGATGGGATTGTTGAGCACACAGCTGTAGGTGTTTTTATCCTGATATTCCACCTCCAGAGGTAGAGAGAGACTGATGCTGAGATCAGACACACTGATGTTGGACAATAAACTGTTTCCTTTGTACCAGGAGAGAGTCACATCACTCATATTCAACACTGAACACAGCAGCACACATCTGGACACGGATGAACGTTCAGATGATGATGATGATGATGATGAACAGTTTGAAGAGTTACTGGTAACGACAGGACTAGGAAGAGGAGCTGGAAAACAATGTAGAAAGAACAAGTAAAAGTAAGTGTTATCTCAGTATTATCAATAAACAACAACAAAATATAACATGATGCAGATGTTTTCTTGCAAGTCTAATAAAAAAGAAACCAAACTTTTAAATGCAAGGCTGAGAACGAAATTAATGCTTGTGCAGTATCTACTCCAAAACACTGATTTATTATTATTATTTCAACATTTGGTTGGTCATTTCATAGTTTCTGGCATTTGAATTAACTTTTAGAAACATGTATACAACACACTGAGTGAATTAAACATTAATGAACAATTCTAGCACACGTGACAGTACAGTTTACTCACCGTACACAGTAACACTGAAGCTCTTCAGTGAGGTTTTTCCACTGATGATGACCGTCAGTTTATAAAGTCCAGTGTGTTCAGATCTGATGTTTCTGAAGGTCAGAGATCCAGTCTGATTGTTCAACTCTAGTTTGTCTCTGAATCTCCCATCATTACTGACAAAAATAAAGTTTATTTGGTCTCTTTGAATGATTTCAGCTATTCGAGTGTTTTGAGGTCCAAATGTCCACAGTATCATATCATCTCTCTGTACTTTAACATCAGTGTTTAGAGTAACAGAATCTCCCTCCAGCACTGATACTGACTTCATTTCATCTGTATCAGCAACAAACACACCTGAAACATATTCAAATAAAGCAAAAAACCTTGTCATAAACAAACAAGGATAAACATAGTGGGGTTTAAATTAATATCAAACACACGAGATTATTTGTATAATGTGTAGGCTACTATTCACATATTTGCGGGCTTTTCCAGTCAATACCACCAATATGAAATGCAATCCGGCTTACCATTTGTGATAAGAATCCATAGACAGACGAAAGCAGCGTCTGAATGCATATTCCTCAAGAGATTTCCGAACGATTTCTGATAATTAAAGTCCTCATAGCGCGAGGAAAACGTGCATTCAAAACGGCAGCTGCAGAACTTCTGCAACACGATGCGGAGCACGGAGGAAGTGAAGGAACATGACGCTATAGCACACCGCAGTAAAGATAGTTTGCAGTTCGATATTCAGATTTCTTTTGGCTATAAATACGCAGTGCGCTGTCATAGACATGCAAATAATACTGAATGACATTCTCCATGATTTGTGAATTCATATGACAGTGTCCTCCGGGCCGAAATCAGTTTTTTTTTCGTAGTGACCCTTAATTTAATTACGACGGCGTTTTAGTGCCACATAAAAAAAAAAAAAAATCTAAGATTACGAGATTAAAGTCGTAATATTTCGAGAATAAAGTCGAAACTACGAGAATAAAGTCGAAACTACGAGAAAAAAGTCGTAATGTTACGAGAATAAAGTCGTAATGTTACGAGAATAAAGTCGAAATGTTACGAGAATAAAGTCGTAATATTACGAGAATAATGTCGTAATATTACGAGAATAAAGTCGTAATATTTAGAGAATAAACTCGTAGTAATACGAGATTAAACTCCTAATATTTTGAGAAAAATCACAGAATTGCTAGAAACAATGGATGTGGAGGATTTGGTTAAATCCTACTTTAGATTAGGATTTAGCAATAAGGAAATTCTTTGTCTTTTGGCGCATCAGCACGGAGTTATAATTAGTAAAAGGACACTGCAGCGGTTATGTAGGAAACTTAATTTATTCAGAAGAAAAATAACGACGTCGCCAGTACTTCAGCCGGGGTCCCAACGCGTTGTGGCATTATGGCATACTCGGAGACGTCGAGCGCGCCGAAGTTCAACTCCTTCAGGGTCGATTTCTTTGATCACCATCCTCATAGTCTCTCGAGAAACAACATATCCTCTTCGAATAGCACGCATATGTAACCATCGATATCCTTGGAGTCGACCACTGGTCGCCATCTCAGACTGCACAAAAGAGGCTATTTCCTCAATGTCTGTCTGATTTTTTCTTCTGAATAAATTAAGTTTCCTATAACCGCGGCAGTGTCCTTTTTACTAATTATAACTCCGTGCTGATGCGCCAAAAGACAAAGAATTTCCTTATTGCTAAATCCTAATCTAAAGTAGGATTTAACCAAATCCTCCACATCCATTGTTTCTAGCAATTCTGTGATTTTTCTCAAAATATTAGGAGTTTAATCTCGTATTACTACGAGTTTATTCTCGAAATATTACGACTTTATTCTCGAAATATTACGACTTTATTATCGTAGTGTTTCGACTTTATTCTCGTAACATTACGACTTTATTCTCGTAACATTTCGACTTTATTCTCGAAGTGTTTCGACTTTATTCTCGGAGTGTTTCGACTTTATTCTCGTAGTTTCGACTTTATTCTCGAAGTGTTTCGACTTTATTCTGGGAGTGTTTCGACTTTATTCTCGTAACATTTCGACTTTATTCTCGAAGTGTTTCGACTTTATTCTCGGAGTGTTTCGACTTTATTCTCGTAACATTTCGACTTTATTCTCGAAGTGTTTCGACTTTATTCTCGGAGTGTTTCGACTTTATTCTCGTAGTTTCGACTTTATTCTCGAAGTGTTTCGACTTTATTCTCGTAACATTTCGACTTTATTCTCGAAGTGTTTCGACTTAATTCTCGAAATATTACGACTTTATTCTCGGAGTGTTTCGACTTTATTCTCGAAGTGTTTCGACTTTATTCTCGAAGTGTTTCGACTTTATTCTCGTAACATTTCGACTTTATTCTCGAAGTGTTTCGACTTTATTCTCGGAGTGTTTCGACTTTATTCTCGTAGTTTCGACTTTATTCTCGAAGTGTTTCGACTTTATTCTCGTAACATTTCGACTTTATTCTCGAAGTGTTTCGACTTAATTCTCGAAATATTACGACTTTAATCTCGTAATCTTAGATTTTTTATTTTTTTTATGTGGCACTAAAACGCCGTCGTAAATATTATATATTTAATATATATTTATTATTATATATTTGATGTATGTTTTATTTACCTAAATATAGGTAAATATATGTTATTTAAGGAAATATAGCATTTTGTTTTTTACATTTTTTATATGTTTTTATATGTTTTCAAATATTTTCAAAGATATGCAAATTTGGGTCAGCTGACCCTTCTCTGAGTCATGAACATCACTATTCTGATCTGTGAAAACTTTCAGAGTTCAGTACGGGTCAGCTGACTCTACCCTGGGTCACTAACATCACTATTCTGATCTGTGAAAACTTTCAGAGGTAAGTACGGGTCAGCTGACTCTACCCTGGGTCACTAACATCACTATTCTGATCTGTGAAAACTTTCACAGTTCAGTACGGGTCAACTGACTCTACCCTGGGTCACTAACATCACTATTCTGATCTGTGAAAACTTTCAGAGTTCAGTACGGGTCAACTGACTCTACCCTGGGTCACTAACATCACTATTCTGATCTGTGAAAACTTTCAGAGTTCAGTACGGGTCAACTGACTCTACCCTGGGTCACTAACATCACTATTCTGATCTGTGAAAACTTTCAGAGTTCAGTACGGCTCAGCTGACTCTACCCTGGGTCACTAACATCACTATTCTGATCTGTGAAAACTTTCAGAGTTCAGTACGGGTCAGCTGACTCTACCCTGGGTCACTAACATCACTATTCTGATCTGTGACAACTTTCAGAGGTAAGTACGGGTCAGCTGACTCTACCCTGGGTCACTAACATCCCTATTCTGATCTGTGACAACTTTCAGAGGTAAGTACGGGTCAGCTGACTCTACCCTGGGTCACTAACATCCCTATTCTGATCTGTGACAACTTTCAGAGGTAAGTACGGGTCAGCTGACTCTACCCTGGGTCACTAACATCACTATTCTGATCTGTGACAACTTTCAGAGGTAAGTACGGGTCAGCTGACTCTACCCTGGGTCACTAACATCACTATTCTGATCTGTGAAAACTTTCAGAGTTCAGTACGGGTCAGCTGACCCTTCACTGGGTCACTAACATCACCATTCTGATCTGTGAAAACTTTCAGAGTTCAGTACGGGTCAGCTGACTCTACCCTGGGTCACTAACATCACTATTCTGATCTGTGAAAACTTTCAGAGTTCAGTACGGGTCAGCTGACTCTACCCTGGGTCACTAACATCACTATTCTGATCTGTGAAAACTTTCAGAGTTCAGTACGGGTCAGCTGACTCTACCCTGGGTCACTAACATCACTATTCTGATCTGTGACAACTTTCAGAGGTAAGTACGGGTCAGCTGACTCTACCCTGGGTCACTAACATCACTATTCTGATCTGTGAAAACTTTCAGAGGTAAGTACGGGTCAGCTGACCCTTCCCTGGGTCACTAACATCACTATTCTGATCTGTGAAAACTTTCAGAGTTCAGTACGGGTCAGCTGACTCTACCCTGGGTCACTAACATCACTATTCTGATCTGTGAAAACTTTCAGAGTTCAGTACGGGTCAGCTGACTCTACCCTGGGTCACTAACATCACTATTCTGATCTGTGACAACTTTCAGAGGTAAGTACGGGTCAGCTGACTCTACCCTGGGTCACTAACATCACTATTCTGATCTGTGAAAACTTTCAGAGGTAAGTACGGGTCAGCTGACCCTTCCCTGGGTCACTAACATCACTATTCTGATCTGTGAAAACTTTCAGAGTTCAGTACGGGTCAGCTGACTCTACCCTGGGTCACTAACATCACTATTCTGATCTGTGAAAACTTTCAGAGGTAAGTACGGGTCAGCTGACCCTTCCCTGGGTCACTAACATCACTATTCTGATCTGTGAAAACTTTCAGAGGTAAGTACGGGTCAGCTGACCCTACCCTGGGTCACTAACATCACTATTCTGATCTGTGAAAACTTTCAGAGGTAAGTACGGGTCAGCTGACCCTTCCTTGGGTCACTAACATCACTATTCTGATCTGTGAAAACTTTCAGAGGTAAGTACGGGTCAGCTGACCCTTCCCTGGGTCACTAACATCACTATTCTGATCTGTGAAAACTTTCAGAGGTAAGTACGGGTCAGCTGACTCTACCCTGGGTCACTAACATCACTATTCTGATCTGTGAAAACTTTCAGAGGTAAGTACGGGTCAGCTGACCCCTCCCTGGGTCACTAACATCACTATTCTGATCTGTGAAAACTTTCAGAGGTAAGTACGGGTCAGCTGACCCCTCCCTGGGTCACTAACATCACTATTCTGATCTGTGAAAACTTTCAGAGGTAAGTACGGGTCAGCTGACCCCTCCCTGGGTCACTAACATCACTATTCTGATCTGTGAAAACTTTCAGAGGTAAGTACGGGTCAGCTGACCCTTCCCTGGGACACTAACATCACTATTCTGATCTGTGACAACTTTCAGAGGTAAGTACGGGTCAGCTGACCCCTCCCTGGGTCACTAACATCACTATTCTGATCTGTGAATTTATTTATTTTATTAAAAAAATATTCTTCTTTGTTTGCAACATATTTAACATATATGTCATATATGTTTCTGGCTAAAGCAAATATAGACTATATATTTTTAGCATTATGGCCCGTTATTCAACAGCACCATATAACATTGTTATATAAGAAAAGGGGCCAGAGCAAAGAGAAACACTGCCACGCGATAAAATGCGATTGTGAAAGTTTTCACAAATTGAACTTGAGCTAAAAACAATATTTTTTTTATTCCAGCCGTCTGCGTGTTTATTGGCAGTAGACGTTTAAATGTGAATAACGCCTATCTTTCACTTTCCTTATAGCGGACTTACCAAGGGGTCTGTGGACAAAAGCTTTTCTGTGAAAAAATTCACAGATCAAGCTGGAGAAGATGACACTGGTTTCAGTCTTCCAAGTCTCCAATTTTTTGAGCTATAGCCATTATAAAATTAAGGGTCCCTACGAAAAAAAAAAACTGATTTCGGCCCGGAGGACAACGTCATATGAATTCACAAATCATGGAGAATGTCATTCAGTATTATTTGCATGTCTCTGACAGCGCACTGCGCTGCCATAGACATGCCATGTAATGGCTAGATGCACGCCATGTAATGGCTAGATGCACTTGTTTATAAAAAATAAAAAACAAGACTAAAAATCAGGCTAGTGTTTATTTTATTAGCATAAAAAGTAGACATTGACTGAAAATATAGTGATATTCATTTATTTGCCCCAATGCCTACACAAGTTCACACTTTCTAGATATTTTCTTACACTTTGGGTTCTGGTTGGCCACTATTTCCTGTAGAGCAATGTATACAAATGCAGTAATGTGTTAAATCTGTGTTCGTCAAATGTAATGGTGATGTGTGAATATCATTCATGGATTTTATGCAAATATGGAAACAGAACAATCTATAAGGCACAGTACTCAAAAAATACAATGTCAACAAATTGCAACAGTAATGATTTCAAACAGTATATGCTATGCCGCTGACACATGATCTAACTATTAATACCATAATTGTTTGGATATCGGTGCGTGTAATGAATATTTAACATCATACATTCATTTTGTATGAAGCACGAATATATTGATACAACTGACCTAAAAATCTTCAATTGCCATTCCAGTTGATTCACACTAAACTCTGCGGGACAGTGGCCCTCGAGGACCGGAGCCATCCCTGAAGTAGATACTTTCATCCAAAGTGACTAACAAGTGACGAACATCACAAGCAATTGGTCACAAAGCATACAATTTCAATATACCATATTGCAAGGTTAAGTGCAAACCATTAGTAAAAAAGCTATAGCAAAGTTGAAATACAGAATAGAAAGGACATTTCTAAATAAATAAATAACTACATTAACTAAAATTATCCACTTATGTGGAAGTCATATCAAGTGGCAAAGATGAGTCTGATAACAGAAGCGGTCCACTGGCCAAATGCACAGACGCCAACCACATACATCCCGTAATAGACAAGTTCTCATAACTGTGCATTTACCCAAAAACAAAACAAAACCACATTGGTTCAGTGCACACATAAACCTATCGCCTAAATAAACCAGACCACAGCAGATCTCGCTCTGACTCAGAGATGTCAGTGTGTCTCAGTGCATGAAGACCCTCGTGTTTACTCCACTCACAGGCCTTCTGAAAATCCACTGCAGAAAAAAACACAATGCAAAATCTTTTTATATATCATGGAAATCACCTGTTTGTCTGTTTTCTGTTGGTAGGGAACTTTAGATGCAGACCAGCGGTGTGGGAACAGTTTTAAAATATTGTGACACAAATAAGTGGTTCTGGGAATTTTCAAATTCCATCTGAAATATTCAGCCCTGGAGAAATAAAAACTTTTGCATCTTCTGTTAAAAAGCTGTAATGTAATGTCATAAATTTGATTATAAAATAAAATAGCTGTTTTTGAAGGTTATGTCTTATCCATGGAAACTATTTACAGTAAATTATAAACCACTGTTTATCTCCAGACTGCTTACATCAGCTTCAGATAATAGCAGTGTATAGTGTGGGCTCATTGCTTAGCTTTTAGTTTTGTGTGTGTGTGTGTGTGTGTGTGTGTGTGTGTGTGTGTGTGTGTGTTTCCGTTGACGCTTGATTATTTGAACTCTCTCAAGTTACAAGTCAAGTCTTGTGATTTTTTTACACTGCCCAGATATACAAAAACTTTCAAACATGTTATTTGTGTTTTAACATGATGATAATGCAGATCTCACAGCATCTCTGTCCTTCTTTTTCTCTCTTGTCTTTCCCGTAATGCATTAGCTATATGATACCAGGCAGCTTTTATTTCACTCGGATGACTCTGTAATGCTCTTGATGTTCAAAGGTCTTGATTACTTCCTGCAAACTGAATCTCAGACAATGATAGTTATTGTTCCTCTTTTTACTACTCTAAAATACTTTTATGGCTATACCAAATGGAATAAAAAACAGCGCACACTTTGGAAGTCGTTGCATCAAAGAGATGGCTTAATCTGCTCCTTATGTAACAGATCTTATAATAAATCATTATATAAAATTCTAGTCAAACAAACAGGAAAATCTCCCCCACATCAGCTCTGAGAAATTCACAAAGCCCTCCCTCTATTTCTGTTTCTACATCTATTTACCATCTCTCGCTGACCACATCCTGACCACACTGTCGCAAGAGACAGAATCACAATATGTCACTATAAAAATTACATATAATTAAAATGAGATACTTACTTCATATAATGTTGCATACATATTTTATATAAACCTACTTAAATAACTTAAACTCAGTCTGGTAAACAAACTCATGCACACGCTGATGGCATCACGAGAGCGCGCACAATTCTGCACTCTTTATGGTGTACCACATGTAATTCTTCAGAATGCACGGCTACATTAGAATGACAGGCTTTTTGTCCATGATATGCTTAGCCTACGGCATACCAGCAGAATGTGATCAGATGCGCACGTGCACATGTTGCTGGACATCATAGTCAGCGATTTCTTGAAGATAAATACAACTTTTCGACTGCGATTTAAACAGCATGTCTGTTTTTCTGCTGGGAAAAACCCCCAGCTAAAACCAGCCTAAGCTGTTTGGCTGGTCTTAGCTGGTTTAAACTGGAAGTAGCTTAAACGAGAAGAATAACAACGTGCGGTAAATGGTAAAACTGTTTGCATTACAAACCAGTGTGTTCATAATTAAGATAATACACTAAAATAATATGGTAAGATGCATCAATTTGAAGTATCAAGCGGCAAAATTAGCTGTTTTGTACACTTAAAAATAGCTGGAAGCAAATTAGTCCGGAAGCGAGACCCATAAAATGTACAAATGGCTGTGCCCATTTTTGGTGAAGAATAAGGTGGATAAGATCATTACAAGTCATACTCTGCAACACGGATCTTATACACTTGGGTACAACATGTATGCAGATGAGTGACTCGTATAAGCTATTACAAGTTACCATAGATCAGGGGTGCCGAACCCTGTTTCTAGAGATCTACCTTCCTGCAGAGTTCAGCTCCAATCCTCATCAAACACAAATGAACCAACTAATTAGGATCTGAAGGAGCAGTTGATAATTACAGACAGGTGTGTTTGATCAGGGTTGGAACTGAACTCTGCAGGAAGGTAGATCTCCAGGAACAGGGTTCGGCACCCCTGCTATAGAAGAATAAAACGTCATTAGCATGCGCTAGTGGCAAACAAAAAGAGCATGATGAAGCACAGTTTGGCAGTTGTACGTTTTATGTTTGCTGAAAAAAGAGGAAGTTGTGAAAGAAGAAGTTAAAAGAGTTTGAGGTAATCAGATTTAGCGCCATGTCGTGTTGATCAACACAACATTTCATGTTACATTTTTATTGGCTGGTCAGTAAACGTGGCTCGTAGCAGCAAACACACTGTGTGATGATCAAGCTGAATTTCTGACACTGTCAGAAAATGATCGCAGGCTATCTTTGGTCGCAAGACAGTAATGGCCGTCTTTGAACCTCTCTTATTGTATGACATGATCGTTTAAGAGCCACAATCACAGAAATCGCCACAATTGTTTCACAATGCCAATCTTTCATCTGGAACACCAGAAAACCGTGATGTGTAGGTGTAGTGGTTACAAATAATAATATTAATATTAAAACAAAAAAAGAAAGTAAATGTAATTGATGTGTGACCTATGTGGTGTATTAATTAAGTATAATCTTTGTGGATACGGATTAATATAGCTTGCTGAGATTGGTGTGGACGATTTATTACTTCTGTCTTTGGGACTCGTTCACCTGCTGGGGGGGGGGGGCGCGCTGCTCAAACAATACACAGACTCAGAAAGGGAAGCAACAGCTCTGTGCCCTGTGTCTTTATTGACATTAGTATCTTCCCTCACCAGGTGGTGAGGGTGCTACATAGGCGGCTTTACATCATGACTCCGTGGCGGCTGGTGGCAAATGTTCTAGATGGGGCGCCACATCCAAAGAAAAATTTAGCATACATCCCGATATGATTTATTCCAGTATTACAAAAAGAAAGTGGTTAAAACAAGAAACATTTTAAAGAAAGTAAAACTGTTAAAACCAAATTAAAGATTGAGGATTATTCTCACAAAACTATATTTTCTGCAAGCTTTTTTAAAGAAAAATTGTAATAATAATTCAACATTTATGTATACATTGCAACAGCAAAATCTAAATAAATGTTACATTTGTTTAGAGACCATTTTCTATACATATATAAATAACTACTAGTCAAGCTGCAGGACCACACAGAGACGCCAACAGACCACTATCCCAGTCGCCTTAAACTTATAAATATACATGGATCTGTATTCAGAAGTATTACACAGAGCAAAACAAAAATTAAAATAAATAAAAAAATACATTATGAATTTGTTGAGTGTTGTGATCTGAAGGCAGCTCAACATGACTGACCAGTGAACAGTTCCTGTGTCAGAGTGAATGTTGATGTCAATACACCACTGTACAGCAAACTTCTATAAAAACACACTTCTTCAGCGAGTGTATATTATAAAACACTTGCCAGACATGCGATCATACTGAAATGTGCTCATAAAGCTATCAGAGAGCGCACATACACGGTTTGTTTATTTGCACACTAATAATAACGGGCTCGCGAGCATCTAATAATGTAAGTTACGATTCATGTATTTCACTGTAATCGTCTTTACCTCCATCGTCATCCATCAAAACTTTCCTGGTAAGATACTGGTTTGCTTTATTCAGCTGACTAGTCTTGACTTCATATTTCTTCTTATTAGCGGTATGGTTGTTCCGACCAATCGCTGCACAGGTTAAGGTTAGGCATGATGACGAAAGCATGCTAGTGCTAGCCCTCCCCGAACTTAGCAGTGCCTGCAGTTTGAAAAAAACATCTTTGTTTGGGAACACTCGGGGCGATTCTCAGTCTGACAGAAATGTCTGTATTACATTTACATTTATGCATTTAGCAGACGCTTTTATCCAAAGCGGCTTACAGTGCATTCAGGTTATACATGTTTTTGTCAGTACATGTGCTCCCTGGGAATCGAACCCACAACCTTTGCGCTGCTAACGCAATGCTCTAACCACAGAGCCACAGGAACAGGTATTATCCTCCCAAGGGCTTGTGTTGGCCTATCATTTCTGTTAAATTAATCATTCTATAAGAAATGTAATAGTTTATCCCATTCTGTCTGCCTTGAATCATGCTTCTTGTATTTGTTCTCCCAGGGCAAAGCATCAGGTCTGAAAGAGATATGTTCACACCTGGAGATCATGTGCACTAGATTGAATTCACCTATAAACACATCAAACTCCATCTGGTCTGCGCTCATGACAATCAACACAAAGAGAATGTGTGAGGGGAGGGTTTTTCCCATCATTACTCCACTTACATCTACATTAAAGAGCAAGGTCCTACAAAGAGCAGCTGTTACGTGACTCAATGGAACATTTCATATGAGGGCTCAATGGTGAGAAGACGAAAAGGATATTTAGAAACTTCGTTATACAATTAGATAAATCACGTTTTAATTTGAAAAGGTTAGTCAAACGGAAAACAGCCTAAATTGTCATTATTTTCCAAACAATGCTCTAGTACATGTCATCTAATTAATGTTGATCTTGATGTTCTTCTTTCCACTTTAACTATAAATTCAGATCAGATAATAACAACTGCAGTAATCTACAGAAGTCCACCGTCAAACATCCACGAATCATCTGCACACCTGCTCATCTCCTTTGAGCCCTTCAGCACCACAGACAATGAATCATTATGATGCATCTGCTCAAACACGAGGACTTCTGGTGACCATCAGAAACACAGGAGGTCTTCTTCAGGACAAACATTTTTCCAAGATGTTCAGTTATTCATAAACTGAGTTTCACTGCGTTGTGTGTCGATAGTTCACTGCTGTCTCTGTTCGGTCCACATATCTATATGACAGAAACATTCAACATCACAAACATAATAAAAAAAACTGTGTTGACAGGAAGTAGATGAACAGAACTTAACTCATCCCTGAAATTGTAACGTTAATAAAGTAATATTTAAAGTAAAATCAGTCACAATCAGATAAAGTGTTTACTTACCTCTGGCAGATCTTCATTCTGAAGGCAGTAGATAATCTGTGTGTATTCTGACATGTTTTGCTGTCCTATGATTGTCAGATCTACAGACATAGACACGTGAGGATATATATATATATTTAATATCAGAATGTTCTCTAGTTTTCAGCCATGAAATATGATGGCACAACAACGGAGAAACTGCAAAAAAAAAAAATTCTTAGAATGTTTTAGTACAAATATCTAAACATTATTCAATCAAGGTGCATTTACTCGAGAAGCAAAATGACTTAAGGTATGTCAGATTTTCTAAAAAAAAAAAAAATCTACATTTTGTTTTGGTTTAAAAAAAAATATCTGCCAATGGGGGTAAGAAAAAAGCTTAATTTGAAGGCAAAACAAGAGTACTTTTCTGGCCCCGTTGGCAGATATTTTTTTTATTGTTTTAAGAAAAATCTAACAAAATTTCAATAAATTGTCATTTTGCTTCTCAGGTAATTGTGTCTTGATTCAAGAATGTTTAGATATTTGTAATGGAAAACAAGACAAATATGACTAAGTAAGAAGTTCTTCAGTAATACGCTTTGTCAGTTACTTGCCCTTTTGTTGTGCTTGGCACAATTCCCTGCAGCAACAGTACATCATAACAGCAGACATGAACACCAACAGCCACACACTGAATGCTATCATCAGAATAAAGTACGATTGCTGGCTCTGCTCTGTAATGAACATGGAGAGAAAAACTTTCTGTTCCAAATTCAGCCAAAATAATATTAAGTGTCAGTCTATAAAAAGGAAACGCCAGTTTTAGAAAGAGCAACAGATAAGTATCACCGCTGACGTACCCGGACATGGTCGACAGAGTTGACTGATGTCCAGATGTGTGGTCTGGTTGCTGATGGGATTGTTGAGCACACAGCTGTAGGTGTTTTTATCCTGATATTCCACCTCCAGAGGTAGAGAGAGACTGATGCTGAGATCAGACACACTGATGCTGGACAATAAACTGTGTCCTTTGTACCAGGAGAGAGTCACATGACCCACATTCAACACTGAACACAGCAACACACATCTGGACACGGATGATCCTGATGATGATGATGATGATGATGAAGAACAGTTTAAAGAGTTACTGGTGATGACAGGAGTGGGAAGAGGAGCTGGAAAACATGAAAGACCAAGTATGTATTATAATCAACAAATTATAATACAATTAATATGACGCAGATGTTTTCTTGCAAGGCTAATAAAAAAGAAACCAACATTTTAAATGCAAGTCTGAGAAACAGACGAATGCTTGTAAATCAAGGTTTCTTTATCTTTATTTTCACATAATACATTATACAGGGTATAATCAGAAGTGAAATGTAGAGCCATCAACCTGTCCATACATACACAACATACATATATGACAAGGGGACAGACAGGACAGGAAGACAGGGAATTGAAGAAAAATACAGCATAACATGAGGAAGGTGAGGAGAAAAAAAATAACCCCCAGACTATGCTCCTTGCACTCTAAAAAACGCTGGGTTGTTTTTCCAACCCAAATGCTGGGTTGAGACCGCTGGGTAAGGGCGTTGGGTTGTTTTAACCCAATTTTGGGTTGAAAATTGATCTTGATCATAACCCAGCGGCGCTGGGTTGGGAACGCGGACGTGAAGGAGAGCACTCACGTCACGTCAACATCCGACGGCACACCGACGACACCAGTGCGAGAAGCCGCCATTTTCTCAGTCTGAAAGAAGCGAGAAGCGAGCGAAAGACGTTATGGTAAGTAAAGATTAAAAATGTAAAGTTATCATTCATTGTTTGTGTCTGGGAGTATTTTGAGGTTTCATGGAAGGCGGAAATAGTCCGAAAATAGCTTATATTGAAAAATACGCGAACGTGGTTTTCGCCTCAGAAACGGAGATCTTAACGGTCTCTTTTACTGAACAGAAGAGGTAACTTAACGTACTTTTATAACGTCCATGAGTGTCTTATGTCATATTTAGATAAGATTTTACAATATCTGCTCTCTTTGAGGTGTTAATAGGCGGTTATTAACATGTTAATTCGTTATTGTATTGTTCGCGGTTAAACTGAATGTATGTTAGTTTTCTTAAGGAAACGGCGTTATGTAATAAAGACTAGCATAATTATTTTGAGGCTGATGAAGTGATAATTGTTAACAGTAATGTCTTGTATGTAATATTTCAGACTTGTTGAGCTTGTGTCTTCGTTGTGCCCGCGCCGGGAGTTAAGGATAGAAGCCTGCGTCGCGTGCGTGCGTGCGTGCGGGAGGAGGAGGCGATTTTCTGAGCTTCTTCAGAAGAGAGAGAAAGACCGTTTTAAGGCAAGTAAACTCCATAATTCCACCCCTTTGTTTTTACTAAGACTAAAATAATGTGTCTTTGTTTTTATTGTAGATGTTGATTGCCAGAGACATAGGAGAGCATCATTATTTTGAGATTGATGTAAGTGATTATTAGAAAATAAATGTTTCTGTTGTCTCCTACCTGTTTACTTCACATTTTAATGTAACAACAGTATGATTACGTGTTCATATTTTATATAAACCATTAGTGTCCCTTTTTTCATTGCAGAACCCAAACCAACTTTGGAGTTAAGGACACAGCAGCTTGCTTGTGTGAGGAGGAGGCGGTTTTTCAGCTTCTTCGGAAGAGAGGGAACGACCGTTTAAGGCAAGTAAACTTCATAATTTCATGTTATCAATTTTTCTACTTAGACTAAAATAATGTTTCTTTGTTTTTTGTAGATGTTGATTGCCAGAGACATAGGAGAGCATCATTCATTTGAGATTGATGTAAATTATTATTAGAAAATAAATGTTTCTGTTGTCTCCTACCTGTTTACTTCACATTTTAATGCAACAACAGTATGATTACGTGTTCATATTTTATATAAACCATTGATGTCTGTGTTTTTCATTGCAGAACCCAAACCAACTTTGGAGTTGTCTGATTTGGAGAGTCATCGTTCTTGGTCTTCCTTTCTTAAAGGAATAGTTCACACAAAAAATAATATACTTGCCCTTATGTCATTCCAAACCTATAAGACTTGTGTCTTTCTTTAGAACACAAATTAATATATTTTACATTTTCTCTCATCATTTTTTGTTAATCCATTGAGAGTCTAGATAATCAGTATTTTCAAGCTTCATAAATATAGTTATTGTAGAAGTAATACATTCCAATATTTATATATGTATACATCTTAAATTACATGATAGCGAACATGTCTGTTCAGAAGAAAATATTAGTCTCCCAGACTGGCACTGGAGGACAAAAATTAAGACAATATTAAATATATTTATTTTTGTTCCAGAAATTAGCAGAGTTTGTATGGGTCTGGAACAACATGGGGAGTAAATTATGACCATTTTCATTTTTTGGTGAACTAACCCATTAAAGAGCAGCTCTCCACGTACATGGACATTTGTGAGGTATGTAAATGTCATGTCTGTTTTAATGTTTCAGTAAAGAAGAAACTTTCTGAAAGCAATATATTTACTTAAACAATATCACGTGCCCTCACACTAGTGCTGCCATTATAGCATTCTAGAGCGCTGTTAATGTGCCTACAGACATTAAACAACCACACAAAGTGACAGACTATTTACCTGTCCTTACTGATGTCGATGCACCTCTATCTGAAAATGGATAGTTTCATTAAACGTTTTTTCTCTTTTTAGGCCACTGATGAAGAACAGGCGGTGACTGGGATATGAATGCTGGTCAAAGAGGAGAATTTCCCCCAAACTGATACAACAGTAGTTTTAAAGGAGGACGCTGCCCTGGATGCTGTAAAAGATGTCAGATGATGTGCTGATGGGGCTTCTTCGTGACTACATCAATTATGATAAAGAGATCATGAAAATTGGCAGTGATGCATGATCTGTATTCATGGACTATGAAACAAACTGTAAGTGTATAATTTGTAAAAAGCAAATGTTAAATGCTTGCCCTGTGTTTAGTAGAGATGGAGTTTACACTCATTCACACACATGCTCACATTCATTCACACACATATGTTTCTGGTAAATGTAATAATATCAGTGCTAATGTTGTGGTTTATTTGTGTACTCTCATGCCAGAATAGTTTGTAAAGAATTTCACTATTAACTAATTGTACAAGTATTGTATAATAGTGTTTTTGTATATTTTTTTTATACAATTTACCAAAAAAGTCTTGATTTTAAGTTATATTCAACAAATGTTCATTTATAAACTCTGTAGCTGTTAATGCCATATTTTTCTGCATTTCTTCTTAACATGCATGTTACTTTTTGACTGTTTTCTCTTGTTGTTTTTAATAAATATTTACCTTTTGATAGTCATTCTTTGTGTGTAAAAGTGATTTTAAAATGAACAAGATTTAGTAGATTTAATATCTAGCTCGATTTGGGTTCATTTTAGCCTAGCAATGTAGTAATTTTAAACCATGAAAAAGCAACCCAGCCTGCTGGGTTAAACATAATAACCCAAATGGTTGGGTTAAAATAACCCAGCGCTGGGTTCGTCCCTTTTTGACCCAGCGCTGGGTTACCAAAATAACCCAAATTGGGTTGTTTTCAACCCAGCAGTTTTTAGAGTGTGGGGAGTACAGTGTGAGAACAGGAAAAACACCTCAGCAACAAAAGCACATACACCATAGACACACGACTTTGCAACAGGGGAAGTAATCCAGCTCCGGCAAGCAGCCATCCGGTCCTGCAGCCATTTCCGGCGCCGGTCACAGACCTGCTTGTCAGGCTGGCGGTTCAAAGCGACGGAGGCGAGGGATCGGGGGTGGGGAGGTGAATGCATATCTTTATATATGTCTGTATGTGTGTGTATGTGTAATAGTTTGTAATCAGCAGGTGTCTGTAGAATGGGGAGGAAGCAAGAGCGTCTCACTGCAGTGCTCTTCCCAGGGTTGATTTTCCAGCAGCAGCCTTGGCTGAGGCTGGTTCAGGGGAGCCAAAAAAGATAAGATTGCAGTTGTTTAGTCTTGGGGTGAGTAACCGCATTCCAATTCCACGGCTACTCTCTTTGTCCATTCTGGTCTCCAATACCATCAATTTTCCTTTGCAAAGCCGTTAGCTTTCTCCATGATAGAATCCATATTCCGGTTAATAGTCTCAGTCTCAATGCTGACCGCTCTTCCCACTGCTTCAGTCATGACGGGCAGCCTTGTGAGGCTTTGGACAGCTGTTCCCGTTTTCTGAATTCCTCGATAACCCAGGGCAAAGCCTAATCCAATCAGCAGAAGACCTGTTATCATGGTTCCGAATAGGTAGATATCTTCAGTGTCCTCCACGGAAAGAGCCGCTAGACACACGATCCGCCACCTCTCCCACGCATCCATCGTATAACCCGCTGCGAACATTCCGTCAGGACAGTCAGGTTCCCCCGAACCCAGGCTTCTCGACGAGAAGATAGTGTCAATTGCGTTGAGAGACCAGTTGATCAAATCCATAATTTTTCAGTTTGGAGAGCAGTGCAGAGAGAGTCTCTAAATAGATGAGACGAGACAAGAAAGCAAGCAGGGAAAATAAGGGCGAGGACGGGGAGTGAAAAAATGTGACCGGCTCCGTTGAGTGCCAAAGAAGAAGAAATCTATTCTAAAACAACGATTGATCATTTGAGCAGTGATTATTTTAACATTTAGAAGGTAATTTCAGTTGTATTCTGGGCATCATGTATCATTTACAGCATTGTGAGTTCAAACTAGAATGAAACATTAATGAACAATTCTAGCACAAGTGACAGTACAGTTTACTCACCATACACAGTAACACTGAAGCTCTTCAGTGAGGTTTTTCCACTGATGATGATCAGTAGTTTATAAAGTCCAGTGTGTTCAGATCTGATGTTTCTGAAGGTCAGAGATCCAGTCTGATTGTTCAACTGTAGTTTGTCTCTGAATCTCCCATCATTACTGACAAAAATCAAATGTATTTGGTCCCTTTTAAAGATTTCAGCTATTCGAGTGTTTTGAGGTCCAAACGTCCACAGTAACTGATCATCTCTCAGTACTTTAACATCAGTGTTTAGAGTAACAGAATCTCCCTCCATCACTGATACTGACTTCATTACATCTGTATCAGCAACAAACACACCTGAAACATATTTATTTTATATTTTTTCAGAAAAACAAAAGATGTTCAATGCAAATAAACAGTTAGGCATGAAGTGAACTAATCATATGTCATATTTATATTATCTGAACAAGCCAAAAAAATTAAAATGTAAAGCTTATTTTTATATACATATGAATTCTAAACTGAATTCAGTAAATAGGAAAATTAAAAATCACTTACAGTTTGTGACCAACACAAATAGACAGAAAACAGCGGGATTTGACATCATATTCTTTAAAATGTGTCCGAAACGATGAACAACAGATTCAACAAATAATCAGTTTTATTCAGATAACTTGAGTCCTAAATGCAGGAACACACTGCTCACAAATACAGCGTTTGAGTCCAGACCCCATAAACTCAGCCTAAAAAAACTGACCACAACAGATCTCACTGAAACGCTCAAACTGAGCTGCTGGTGTGTCAGTGTATGAGCCGGAGGCAAACTGATTACAGATTTCCTGAACTGTTTTGCAAGCAGGAGAGTATATACACTTTCTGACTTATGTTTTCAGAGGTTGTATTTCTCTTTCTACAATATTACATATATTATTTTAATACTCATTAATCTCTCACTTCCTCATATCTCTCTTACAAACCACATCCTGTGAAACCAACAGACTGTTTACCACGTTAACAGAGAAACTTATCTCATGACTCAAAATAATGTCTGATTCTGATATTATATATATAATAATTAAATATATAATTTTTTTTACAATTATATGTATTTGGGCAGTACTGTGTCATAGGGAAAAAAACATGATTCAACAGAGAGCATGTTTTATTGCATTTATTTTTCAGCAAATACAAACCACTTCTACAGCCACTGATATTACACCACAACAAAATATATAAAAGGGCAAGATATTCTAGTAATGCTCCAGCACAAATGATAAAACCTATTAATATCAAACAGTTTCGGTGAATCATACTCAATACTTTCAAGAAATACAAATCTAGATCAACCCTGCTTAGCTTCAGTGGGCACCTTTTACATTTCACTTCTGATTATACCCTGTATAATTTATTATGTGACAAATAAAGAGACCTTGACCTTGACCTTGACCCAGTCTCAGTCCTCTTCTTACTGAATACTACCAAGATAAAACTTATTTTCAGTTGCTTGGTATTATTATGCTACAACGTTTAAAGCAGTGAGCAAATTCATAGAGTATACACCAAATAGGACACATCAGTAATCAAAACATTCGAAGATTACAGTCTTTAACTGATTGTACTAACACTGGTAGGCAGCAATACATGTAAATGACATGTTTTAATGATATTAGCTTTAGCATAGTTGTTTTCAGCTGGGTTATTCAATTGTCATCTTCAGAATACACAGATAATTGCTACTATCTACCAGCAGGGGCTGACTTGATCATACTGCATGTAAAACTCCCAAATAGTCAGCAGAGAGAGCAGGGTTACCCAAACTTGATGCTGGAGGGCCCGTGTCCTGCAGAGTTTAGCTCCAACTCTTCTCAACACACCTGCTGGGAAGTTTCGAGTACGCCTGGTAAGAGCTTGATTAGCTGATCCATGCGTGTCTAATTGGGGATAGAGCTTAACTCTGCAGGACTCCGCCCTCCAGGACCGAGTTTGAGCAAACCCTGCTCTATCTAGGGTCTCAATGATCCAATAACACTCTATACATTGGTACTCATTATGTAGCTCATGCTGTTCTTTTTCTGATACTTCTTCCTTCTTTTGGCATATGTTTTGTCTAGTTTATCATGACTCTTGGTTCGTAATCAGAACTACGATAGTAATCATGTGGATGGGTGTGAAAATAACACTGGACTCAAATCACCTAAACTCAAGTCTAGACATGATATAACTGTAAGGAATGAAGCAGTGCAGCTGCTGACAAGACTGAGATCAGAAATTAACGGAGCGTCTCATGAACTTGTCTGTTGTGAATAATATCGACTTCTGGGGCCTGTTTCATAAAACAAGTTTACCAAGTAAGCCAGGCTTATTGCACTTAATCTGACTTTGAACCAAATCAACTGGCAATAAGTCAGAATAACTGAAGTAAACCTGGCTTATTTGGTAAACTTGTTTTATGGAACAGGCACCTGGTCTTTTTTTCTTATTAAAGATCTAATTATTTTAATTAAGTACTTGTATGATGAAATACACTAATTTGTAGTAAATAATGCCACAGACATTGGATTTGCAGTTCAACTTTGAGGCTTGAAGCTTTGTTACATACTAACATGCTCCCCGACATGCTCTGGCCTGTAGTAAGATAAGCTGTATAATAATACAGTCTGAATGATCATCATCTGAAAACCACCTTTGAATACTCTGTCTGATTCTGTTCATTAGTCTCCTGTAAGAAAAGAAACACGCATCAGGAAGAGACAGTAAAACGGTGCTGATACAACCTACCTGGTCTCATGTCATTTACGTACGTGGGTGCACTTTTTAGCAAGACACAAAATACTAACCAATAACTACATATTACTGCAGTTTCCAAAATAGACAAACACTAGAGGCAGTAAAACTCCAACATCTTTTACTCATTTTCACACAAATTTACAGAATTTTGATTAATAAAGTGAAATATTCTCACAATTACTTGAAGAATATCATGTTACAACTTCAAAACTATATCAAAAAGCTGGGAGATTTGAAAACTGATGCTTTTGAACATTAGCATCGCACATATCCAGCCTCGTATCTATGGGTTTTCATAGACGGTAACTTTGTTCGGTATCTCAAGGAGTACGGAGATGTATTTAGGAGGCGAGGAACTCCATTTCGAATCTCGTGTAATCACGGTTCGACAGAGCAGTTCAAATCTGCATTATATAAGGAAGTTGAAATGGCACGGTTGAATCAACAAATACATTTTTATATCAGTTTTGCATTTGTTAACACTATCGGGTAGGTTTAGGGTTGGGTTTGGTGTAGGGCATATTTCCAACATGATAGAGCATTAACTAATTAGGGACAGACCCCGGATATTTGAATTCTGAACCGCCGCAATACGTTTCTGAAGCAACGTAATAAAAACACAGCAATGTGTACTTATATCAACATAATAAAAATGTACCAGGGTTCACGTATGGTTCACCTGTGTATTAGCGCCACTCAGTGGAGACTTCTCTTTGAAACTGCGGCAAAACGTGCAGTAAGATACGTAAAACGGTGTTGCACAGAGGTAAGTGCAACACCGGAGGAACCACTGTTCCTTTGGCTCAGTTGTAGAGCATTGCGTTAGCAGCGCAAAGGTTATGGGTTCGATTCCCAGGGAACACATGTACTGACCAAACTAAAAATGTTTAACCTGAATGCACTGTAAGTCGCTTTGGATAAAAGCGTCTGCTAAATGTAAATGTACGTATTTTTATGAGACCAGGTTGGACACTACATATGCTTACAGCACAGAGATACAGAAAAACAAAGTAGCACAAACACACAAAATTATACATGCCATACATAGAGAAAGGGAATACTGTGAGAAGACCAAATCCCACAAAAAAAGGAATAAAAAGCTTCAAGATCATGTAAGTACATGCACAGAGACAGAAGAACTGAAGCCAAAATTCACAACCAAAGCACATTAAATCAACCGCAGATCACGAGGGTGATCATTCGAGATCTTAAATCCTTTAGACAAGATAAAATGCATTTGACGTTTTAGGGCTTCATTACTCAGGCCACAAAAGAAAAGAAAAAACAAAACAAGATCAGCACAATAATAAAAAGCCTAGTAATTTAAATTATTCATGCTGCAACTTCATTTGTATAAATTTGCAGAGAATAACAAACAAATCTTATCGAATCTTGAGCTCTGTTTGTAGTAAATATTGCATCAGTATAATCCACCTCTTCCACAGTAGTCCGAGCTGTTTAGTAAAATTACATTTACAACATAAAACACTATAACTGCATACAATTATTATTTTTCTATTGATTATGTAGGTGATACTTGCTTTCTCGTACTGCTTCTTTATGGCTCCTGCGGTGACAGAATATCCACACAGCTAAACCTGAGATCGCTAGCAGCAGCAGCAGAAATACAGCAGCAGTTATACCTTGGAAAGCCACACGTGAACCATCTGCAATGAATAAGGCAAAATCAGTCATTACTGTAAATTAATCTCACCAGACTTCAATCATGATGAAATAACAGCAGATCAGATTGGGGAAAAAAATGCAGCTAAAAGTTAAGTCGATGATTGATTAATCTGTCAATTATTAACTTAATTAGATACAAATGTTTTTTTTTATTTCCTGTATTAAAAACATTTTTTATTGACATTTTATCATTTTTTTATCATTTATAAGTATATAATAAAGATTATAACCGTAAAGTGTAGTTTATGTGCTAAGATACAACACAGGCATAAATATGTGACAATATGAGTTATATTATGAATCATTTAGAGATAAACCGACACAACAGTATTAACAGACATAGTTTGGTGAACCCCCCCGCTGCTGACGTACCTGAACATGAACGACAGAGATCAGTGATGTTGAGGTGTTTAGTCTGACTATTGAATGAATAAGCCACAACCCAGCTGTAGGAATCATCCAGACACTCAATCTCCAGAGGTAGAGAGAGACTGATGCTGAGATCAGACACACTGATGCTGGACAATAAACTGTTTCCTTTGTACCAGGAGAGAGTCACATCACTCACATTTAACACTGAACACAGCAGTGAACAATTCTGCTCTGATGATCTTTCTGATATTGAAGGGTTTTGAGGAGAATCACTGATGACAGGAACAGTCAGAAGAGCTAAGAAACATGAAGAAAATATCAATATTTTACAAACAAAATCCTTTCATTGTGATTTATTCTGTTTACTCACCATAGACAGCTATACTAAAGCTCTTGTGTTTGACTCCTCCATTGATTATCTGTAGTTTATAAAGTCCAGAGTGTAATTTGTTGATGTTTGTGATGGTCAGAGATCCTGTTTGCTCATCTATCTGTAGTCTGTCTCTGAATCTCTCATTATTCGCTTTATTATCATATATAGAGATGGTCCGTTTATGGATTTCAGCGATACGATTCTCTGAATTTTGGAGTTTAAACATCCACAGTATCTGATCATCTTTCTGTAGTTCAGTTACAGCAGTGTTTAAAATGACAGAATCTCCCTCCATCACTGATATCATCTCTGTTTCATCTGTATCGACACCAGACACACCTGGAGCAAAACAGTCAACAACAACAAATCACAGATTTTAATCTCCGATATCTTTAAGAGTTTATTTTTAAAAAAAGGACTAAATTCCATTATAATTTCTTAAAAATAAGAATTTTTGGTTACACTTTATTTTACAGCATTTGTTCTTGACCTTACAGTATACTTGTTCAAAAACGTACCGAAAAGCTTAATGTAATTACAATTGTTAGCTTTAGGGGTGGGTTCGGTGTTAGTACTAGTATTGTAATTGCCATAATACATAGTATGTAAACAGGGAACAGGACTGTAAAATGAAGTTCTGCCAAATTTTTTTGTATATTAAAATACATCCGTTAATAAAATGTATCAAATGTATTGAGCATCCTCACATTTAGGGCTGCAACTCAACAAACTTTTTAAAGGAATATTCGGCAGAATAAAATCATTTTTTACTTTACTTATCTTAAGGGAGCAAAATATGTTCATATTAATCCAATAGTTTTGCAGAAAAATGTGTGAATGTTCTCGATTTGTCAATTATATGTAATATATATAACAAACTGTGTATAAAAAGTAAACGTCTTTCTCCCAGTCGCTGGTTCAGATTTTAATTGCAAGAATAAATAAATACAATAGAACAAATACAAATTAAATAGTCTAAACTATTTAATAGTCTTTAAGTATTCATTTTTTTCAGGTAGGTCTAACAGTAGCATTCAGGATCAATCTATATAATATATATACACACACTATATTGCCGAAAGTATAGGGTCACACCAGAGGTGTTCAGCTGGGATTAGGACTTGGCTTTCTGCAGACCAGTCAAGTTCTTCCACACTGACTGAATCATCATTTCTCTTTGATCCTTGTCTTATACACAGAGACACTGTCATGTTAGAATAGAAAAGGGTCCTATCCAAACTTTTGCTATAAAATTAGAATCACATAATTCCCTAGAATATCATTATATGCTTAAACATTAAGATTTGTACTCATGGAAATTACTAAAATAGTCAAACCTTTCATAAGAAACTTTCTATATTACTTTTGGCAATATAGTGTATATATATATATTTATTATATTCGAATCCTTATTAAAAATGTTAATCAGTCAAGAGCAGCTTTGTCTGTGATAAACTTTCGTGATAAGTCAAGCAGTTGTTTGACACTTAGCCTACTTACTGTCGATGAACTTGAGTTTTTTTCAAAGCGACTTCCATTATATTTAATTTAGTTCATTAAAGTTACCATTGTCACAATACGTATTTTCCACACATTTTCCTAAATAGCTATCCAGTATGTGAAGAGCATGCACGACTACACGAACTAAAGCCATAGAAAACAAAAGTAACTTACCATCTAAAAGCAATAAGCACAAACAGACAAACGTGTAAGACATATCCCTTAACAGGTCAAACCATAAAACGCACATGCGTGTGACTGCATCCAAGTGCTATACTTTCTCACACACACACACAAACACACACACACACACACACACACACACACACACACAACACCCTGATACGTTTCCAGACTTGCAGTAGCCTAATAAGAGTGGTTGATCATTGATCTCGTCTGTCACCAATCGAATATACATGCGAAAATTAACTGAATACAAACACTGCGCGAAAATAGCTACTGTAACATACTGAATTAGTATGCTATTTAAGGTTTAACTTTAGTCTGTGCATGTGTGTGACGTTCTTTGGACGCAGAAAGCACGCGGTAAGGAGAACGATGCCCCCCTTATAAGAGCTGCATTTACACTGGCAGAAAAAATATATATGTGTTAGATTTAATTTCCGCATAGATGAATGTAACGGCACATAAAGGAGGGGTCATTTTATTGTATTGTCTGTCCTTCTATTTCTGCTCACTGAAAGCATATGGCTCTCTAAGCTATGTTTTGCCCATATCTGACACCGATAGGAATTTGATGCACGCGTGTAAACACAAAAATCCGCACGAGATCCGAGTTTTTCGTATCCGATCTGAGCCTTTTCCAAATGTGGTTTTAAATCAGCCTACATATCAGATATCTGGACATCCGACCTACGTCTAAACACACATATCCGATTCTCCACAGAACTCCCAATGCGAGGGCCACACGTTTGCTCATATATTTCATGGCATTCTGTTTGCGCTTGCATTTTATTCAGATGGAAACGTTATATAGGAAAGAAATCGCACATTCCGAAACTGGTTTTCAACCCCTTCCCCGTGAATTTTGAAAATACAACAACTAACAGCGACATTATATTTCTCAGCAATGAGGTGATAACTTAGCAGTTTTTTTTGTAATTAAACCGACAAGCGTCTTCGCAATGCGTAACAATCACTCTCTCCCTCGCATGTGGGTGCATGCCTTCGTTAGATCTCTCTCTCTCTCTCTCTCTCTCTCTCTCTCTCTCTCTCTCTCTCTCTCTCTCTCTCTCTCTCTCGTTAATTCATTCGAATTCATTTCAATAAATATAATCTTTATTTATCTAAAGAATTCTACCTCTACTGTAGATAAAAAAGTCTAACAAATAAAAATGACCTTGTTTTCCTTTACCAGTTCAAGTCAAGTCATCTTTATTTATGTTGCGCTTTTATCAATACAAATTGTAACAAAGCAACTGCACAATAGGAAAATAGTGTATCAATAATGTAAAATGACAAGATTTAACACTCAATTTTCAGTTCAATTTTCATTATTTAATTTTGTGATGGCATCATCCATCTCAGTTCAGTTTAAATAATATCTGTGCAATCAAGTCGGTGATATCGATGGAAATGAATTGTCCCAAACTAAGCAAGCCAGAGGCGACAGCGGCAAGGAACCAAGGAACGTTGAGAAAATGTCGTTATTTTTATTTTCTTTGTGTACAAAAAGTATTCTAGTCGCTTCATAAATCCAGATTGAACCACTGATGGCAGATGGACTATTATGACCATGCGTTTCATACTTTTATGGACCTTGACAGTGTAATTTACTTGGCAGTCATTGGGACAGTCACAAGCCTCCCGGTTTTCATCCAAAATATCTTAAATTGTGTTCCGAAGATGAACGAAGCTTTTACGGGTTTGGAACGACATGGGGCAAGTGATTTATATCAACATTTTAATTTGGGGTTGGAGTATCCCTTTAAAAGTAAATAAGTGAAATCATTACATTCCTGTTCAAAGTGTTGCTGTTATGACATATCTTAAATTAATAATTAAATTGAAGATATGTCATTACAACAACATTTTTAACTGAAATGTAACGATTTCACTCAGTTTATACTGGTCTTAATGAAAGTACACCTAATTCATGGAAATATTAAATAATAACCCCATTAGTTACAGTAGATATTAAATAAAAAAAATAACAACACTAGTAACAACATGCCACGTGGGTCAATCTGTGCTAGTTCTGGGTGGGTTATCTTACCCTAAGGGTCTAATTGTAACTTTTTTCTTAAAAAAATAAAAATAAAATAATTATAATATATATATATATATATATACACATTTTAAATAAACAATTTTACTATAACAAAAACATCGATTTGTCCACAGATCCCTCATTAACAATTAGACACAAACAACACCAATATATATATATATATATATATATATATATATTACCGTTTTTATTAAATTATTATTTTACCATTATAACATAACACCTATAACATAAATTATTGTGTCACACCAACGTCAACCAAAGATAACCAACCATAAACTTGTAAACGTTAATCTTCACGTTTTTCGCTGTAATTTTATATTGTATTTAGATTTACAGTAGGCTAATATTTTCCAAGAATGCATTAAATCTACAGTAGCATGCTGTATGCAGATTGTACAGTATATAGAGAACGGTTGAGAATACAGTAATATTACTGTGAAAACAACAAAAATAATTTACATTGTACAGTCTTCAAAGGAGTGGTTCAGGATTATGCATAAAACAATAAAAATAATTCATAAATGTGGAAATTGGCTGAGAATTAAACAAACAGTTGTAAACTGGCTCAGAAGAAGATAGGAATCATGTCTTTGTTTATTTTGTGAGAAAATGTAATGAGCAAAACAATCACTATTTTTTATTAATTGCCTTTATCTTGCAAACACAAGTACATATACTACACTTTTCTTGCTCAACTAAATGTTTTACCCTTGCAAAGCAGTTTACAGTAAACCACCGTTTCCTATAGCTCAGACTGCATCTCTCCTACTCTTTGGTCAAATATAGCCTATAAACTAGGACGTCTAGAAATCAATAAATTATGTAAATGAAGAAACAGGTAAGGTCTGAGGGGGACAATGATCCAGGTGACAGATATAGCTTAACCTACTTCTGTTAATACTTAAAACATGTTTTGTTGACAGAATTCTTCTGACTTTTTTTTTCAGGTTAATTCCAGCAGATATTTAGCTTCGGGTTTTACTTTAAACAAATTAAGATATTATAGTTAATTCCAGATGAAGGACGAAGATCCTGAACTGCAAAACAGTTGTTGCATAAACATTGAGGTATTTATATTATTTACGTGATTATGCAGTGAGATTGTTTACTCTGATGGCACAAACTGACCTTCAGCTAAACCCACCAAACCATCCACCCACACACTCAATGCACGTAAGTCCCCCATACATGCTCAAAAAAATGCAAAAACAAAAGCTGTCTCTGGTGCAGTACCTTTTTAAAAAGGTACAAATATGTACCATTAAGGTATGTACACTTTAGGTACCAATATGTACCTTTAAAGTATTTCTATATGCACCCTAGCTTTAGGCCAATAGCCTTAGAAATGAACACAGAACATCTCAATTAGATTCAGCACTGAGCTGGAAAGTGTGTAACAGAGCATGAAGAACCTAGTGTTTATTCTGCAAACAAACAAACAAATGCACATTAAATATGTGCCATGCAAAATGCACAAGAATTAGAATAATTATTTTTAAAGGTAATGCATTCAAAACAATAGTTGCCAACTTTGACTTCCATTGGATCGACAAAAACATTTATCAAAATATCATTACAGGAGAAAGAATGTCATATGGGTTTATAAGAGCACGATGGTGAGTAAATGATAACATAATGTCAATTTTTGGGTGAACTATCCCTTTAAGAGAATATAAACTTGATTTCTGTGTGCTATGTGACTTTACATTTCCTTCCTCTGTCACTTACAAACCACATCCTCTGAAACTTGTCATGAAAAACTGAGAGAAACCATAATCCCATCACACAATGGGACATTGTCAGAAAGCACTAAAATCTAATTATACCTTTTTTTGGCAAAAAAATGTAAATGATTATTTTTTAATGATTTAACATTACACAATGTACCCAATGTGTCACACATATGAACCAATTTTAAATGTTATATATTAGGTAAATGTAATAATTGTTTCAATGTGGTGGGAAAATGGACATGTTTGGATAGCCGCCACTGAACTTTGACCTTCCAAAACGTTTTGCATTGTACGTTTTAAAACACTGATTTAGGTTTGTTTTAAATAATAGTATTTGTACTTATTTTGCACATTTTCTAGACTTTGCACCAATGCTTATCCTACAAAATGTATAAATAGTAAAATGTAGTGTAGATGTAGCGTACGTACAAGGTGAAGGAGACACCTGAGTTTTCAGCCATTTGACATGCAGTAGTTGCACAGCACTTTCACTTCCTTTGTTATAAAATGAATCTCCCATTGAGGTCAGTTGAACAAAGAGAGTTGGCAGCTGCAGTTTTCAAGGTGATTAAGACAAAGCACCCACCTGCTTATAAACAGGAGGTGCGTGTGTGTTTATGTGTAAGGTGCTGGGTGTTTTCCATACTCTCAGAGGAAAAGCTGTCATTGGGGCAGAACCATTTCAAAAAGTACATCTCTTCACCGTATTTACCCTTTAAGGTACATATTATTAACTAAAGTGTACATAACAGTACCTAAATTGTACAGTACTTATTTGAAAAACGTAATGCCATAGTGACTGATTTTGTAACTTTTTTTTCTGAAAATGCAGAACATCTGCTGTATAAAAAAAGACAGAGCATTCAAAGGTAGAAAAAAGGAAAAAGAGAGTTCAAAGGTTTTTGTGAAAGGTAGGTCACATGACAGTAAAATATGGTGAATGTAGTACGTTAAAATGACATATCATATTATACAAATAAGCCTCAGCTCAAAGCAAACATTTATCTATGTCTGTGGTTGTGATATTTGCACAACGTCAACTGAACATGAAATCAGTTATGCAAATTGTGCTATTAGGCTTTAACTGAAATTCGTATAACCTAGAGAGAAATTGTTGTTTTGTGTGTGCTTGTATGTGTTTTAATTTATATTTGGTTAAATGCCTGAAATAAGGTTACACTCAACTATTTTTTTAATGTTTCATTCCACGACATATCAAAAACAAGTGTTTATTGGACTACACCCAGGGGAACCAGGGTAATATATATATATATATATATATATTTTTTTTTTTTAATTAATGCTTGAATAGACAATACAATAAGAACAGCAAAGGGATCACATAAAAGTAATGACCAATAAACAGATATTGTCAAATTAAACAAATCACAAACGTAGACATTAATAATAAAATAAAAATAGTTACAAAAAATAATCTGAATGACATTACAAGGTTATACAAACAATCGTACATAAGGAAAGCATCTAAAACCCTTACTTTTGGGATGTCTAAAACACGTCATCACTGCGACACTCTGGCCGTTTCTCAAACGGAAGGCTGCATTCTCTGGAGGTCGCATTTGTTTACGTCATAAAGAAGATCTTATTTTAGAATATTAACAGTTATACATTTGACCCTTATTCTTATTTAAGCATAACTTGTTGTAATATGCTTTTGACTCGGAAATGTAATGCTCATTTAACTGAAATAAACCAGGCTTGATGACGTATGCAGCCTACAAATGTGACCTCCGGAGAATGCTACCTGCCGTTTGAGAAACGGCCTCTATAATAGGGGTGGAAATAGCGAATCAAATATCGATTGGATCGATACCAACGTTTGTATTGGTATCGGATCGATACTAGCCTGATAAGATCGATGCTTTAGGTGATTTTTTTCTCCTAAACACTTAATACATTGCTTAATACATTCAACAAAATGTAGACATGTATGTGGGTGTATATTCCACTCTTTTCACTTCTAGACTAGTATACAAACATTGCTGCTCCTCCCCTGCTACGCTGGTTTGTTGTGATGACATCACGTGACTCAGCGTCTCCGAGCGCGAGCGGATGCAGCGAGAGATGGAACAGAACTCCGAGATACAAAACAAATGAAACCGGGAGGAAATCCTTCACATCGTGCATATTGTATATACCTGTATACCGAATTTGTCATTTAATGCAGTATCAATGTAAGGTGTTTACTGAGATTGGCCTTTTAATATTATTTCTTAATGCATTAAGACTTTAAATGTTTTCATTATAACGGTTTTCTATGGGAGTAAAATGCTTAACATGTTGTTTAGCATGTTTGCATATATATATATATATATATATACTAGGCTCAGCTGCTTGTCACATATTAGGCCTATATTTTATTAACAAACTGTATACCGAATTTAGTCTATTTATTTGGTCATAGTAGGCCTATAATTTATAAACTATAACGAATTTGGCCTTTTCATATCACAGTTTTTATTGCAATAAATACAAACAAATATTACAGTATGTATAAAACAAACAGAAAATACAGTACGTACATACAATAATTGTAATAATAAACGTTATAGTTTAATAGTTATTTTCATATCACTGTTTTCATTCAATAAGCCACTTACGTAATTTTTTTCTTTATAATGGTTTTCTATGGGAGGAAAATGCATAATGTGAACGTGGAGCATTGCTTTCATATTCTGGGCACATCTGCTAAATTGTATATAGTTTGCGACATTGATAAGGTGTATGCTGAGTTTTGTCTTTTAATATTACATTCTTAATTTATTAAGCCACGTAAAATATTGTATAACTATTTTCTATGGAGGAAAATACTTAACATTAAACATGTGCATTTGCTTTCATGTTCTGGGCTCATCTGCCTGCAAAGTCCTTTTAGAAAGGCAAATAATAGTCACTTAGCTTTAATGTGAATATAATATTAGTTATATCAACATTAGTATTTTTTTTATTGTTGTTGGTCATTTATGTTTTTTTTTAAATGGCAAGTATTGGAATCAGTATCGGTATCGATACTGGCCTTGTATTTACTCGGTATCGGATCGATACCAAAATTTGCAGTATCGCACACCCCTGCTCTATACAAAACAAGAAAAAGGAACTCTCCCTTGATGACCATGTTGATAGGAAGTTGTAACGGTGGTGGTCGCCCTAGCATAAATAGTCTCTTAAATATTATTTTTTCGGGCGCCAGCCAGGATTGATCCTGACAAAATTAAAGTAACCCAGGACAGCCAACAAAATAAGCCCCCTGTTACAATATTAAAATCACCAGAAGTACTAGTCAGAGGAAAACTGTTCATAAAGGGAAGATGTATTCCTCAATGTCCATGGAAACACTTGTTTGAACATATAACGAGCACGAGAAGAAAAAAAAATAAGAGGAAAGAAAAAACACAGTTTGGCGCTTTGGGTCCTCCGTGTAGTAAATGCGTCACACTATTTCACATTTCCAACACGCAGATTCACGTCCACAATCATTCATAATTTGTCCATAGGAGAAAAAGAAAAGAAAAAAAAGGAAAAAAGAAACATTAAATAAGAATTTTGTTCATTTCATAATAACATCAAACCACAATCTTAAAACAACAATAATCATTGAACAATCATGGAAAACAAAAAACACACTGAATGTGCGGGGGTTTAATGTTATGCGAGTGAGTGAATGAGTTGTGTGTAACGGCAGCCAGCGTAGAAATACCGACCAAGTTCGCAGTCATGAGGGGAGCTGAACGGTGTCTCGATCTGTCATCAGACACCAGGACGGGTGAATAAGCAGCAGGGACTTGTCTTCGGAGCAACCTAACTAAAACCATATAATCTTGAAGTGCAGCGCTTAAAAAGTCTCGAGGGACTCCGCGACGCACCAGATGGCGTTCGCAGAAGGCAACAGTTCCAGACACGACCGTCTTTCCACTTTTAATTCACTCTCATACTGCAAGCTTTACTGATGACGCCATTACTCCTGTGTAAGACTCACTCCCTTACATCCTCTTTCCTTCCGCCATTAATTGAAACACTCCACCCCTACCACGTAAAGTGAAAATAAACTGAACAAATGTTGTGGCCCAAACTATTTTGCACTGCCACAAAGTGATCAATAAAACACATGTAATGCTACATAGACCTCAAAGGGGAAGAAAAGCTTCACACAATTAATTCCTTTACGTTTCTCTTTAATGTGCTTTATATTCAAATAGGAGCTTTATTTATTAGAGAACATAAGTTTAATTTGTTCATAGTTTTCTAAACTTTTATCTTACCCTTGTATTTTGATTAGCAGATGTAATGCATATGTGGTTAGAGTAGAAAACATTGCCCCCTGCTGGTGTCTCTTCATGTTTTGTCTTACTGAGCATCTTCCAGATGTGGTATCATAAATCACTACAGCAACAGTAGTCACGCCCACCACAGCAGAGATGACCAATCGGATCACAGCTTCAGTAGAACCACAAAACTGAACAGAGTCTGAAACAGAAGAAACATTGGTGCACTTTGACTATTTCAGGTCTGTAAAGTGCATTTGCTGCTGATACGTCTGCACATGACTGAAAGAGAACTTCATCCAAATGCTATAAACTGCACATTTAGAAAGAACATTTGTTGAAAATGTTGCTGCTGACCTGTACATGGCTGGCAGAGTTCAGTGTTGTTCAGATGCGTGGTCTGGTTGGTGAATGAATAAGCCACAACACAGCTGTAGGAATCATCCAGACACTCAATCTCCAGACGTAGAGAGAGACTGATGCTGAGATCAGTCACACTGATGCTGGACAATAAACTGTTCCCTTTGTACCAGGAGAGAGTCACATGACCCACATTCAACACTGAACACAGTAATGAGCAATTCTGCTCTGATGATCTTTCTGATACTGAAGGGTTTTGAAGAGAAACACTGATGACAAGAACAGCTGAGAAGCACCAAATAAAAGTAAACATTGACTGTGGAACTGTCGGTTACTGAAAAGGATGTAAAAGATCCTCAGTCATCATAGATCAATTAATGAAAATCCACATCCAGATGGTTCAGATTTACATTTGTTTTTAAAATTAAAACTTTAAATATGATTCATTAGGGTCTCACTGTTCACTGCTCTGCGTGTGTTCATTGTTTGTGTGTGTGTGCACTTGGATGGGTTCAAATGCAGACCACAAATTTGAGTATGGGTTACGTCACTTACTTTCACTTTCACTTTTCAGTTTACTCACCATAGACAACAATACTGAAGCTCTTGTATTTTATGCCTCCATTGATGATACGTACTTTATAAAGTCCAGAGTGTAATTTGTTTATTGTGATGGTCAGAGATCCTGTCTGCTCATCTATCTGTAGTCTGTCTCTAAATCTATCATTCTCACCACTATCATATATAGAGATTCTCTGTTTATGGATTTGAAGTGATACAAGTCTCAAAACTGTTAAATCTAAATGTCCAGAGTATATTATAATCTCTCTATATTTTAGTAACATCAGAGAATATCCCTCCCTCACTGATATAATCTTGGTTTCATTTGTATAAACATCATGCACACCTGGATGAAAAGAATCAACAACAACAAAGTCATAGATTATCATTTTAGATATGATTTTATTTGGGTTTGGGTTTTATTTTAGGAACAAGTTTTGTTTTTCATTCAATGTACGAAAGAAATTGGTTACCACTACTTTTCTACCCGTGCTTGACTATGGTGATGTAGTGTATCAGTTCGCACCATCATATCTTCTATCCTCTTTAGATGCCGTCTATCATGGTGCTTTAAGATTTATATCAGATTGTAAACCCTCAACGCATCACTGTATATTGTATAACAGAGTAGGTTGGCCTTCTTTGCTTACCAGAAGAAAAATTAACTGGTATTTATTTATTTATAAAGCCATTCTGGGGATGTTGCCCTCATATCTCTGCTGTCTAATAAAACAGAAAGCTGTTGAGAAATACTTCCTTCGCTCACAAAACTATTATACTCTCTCTGTTCCTTTTGTCCGATCTGAATTAGGAAAAAAAGCTTTTATATACGCAGCTCCGTCTGACTGGAATCATCTGCAATCGAATTTGAAATTACAAAGTTTGATGTCTTTGGATCTTTTCAAAAGAGTTATTCGGCAAATGGAAATTGACTCAATAACATGTAACTGTTTTTAAGTGTCTCTAGTCTGTCTGTGTTGTAATATTTTGTGATGAAACTGATGTATTGCTGTCCTTTTTGGCCAGAACACTCCTGCAAAAGAGATTTTTAATCTCAGAGAGTCTCTTCTGGTTAAATAAAGGTTAAATAAAAATAAAATAAATAAAATAAAATATGTTTCAGAGTTGTATTTGAAAACAAAAACAAAATTTTTGTTTTTAAAAATGTATAATTTATGTACAAAAAAAAGAAGTAAACTATAATTAAATAATTGTCACTATTGGAAAATGTATTATTCTCTGAAAAATAAGAACTAGTATCTAATGAATAAGTACTAGTAACTTTACAAAAGACACTAGTTCCTAAAGAATAAACACTAGTACCTAATATGCGATACGCATCTCGATGCATAGCCAACGATGCGATACATTGAAGATACATATGAAGCAGCTAGCGATGCGATGCGATACAATTCACCCCTATTTTCGATTCTATTCAACACAATGCGATTCGATGCAATGATTATTATTTTTATCATTACAAAAAATAATTTTATAGATTTTTATCATTACAAAAATCTAAATATGTATTTATTTATTTGGTTCAGACAGATAGCAAATCATACATTAACTTGTGTCTTCTGACTTCTAATGTCTCGAGGCCTTTTTCATAAAACAAGTTTACCAAATAGGTAAAATTATTTGGTTCCATAAAGCAAATTTAACAAAGATCAACCTCAGTCACTGTGGCTACTTATGTTGGAAAGCTAACCTGGTTCAGGGCAGGCAAACTGTTAGACTAAGCTGAGCTCCTCTAACACTGACCAATAGGAATGCAGTGATATTACCACTGACTCTCTCACATACTATCACATTTCTATATGGGTTTATAACAGCTGTACCTTTTATAGTTAGAACAGATAGCATTAGAACATTACAATCAAACACTGCTCTTTAAAGCATTAACAATCACTAAACTAAAAGTTAAAATCACAACATTAAAACATTTTAACTGCTATAAGAAACACACATTAACTCATCTGAGCTTAGTAATTAGGACTGTATTAGCTTACATTTTATTTACCCATTACAATAGTCCCTTTACAGTTACTGATCTCATAAACTGCATATTTGACTCAGAATTATTGCACACACCCCGCTGTTGTCTCAGAGTCCCCCAGATTCTCTCTGGGGTTCAGGTCTGGTGAGTTTGCTGGTCAGTCAAGCACACCAACACCATGGTTATTTAACCAACTTTTGGTGCTTTTGACAATGTGGGCAGGTGCCAAATCCTGCTGGAAAATGAAATCAGCATCTTTAAAAAGCTGGTCAGCAGAAGGAAGCATGAAGTGCTCCAAAGTTTCTTGGTAAACGGGTGCAGGGACGTTGGTTTTCAAAAAACACAATGGACCAACACCAGCAGATGACATTGCACCCCAAATCATCACAGACTGTGGAAACTTCACACTGGACTTCAAGCAACTTGGGCTATGAGCTTAATTCTCCACCCTTCCTCCAGACTCTAGAGACTTTACAATGATGCGTAAAATGATCAATGTCAGGCCTGTATTTGCATTACCCCCCCCAAAAAATTTCAAATGTTTAACTAATGAAAACATCCATTATGATGTGGATGAGAACCTTTGGCCAAATCCACAAGACAGAGATGATAAAAACATAAAGTGCAGTGAGGAACACTCCAGTTGACATTTACTGTATAGGCCTAATGTAGTTTGTTCTTATCTAATTTCTTCTTGTTTAAAGTTTTATGAAAAACCTGTTGAGTTTATTATTTCATCAAAAAAAAAAAAAAAAAATGTTTAATGATTCCAGTGTCTGTACTTTTTACTCTAGTCTATTAACATAATATACGAATGTGTAGAACCATAATGAAAGCTGCATCATGTGTTTTGAACAACTATATTTACAGTTTTTCTCGATTGCTTAAACACATTTGCCCACTCTGACATCACATTTTCAAAACAGTTAACACACAGGATAAAACTGAAGCTCAATGGCCAAAATGACTCATTTTGTTAGCAAAATGCTCTAACACTCACAAAACATTAAAAACATGCAACATAAGCAAATATTTCCGTCAAACACCACAACTTGTGGTCAAATTAATTTATTCTTTCAATCAATCATTACACGATGGACAACAAAATACAGCCATCAATATGAAATATGATACTTTACAAACTCAAATGGATACTGGAAAAAAAAAGCTACCAAAGGAAACTTATGGGTGGAAATACCTTAAAAAAAAAAAAAAAAATATATATATATATATATATATATATATATATATATACAGTGGGTACGGAAAGTATTCAGACCCCCTTAAATTTTTCACTCTTTGTTATATTGCAGCCATTTGCTAAAATCATTTAAGTTCAATTTTTTTTCCTCACTAATGTACACACAGCACCCCATATTGACAGAAAAACACAGAATTGTTGACATTTTTGCAGATTAATTAAAAAAGAAAAACTGAAATATCACATGGTCCTAAGTATCCAGACCCTTTGCTCAGTATTTAGTAGAAGCACCCTTTTGATTTAATACAGCCATGAGTCTTTTTGGGAAAGATGCAACAAGTTTTTCACACCTGGATTTGGGGATCCTCTGCCATTCCTCCTTGCAGATCCTCTCCAGTTCTGTCAGGTTGGATGGTAAACGTTGGTGGACAGCCATTTTTAGGTCTCTCCAGAGATGCTCAATTGGGTTTAAGTCAGGGCTCTGGCTGGGCCATTCAAGAACAGTCAACGGAGTTGTTGTGAAGCCACTCCTTCGTTATTTTAGCTGTGTACTTAGGGTCATTGTCTTGTTGGAAGGTAAACCTTCGGCCCAGTCTGAGGTCCTGAGCACTCTGGAGAAGGTTTTCGTCCAGGATATCCCTGTACTTGGCCGCATTCATCTTTCCCTCGATTGCAACCAGTCGTCCTGTCCCTGCAGCTGAAAAACACCCCCACAGCATGATGCTGCCACCACCATGCTTCACTGTTGGGACTGTATTGGACAGGTGATGAGCAGTGCCTGGTTTTCTCCACACATACCGCTTAGAATTAAGGCCAAAAAGATCTATCTTGGTCTCATCAGACCAGAGAATCTTATTTGTCACCATCTTGGAGTCCTCCATGCAGGCTTTCATGTGTCTTGCACTGAGGAGAGGCTTCCGTCGGGCCACTCTGCCATAAAGCCCCGACTGGTGGAGGGCTGCAGTGATGGTTGACTTTCTACAACTTTCTCCCATCTCCTGAATGCATCTCTGGAGCTCAGCCACAGTGATCTTTGGGTTCATCTTTACCTCTCTCACCAAGGCTCTTCTCCCCCGATAGCTCAGTTTGGCCGGATGGCCAGCTCTAGGAAGGGTTCTGGTCATCCCAAACGTCTTCCATTTAAGGATTATGGAGGCCACTGTGCTCTTAGGAACCTTAAGTGCAGCAGAATATTTTTTGTAACCTTGGCCAGATCTGTGCCTTGCCACAATTCTGTCTCTGAGCTCTTCGGGCAGTTCCTTTGACCTCATGATTCTCATTTGCTCTGACATGCACTGTGAGCTGTAAGGTCTTATATAGACAGGTGTGTGGCTTTCCTAATCAAGTCCAATCAGTATAATCAAACACAGCTGGACTCAAATGAAGGTGTAGAACCATCTCAAGGATGATCAGAAGAAATGGACAGCACCTGAGTTAAATATATGAGTGTCACAGCAAAGGGTCTGAATACTTAGGACCATGTGATATTTCAGTTTTTATTTTTTAATAAATCTGCAAAAATGTCAAAAATTCTGTGTTTTTCTGTCAATATGGGGTGCTGTGTGTACATTCATGAGGAAAAAAAATGAACTTAAATGATTTTAGCAAATGGCTGCAATATAACAAAGAGTAAAAAATGTAAGGGGGTCTGAATACTTTCCGTACCCACTGTATATATATATATATATATATATATATATATTTTATCTTTCACATTTAGTCCATTCGTTCTTGACGATTATGCCACAGGTTCTCATCAACATCGCATTGAATGTTTTCCCTTGCAATGCACCGAGGGAAATACCTCCTTGCATGGCGTATCCATCCCTGGCAGTCCTCTGCACCTATTGCCAGGCAACCAGCATTCATTGCATCCAGGAGGGGCATCTGCTCATATGGCCGGTGATCATACACCTTCCACCTCCAAGCAGAGAAGAACTCCTCGATTGGGTTCAGAAAAGGCGAGTATGCAGGGAGGAATTGCATCATAATACGAGGCTGTGCTGCAAACCATTCATTCACAAGGCGAGAGTGGTGGAAAGCAACATTGTCCCAAATTATGACATACAGACTCATGCCAGGCCTCAACAGCCCTCTCTCTTCGGGTGGAATCAGTATTTCTTTCAATGCATCAAGAAATGTGATGAGGCGTTCTGTATTGTATGGGCCAATAGTTGGTATGTGGCAAAGGACCCCATCATTGGCGATGGCAGCACACATGGTGATATTGGCACCCCTCTGACCTGGCACTGTGACAGTGGCCCTCTGCCCAATGATGTTCCTCCCGCGTCTCCTCACTTTACAGAGGTTGAAGCCGGCTTCATCCACAAAAATGAATTTGTGATGTGCCCCTTCATCTTCAAACTCCACTATTCTCTAAGAAAAAGAGCAAATTCATAAAGCAAGTTATTCCAGTCGCATGTAACTATGGTAAACAAGGTATTACAATAAAAAATCTGTACCTGCACATACTGGAATCGTGCCTCCTTTACGATGTCAGAGTTTCTTTGAAATGGAACTCTGTACAGCTGCTTCATTCTGACATGGTTTCGTTTAAGGACTCGATCTATAGTTGCCAAACTCAGACTGTTTATATTTCTAAATGCTCCCTGATCTGCAATTACTGCTGCCTGGATTTCACGCAGTCTGATTGCATTGTTTGCCACTACCATATCTACAATGGCAGACTCCTGTTCAATACCAAATATCTTTCCTCTGCCACCAGTGTGTGGTAATGTGTGGATTCTATAAAGTAAAAGCAAAAAGCATGTCAAAATTGACATTACTGTATGACATTCACATAAATGGGATTGATAAAACATCTGCATTACTGTAGACACAGTTTGTTCTGCTAACAGGGCAATGCAGTAACGCTGAAATACACAGTGGTATACATTACAGTAACACTGTGAATTACCTGTTCTCATTCCGAAAAAGCCTGACAATAGATGCCACAGTGCTCCGACTCAGAATGGGCTGGACCCTTTGTCCAGCCTCTCTAAAGGACAAGCCATGATTGATGACATGGTCAATAATTGTTGCCCGAATTTCATTTGAAACTTGAGCTCGATTTTGTCCTCTTGCTGCTGCAGCTCCTCCACCACGCACACAAACTCCTCTTCCTCGGGCCCCTCTGCCATGGCCTCTTACTCTCCCTCCGTGCCTATGGCCTCGTTGATCCATGCTTGCAAATAGCAATACAGAGGTGGCATCTTTTGTAGAGGGATGAGGATTGATTGCTGATTGAAGAGTTGTGCAAACAAGTTTCACACAGGTGCATTGGAGATTCATAATTATGCAAGTACTTTCTATCAGCTGTGAATAGATGTTTTCCTTTTGTTCAACACAGTGAATCCAATGGAGTTTGGGATCTTTCAATGAGATCTGTGGTGACTGTTTTGACAAAGGGTGTGAAAAATGTGTGAAACAAATGAAAAAGTGTTAAGGCATTTGAAAGAGAAGACTTCTGCTGTGCTAAGAATGTGATGATGAAGATCAAGTGGATCCCAGTTTCACTGAGCGTGTCTTAGCAAATGAGAAAAACTGTAATGATTGTACTAACAACTACACAATGAAACCGTGGGTATCTTGTGTGTGGGCAATCAAAAGTAATGTCCCTATGATATTTCATAATAAATTAGTATTTTGAACCAATGCTTGCAACCAATGCAATATGCAACGTTTTGAACATTGGATAGCCTGTGTTACAAATAATGACTGTTTTGAGTTTTGTGTCTAGAGTTTTGAAAAATGAAATGAAGGTTCTGTTATTAGTGCAAAAATGATTATAAAAAACTATAAATGGCATAGCTGTTCTCTTTGCTGCACAAACAGAAAATGCATGGTTTAGTTTCAAACAGGAAGAGTGAAACAGTAAAATTCACCCCATAGTCCGGTTAGTTGTAACATACCCTGGGGTGAGATGTAACATTATGCAATAAGGATCATGACCAAAAAAAAGATTTTGACACTGACTTTTCAACATAATTGGTTAGGGTGTGTGTGTGTGTGTGTGTGTGTGTGTGTGTGTGTGTGTCTGTGTATGTGTGTGTCTGTGTATGTGTGTGTGTGTGTGTGTGCGCGCGTGCGTGCGTGCGTGCATGCATGCGTGTGTTACATTAGCATTGTGATAATAAAACTGATTAGCATGCATATGTGTGTTTAATTATGTTTGTTAATGTTAGTCATAGTAACTGGCCATATTAAAATTTAACTTGATCAATTAAACATTGAGAGACACCCAGGCGTATTGAAATTCAAAGAAAACATATGAATAAAACAAAAAATGTGCTCGGAGTTACTTATATGATAAAATGTTTAATTGATGTTACAACTAACCCAGAGCCATGAACTAGTTCACCTTACAACTAACAGCCAAAACATTAGCACCAACAACTAGTCTGAAAATAAATACAGACACACACACACACACACACACATTAAACATAATTTTACTATGACGAGTTTAACTACAAAGCAGGGACTGCCATCACAAAAATAAATGAAGTATAAAAAGGTACTTATTTAAATAAAAAAGTGTAAATGAAGTATAAAAAGTTACTGTTTTTGAGGATGAGGCTTCTTTTAGTTCACACTGATATTATTTTAGCAAACAGGCTACTCAGCATTCATGTTTCCTTTAAAACTGTTAGGACATGCTGGAATAGTCCAACTGCAGAAACATAGAACTGAAGAAATACAATATTCTTAATGTAAACTTACCACCAAAAAGCCATAGACAAAAATTAAAAATACATGAACCACCATATCCTTTAATATCCCGAACAGTCTGAAAGCAGAAAACACAACATGCTCGAAGGTTTGCCAATCATGCAGACAGACAAATGCGGTGATTGATCGTTGGATTGGTTAATTAAATTTACTTTTTCTTTATTAAACTACTTCTTCAGTAGGAATGCTGGCACAAATACCAAAAAAATTAATTAGATATTTGACTGAATAAAATATTTGACTGAATTAAAATCACATACAGTTCTACCCTCTGTTTATTATGTTTAAGTGAAGCCCAGAAAAACACTTGCTTATACACAATCATCATTTTGCGTTTGTGTTGTGTTGTGTGAACATGCATACGATAGTTAGCGGAAGCTAGAGATTATGGTTTATAAACTTTTAAATATGGATATTTTTCTTACACAAACACATCGATTCACCTCAAAAAGCCTTTATCAAGCCATGTGGAGTAGGCTACTTTTATGATGGCTGGATGCACTTTATAACGTTCACTTGTTGATGTGACAAAACCGCATATTTAACACCCACACACATATACACTGAATTATGCTTTGTGCATTTACCCAGTGCAATAACCACACGCATTGAGCTGACCTCGTTAGGAGTTCAACATTTTCCACCAAGGCATTTCACATCTTTAAAAACAGAGATCGCAATTCAGTTGCGTAATGTCTAACTGATATTCATGAATTAATTCACAAATAGATTGTTCAATCAGTTAACCACTCAAATAAAAATACATTTACATTTTAAAACATTTTTCTTAACATGTTTAATCAAACGGAACCGTTCTAATATATATGCATAACAATTTTATAACGTAGCTTTTTTATCTATTTTGTAAAATATCTATCTACACATACATTTTTCTTAACATATGTGCATTATATATATATATATATATATATATATATATATATATATATATATATATAAAATCAATTATAATGTAATTTTTTAAATCAATTTTACTTTCAGAGACGCATACTGTACACTGAGCTAAGAGAGGATGTCCAAAGACAATTCAAAACGTATTTATGATGTTATGATTATGATGTTTCGCACATGCAATGCTCTTCCCCATATCTCACTAACAAACACAATTCACATCCTGTGAAACCTATAGCGTTAACCACACTGTCAGTAGCGTAAGATACCAAGATACATCCCCTCCAGAAGTCTGAGATCTGCTAGTGAGCGACGCCTCGTGGTACCATCACAGAGAGGCTCAAAATCACTCTCCAGAACATTCTCTTTCACTGTTCCTGGCCGGTGGAATGATCTTCCCACCCCCATCCGGACCGCTGGATCCCTGTCAATTTTCAAGCAACAACTGAAAACTCATCTCTTTCAACTCTACTTGACTACATAATTTTTTTTTTTTTTAAATTGAACTTTCACTTTTTCAAAATCTTTCTCTCCTTCCCTTGCTAGCTTGTACTTATTTGAACAATGCCTGAGACTTGGTGTTATTGGCACTTCTTCTGTATGTTTGCCTCTTCAAGATTAATCGCTTTATGTACTCCCAATTGTAAGTCGCTTTGGATAAAAGCGTCTGCTAAATGACTAAATGTAAATGTAAATACCAACAACAAAATCCAATCTTATGATTGAAAACAATATCAGCTTACATGCATTTGATTGAACAAAACACTGGTCAATGCTCTGCATCTGACAAAGAGACAAACATGATCAGTGCAGAGATAATGTTTAATAATGCTTGTTCAGTCAATACACAAACCACTTCTACAGCCTAAAAGTTTCAAGTACAAAAGAACAAACCTGCTTAAGCGAAGCTAAAAAGAATAAGACAAAAGGTGACAGGCAGCGATTGACTTCAGTGCATTTCTAAAGATGCAAACAGCTTGAATAAAGATGAAGCTCAAATCATCAGTCACATTAAATCAGCTATGGGTTTGTCAGATTTGATTTACTCCAAAACTAGAGATATTCATTCACAGGGCTGCATCTGGTGTCCTTAAATTAACCACATTATACAGACATAGATAATACTGATAACTAATGCAAAACATTTGTTGTTAAATAGTGCACTGTTTACTATATTTTACATTGTGACACCTTTCTTCAGCATGCATCACATTTAGGCACCTGGACTGAAGCATTCACTACTTACTGAATACACATTGTAGAAACTTCTTGCTTGTTGATTACATTAAATTACAATATTTAATGTGTAAATGCTTACACAGATTACACTATATTGATAAATGGCATTAATATTCTAAAGAATCTAAACCCGTTATTATATTGATTCCTGAACGTCTCATAAAGAGTCAGCAGAGGGAGCCATTAGCACAGTGATTATGCAAGCATCCTACAGTACTGAACATATGAGGTCTTATTGTACATATCTATGAGTCCCTGAAAATCCCTGAAAGAAGTGGTATATCCTTTTAATTCTTTAGAAATGACTTAAAATCAAATGCAGAAATCAGGGGCGTAGCCACGGGTATGCCAGGGTGTGCCGGTGCCACCCACAGTGGCAGCTGGCACACCTAAAAACAGATGCAGAATTATAATTTGTTTTAATCGTAATAAACATGGGCAGCGCAAAGGAGGGGCTAGCAGATGCTTCAGCACCCCCAAGAAAGACCAAAGCACCGCCATTGCACCCATAATAAATGAAATAAATTAAAAACATTTTAATTATTATTACGCATTCATAACTCTGCATTGCAATATAACGTGACGTGATTAGCAGGCGCACTTTTCGAATTGACAGCATTTTATTTAAAAAATTGATCGGTTCCTTGTGCCAAGAAGGCCTGTCCCCGACTAAAGATTTCCCTAGTCACACATAAATTGATTAATATAATAACTTAGGCTACTAACCATCCTTTAATATGTAGGCGTATAGTCTATTCCGCGCCCAAGCGCACGTCTAAAGCTTGCAACGGCAAAAGTAGGCTAATGATTATGAATGTTGGGGGAAAGGCGAAATAAAACATTTTAATTATTCGTTAATAAACTAGTGATTTCTTCTCAGTCAGTGTCGGCTGAAAAGATAAAGTTGCAGAATGCGATGCTGACTTTAATATAGAAATGCACCTTTTCATTCCGACTACGTAATTAAAGATTTGTATTTTTTGGTTCGTTCGTTCGTTTAATAAAGTAGCGGTTCATTGCTGTGACGCGCTCCATTTCATGGACCTCACAATTTACAGATTAAGCAGTGCTTACAATATTTGTTAATTTAAAATGTAATTAAAATTTTAAATTATTTTCAAAAAATATAAATAATAATAACATAATTGAGGCATTCAAGGCCGGACCACGCCATCTCGCCCTTTGAGCAGCTAACAGGCACCATTAAATGTATGTGCTATGTTGTTGGCGATCCTGAATGTAATGTATACAAAATATTTTACTGCTTTCTCTAATGTGTCTTGAAAGACATCTATTCAAGATTGTTTATTGCACCAAAAGTAATTTCAAAGGAACATTATATGTAGGCCCATGTACAGTTTAAGTCACCATTGCAGGATGTGCAAAATGTTAATGATTTAATAAAAGGAGGGATTATTTAAAAGCATTTAGTTTTTATTTAGTACAGCAGCTACAGCTGTTTTTACATAATATATTTTTACATAGGCTAGTTACTGAAGTCAATGATTATTCTTTGATAAAGTAAATGTGCTTTGCTCACTGTATAATTTGTTCGTTGTTTGAATAACCGTGGAAATGCGGTGTTATAATTAGAAACTTAAAATGTATTTTTATTAAACCTGTGATCATTAGGTTAAATAGGAGTTTAGTCTTATTAAAATATGTGACATAAATTGTACTTGCCTAAAAGGGGTTTATGATGTGTGTAGTTAATGATTAGGCTACAGTGAGCGCGTTTGACTAGAGCGCAGTTAAAGAGCTGTTGTAGGTTATACTGTATGTGATTGTCGGTGACCCTCTTGAGCGAGAAAGCTTCGGAAAATGGAAAAAAAACAACAACAAAAATATAGCTGCAAGCAGCGATAACCAGGGATCAAGAATTTTAAGGTCTAAGGTGGTATGCTTTTAGGGTCTAGGCCAACATAGCTGGATGCATAGCTGACAGTGAAACTCATCGAAAATGGACAATAGGCTCACAGAAACACACACACACACGCACGCACGCACACACAAATAGAAATGGTTAAACTATCATATTAATAATCATTAAGCTTGCTTACACAGATACACACACAGACACATTCATATACGGACATACATGCACACATATTTTGTTGCAGATATAGATATTTGAAATAAATGAAAGGTGACAATACTCTTTGCAAGTCTTCTCTTTTTCAGGGATCTCCAACCCTGTTCCTGAAGAGCTACCATCTGCACATTTCAGTTACAACCCTGCTCCAACACACCTGCCTGAAATTAACAAGTAGCCCTGAAGACTGTGATTAGCTGGTTCAGGTGTGTTTGATTGGGGTTGGAGCTGAAATCTGTAGGACGGTAGCTCTCCAGGAGCAGGGTTGGAGACCCCTGGTAGGACAATGTGAAATGCAGGGCTGACAATAGAACACATTCACAATGGAGAATTCATTAAAACTGTCTCTCTCTCTGTCACACACACACACACACACACACACACACACACACACACGCAGAAATGAAAGGTTTAAAAATACTAAATATACAGCACGCAAGCTAACACACACACACACACACACACTCATTTTGTTGCAGATACAAAATAGTGATTTTCAAAGACATCCAAAACGGGGAATAGGTTAACAGACACATGTAGCCTACACAAAAATGAAATGGTTAAACTAACATATTAATACCCAATAAGCATGCTTTTTTTCGCATTAATCTGACAAAAAATGTGGCACACCCAGTTTTTCTGATGCACATCCAGAGTCTCCTTTCTGGCTACGCTCCTGGCAGAAATTCAGTCACTTCAATTCAAACTTAACTAGAACCAGTGCATTTGTAGTTTCGAGGTTTTGAGCTTTGCTACATATTGACATACACCTCAACATGCTCTGTCCTGTAACAAACTGAGCTGTATGATAATGCAGTCTATATGACCATCATCTCAAAGCCACTTCTGAATACACCGTCTGATTGCATCCATAAGGCTCCTGCACGAAAATAGACATGAATCAGGAAGTCGAGAACAGAGCTGATTGTACACATGCTTAAAGAACAGATTCAGAGAATCAAAGTAACAAATACTATCTATGATAAAAAGTGCAATGTCACTGTGAGTGTTCATTTATGTATTTAAAAAAGCCATAAGTAGACACACAAAAAACATACAAACTTAGCAAGGTTTCTATAAGCTACGAGATTCAGTACAGAGAATAAAAAAGTATCTTACAGCATCCAGAGCTTTGTGTGGAATAAAGGTTGCAACTGTATAATCAACCTCTTCTTCGTTGTCCTGAGCTGTTTGATAATAAAAAAGTGATGAAACTTAAATGGTGTTTACAAGATTTGCAGGCACTTCGGAGCACTACATTTGCACAAAATATATTTGACGGTTGTTCGAAATACTTGCCATCTTGTTTTGCTTGTGTGTATTTCTTACGGTGAAAAAACATCAACACGACTACAACTGTGACCACAAGCAGCAGCAACAGAAATACAACAATGAGAACTAAAGTTTGGTTGGATTCTGCAATGAATAAAACACAAAGTCATTACACTACAGTATGAGAGTCTCAAGAAAGATGAGAAACAGCTGATCTGATGGTATAAATACCTTACTGAATGCAATTACCAACTATTTTAATTAATCTGTCTAACATTTGTATGATTACACAAAACATGTTATTCTAAATATAGTTTAGTGTTCTCCTCCTAACTGTCAACTATCAAATGAGCATTATATGCTGGGGTAAACCTGTCTCAAAATCCCCTAAAAGCAGTGTGTTCAGCTACTATAAAGCATTTTAGAAATAAACCAGGATGATATTATTATTGCGGTATTAGTATTATTATGCAGGATGATATTATTATTGCAATAATTGCGGTGAAATTCTGAGGAACCAACTTGGATGGCTCACTTGTTCAGGAAGTAAAGTAACATGCATGTGTTTCATGCATTAACAACATCGTTTTCAAGAAATATATGTAAGGGATGGCCAGGAACGATCAGATTCGGACCTCAATAGCAAATAGGAAATACGCCCAATGTGAATATAATACTGGCATACCTGGACTTGGCTGACAAAGTTGAGTGATGTCCAGATGTGTGGTCTGGTTGCTGATGGGATTGTTGAGCACACAGCTGTAGGTGTTTTTATCCTGATATTCCACCTCCAGATGTAAAGAGAGACTGATGCTGAGATCAGACACACTGATGCTGGACAATAAACTGTTTCCTTTGTACCAGGAGAGAGTCACATGACCCACATTCACAGCTGAACACAGCAGTGAACATCTGGACACAGCTGATCCTGATGATGATGATGCATTTTGTGAAGAGTCTCTGATAATGACAGGAACAGGCAGAATACCTAAAAAACATTCAAGAAAAACACGTCAGGAACCATCAATTACTTATAATGATGTTTTAAAAAATTGTCAATCATCATAGATCAATAACAATATGTTTCCAGATTTTCCAGTTTCCAGTTTTGCATTTAATTTAAAATTAAAAACTCTTTTAATATGATTTATTCAGTTTCCTCACCATGGACAGCAATATTGAAGCTCTTGTGTTTGATCACACTACCGATGACCTGTACTTTATAAAGTCCAGAGTGTAATTTGTTGATGTTTGTGATGGTCAGAGATCTTGTTTGCTCATCTATCTGTAGTTTGCCTCTGAATCTCTCAGTATTCTCTTTATTATCATATATAGAGATGCTCTGTTTATAGATTTCAGCGATACGAATCTCTGAGCTGTTAAAGCTAAATGACCACAGTATATGATCATCTTTCTGTAGTTCAGTTACAGCAGTGTTTAAAATGACAGAATCTCCCTCCATCACTGATATCATCACTGTTTCATCTGTATAAACATCAGACACACCTGGAAGAAAAGAGTCAGCAAAACAGTCACAGATGATCACCTCAGATATCTTTCAGAGTTTATTTGAAAGTAAAAAAAAAAAAAAACTCCATTACAACTTCTGTAACACAAATTTATAAGTATGAAAAAATAGAACAAAAAGATCAAGCTTGGGGATAAGGACAGTTAAATAAAGTTTCATGTCATCATTTACTCGCCCTCATGTCACTCCAAACCCGTATGACTGATTTGCATCTGTGGAGCACCAAAGAAGATAATCTGTGTTTTCTTTGTCAATACAGTGAATGTCAGTCGTTGTTTGGACCCTGCTGTTCTTCAGAATATCTTCTTTGTGTTCCGCAGATAAAGAACATGACGACATTAAACACATACAGGTGAATAAATGATGAGGCTTTTCACTAGTTGTCAAATATGGGTTCATTCTCTTTGCTGCTACTGTATTTTTTACGTTTGTGAATGTTTAAAAAAAGAAGACACAGCAAAATACCTTGTTTTGCAGACTATTCCACATACAAGTCATACAAGTTTGGAAATAAATGATGGAGAGTAAATGACAATTTTGGGCTAAAATCTATACTTTTAAAGTGATTAAATCGTATGTAGGCTGTAGCGTAGGTGTAATAGCCTAGTTTGGCAAACTGTACATCTTCTAAAATGCTGTAAACTGCACATACAGTTTATTATTTTAACATTGGGTCGACGCTTTCAACCCCTAGGCGAAAATTCACCGAAGATATAGCGTTTTAGTTTACACCATTATTTTAACACGCCTTCCTGTTTCCATTCAAACTGTTAGAACATACTGGAATAGTTTGACTGTATAGGGCAAGAACTGAAGCAAAAAAAAACATAACTTACCTCCCAAAAGCCACAGACAAAAACAGAGAAATGGATGAAACACCATATTCGCTAAAAGCCAAAACAATCTGAAATCATAAACCGAGACATTTCTAAAAATAATATTCAGAGGGCTCTTCTAGACTAAACCTACAAAAAGGCGGCGTCTCAATGCTGATGCAGCTCGTTGGTTGTGGCTTAGCAGATTTAGTCTGAGAAATAATTAAATAGGTTTCACATAGCCAGACTATTTGCGTGGGCTTTTTTCATTTAATAGCTTACGTTTAATGCAAGTTCAGAAAAACAATGTTTGCTTATACACGATCATCATTTGCGTTTACAGTGAATTTTTGTTTGTTTTTGAAGTCCTGCGTTTTATTCCAAGGTTTCTGAGGAAAAGAGCGTTTCTGACACATCTGTTAACGCGAACGCCGTGTTTATTACGCGGTTAGGAGAAAGCGTTATTTGCGCTTATTGAGAAATTAAAGTTAGAAATCCGAAAACACAGCATTCCTGATTTTTGGTGTGCGTGTAAACGTTAAGATAAAACATGAGACAGTGTGGTGTGTAACAAACAAAAAACATCAAGGTAAATATAACTATTTTAATAAAATTAAGTGCAGAATATCAAAAAGAACGGTATTTATAAGATTTTTGTGTCCCCAATTTTGTAAAATAAAAATGAAGAAGAAAATGTGTGTATTGGTGTGTGCCACCACAAATGCTATTAAACACAATAAATAATTAGATATGGTGTAAAAATGACACAGTGCTGGATATGGAGTGAAAAGTTGCTTAACGAGTTTATTTTCCAAGGGGAAGGGTTTATATGCAAAACATTCTCTGTGAACTACAACTTCCTTGTTCTTGTCTTTGCATTAGCGAACATATGCAAATATGTTGGATATTGTGAATATCATACATTTACAAACACACTAAACACTTTCAAGGCATTTTTTTCACATACTTGGAAGCCTAACAGATCCTAATTTATGCTGATATCTTCTACAGCTTTACTCCTCTTTGCCATAATCATGACATTTTGAAATGTTTCATGAGACTCAGATTAAACTTAGCCTTAATCACGTACCTCGTGATATATCTGATGTTTATTCTAAATCATAATAAAATATGTGAAGAACAGTGGTCCAGATGAAGAATATAGATATATATATTTCCTTAAGCTTTTGTTTATAAAAATTCCACTTGTTTCTTGGTAATGTAAGTTCATTTAACTAGTATTTGGTGCTTTGGTGAGGGTTTGAACAAAATGAAACCATTTGAGTTAATTCTGCATCAAAGATGAACATCATGACCTACAAAACTTGGCCTCAGATGATAAACACTGTTATATTTGAACTCAAAACGTTAGTTTGCTGTAAGGTGAAGTTAAGGGACAGGATGCCCTTCACCTAAACCACTAACCCACCCACACGTAAGTGCTTGCAACACACCTACCACATGCAATCAATAGACTTTAGCCAATAGCCTTCACAGACCACAACGCATCTTGCTTTTGCTCATGAACAGAGCTGGAAAGTGTGTCACAGTGCAAAACCAACCTCATGTGCTTTCCAAAACAAAGCAAAGCGAAAACTCAGAACTCAGGTTCTGTGCAGAACAACAGCATTACATATATGCAATAAAAACTCTCCAATTTTCCAAATGGTATACTTTGCATAATAGATATGAGAGTATTTGCATTTTCAAAGCTCTGCATTTCTACTATGATCTTTATTTGCATGAAGGTGAGTTGATTTCATCACACTGCTTTGCCTGTTTAAAACTTCCCTATTCTTATTTGTTGCAGCCATATGAAAGATCAGCATGTACTGATGAGCAACTAATCTACAAGTAAAAATGAACAGAATAGTCAGTGAATATTATCTATAAGTCAAATATAAAAAAATAAGCTAAACAAATTAATATTACTCTCACTGGTCTCTTTGAAAATATAACTCTGATGTTTTAAATGTTTATTAATGTCAGAGAAAAGCATCTTAATACCAGTAACATGGCTCCATGCTGATATAAGCAGATAAACTATTTTGTCCACATCACCATAAATGCATAACTGTTTACAGTAAATTGTGCGATGTCTATTTTTGATGCAGCATGATTATTTTAAAGCTGAGGGTTGATTGCATATAAATCTGCTGACACAAAGAATCATAAGACTCAGATCATGAAACATGTCATGGCAGCCTTCTGTCACGAGTTTCTGCATCTGATGAAACATGATCTAGAATAATATGTTTTCCTGCATTTCATGTTGAATTTTTAAAACAGTCTGACAGTGGTACAGCTGAAAGTCTTTCTCACTACCATCTCTGTATATTCAATTTTTTATCTTCTGTCTGTATACTCATTCTTAAGTCTGTAAGGCTTAGGTACTTTCCAAGGTATTATATTTGTATACAAAATAACAAAGGCATCTAAATGATATGATGCTTGATTCTTAGTGAATGTGGATTAGCATTGCTTTTCTTTATGACAATGGAAAACCCATGTCTGTGGGTTGTGAGAGTGTTTGCATCGCCCCTTTCGCTTGTCTACACCCCACATCCGCTGAAACCAACTCTTTTATCAACTCTGGTCAAGTCATGTCACGTCAAACAATAACAACAAATCACATAATTGAATCATTCTCCAAAAATGAATTTTTCACAACTTTAACACTGCTGACACCAATGAAATAAAATCAAGGGGAAAATGTTGGTTTTAAATTTAAAAGTTAAAATTACTTATATTTTACACACTTTTAGATCTTGCACCAAAGCTTAACCTCTGAAATCAAAATGAGTAAAAAATAAATAATTATAAATGCCTTTGAAGTGGCATTTTATTATTCACATTTTCTTCAAACTCCGATTGGCTTTGCAAAACCCATCTCTTTTTCCACTATAATTTTTTTAATATATAAAATCAAACACAATACAATACAATGGCCCACCTGCTGTTGGTGTACAGTGCAAACAGATAGACCATCTGTACAAACAGATAGACCTGTCGGGGGGCAGGGTATTTCCCATAACAACTCAAATTATGTATATAAGTATCATGCACAAGAGACCAAAGTTCTCTTCGTGCTAGTGTCAGATAGGCGCAAAGGGGACATTTTTATAGTCCTTGTTAAGGGAGAAAACCATATTTAAATTTAAACAAATTTAAAACAAATCTGTGAGGGACAGATGAGGCTCCTGCAGTCTAAATGATTGACTCTGTGCACTGTGCATTGCAGTCAGGAGGGAAAATAAAAGTGAAGGTAGAGGGAAAATATCTGTGACCTGTTTGAATATTTTATTCGCAATGAGACGCTGTTTATTTTTTGCACATCTTATTGTTTTCACTTTTTATTCCATTGCACATTTTACTCTTATTTCTCTTTTTTTACCATATATATGCTCTTGTGTTGTGTTACTTTTATATAATTTTTATTTTTATTCTTTTGCACTGTCCACTGAGCGGACCTGATTCGATTTACATTTCACTTCTGATTATACCCTGTATAATTTATTATGTGACAAATAAAGAAACCTTGAACCTTGAAACCTTGAAACCTTGATTCACATATTATTTATTGTTTTATTATTATTTATTTATGATGTATTATTATTTAGTCATAACACATTCTTTACAATGTACAAAATATTAAAAGTAGAGTAAGCATCCCAACCTCTCACTCTCTCTAAACTACTGTCAGAAAAAAACGATAAATTAATGATCATGTGACAGAGAGTGACCAATGTAATTGCTCCGATGGACCACAGAGGGCAGAAAAGCTTCATTTACATAATTCACATCTTCACATTGCCATTTTAAATGGGTGATATATTTGAATGGACAAAATGTAACTTTAACATATTAAGTTGATTTTAATCATTATGGAAAATAGAATCCCAGAACCAAATCCCACTGATCTTAATATTATATGAGGAGTCTACAAGTTAATATCATCTTTCAGTAAAATAAGAGCAAATAACCTCTTTAACTCAAGCGTCAAATTCCCACCTGGAATAATTAAATGAATATATAAATAAATAAATTAGACATGCATTTAAAGGGATAGTTCACCCCAAAATTATTCCAAAACCGTAAGACCCGTAAGAACACAAATTAAGATATTTTTGATGAAATCCGAGATCTTTCTGACCCTCCATAGCTTTCAGTCACGTGACCGGCTCAAAGACCTGGAGTGCAAAACATCTATAGAACTGCAGCACAAGCCCGCCAATTTTCCATCTGTTTCGAAGCCGCAAATATTTAGATCACCTCTCAAAAGAATAAAACAAAGACATGTGAACAGAATGCAAGAACACAAGTTTTAGCCATTTGCGATACATATGCACCCGCCGCAATATTTCAATCACTAAACAGCGCGAAAAAACGTTGTGAAAAACACTTAAAGTGCCTAAATGTATTTAAAACAGTGATATTAAAAGAACAAATTCAGTTCACACCTTATTGATTATGCCTACTCTATATAGGCAGATGAGCCCGGAACATATTGAGCTAAATGGTTCTGTGTTTTCTTTATAATGGTTTTCTATGGGAAACCATTCAATGTGAAACTTATCACGTTGCGTTTATATTGTGGGTTCATCTGCTTGCCTGTACAAAGTATGCATCATCAGTAAGGTGAGTACTGAATTTCACCTTTTATCAGCATTTTACTACATTACTAGCCACTTAATGTAAACCACATAAAAATAACTGGCGGTCAGTGGAGCTAAGCCTCGTTTTGCCCTCCAGGTGGGCGTTCCCATAAGGGTGTGACATCACGTGAAAACAATCAATAGACAGGAAGAGTCCTACCACGGTCAGGGCACAGAAAGGTATTAAGGACATCATTAAAATGGTCCATGTGACATCAGTGATTCACCAGTAATTTTAAGAAGCTACAAGATCGATTGAACAACTGATGCCACTTAATGCATTTCTGGGCCTTGACAGTGGTGGTACCCTTGCTGTCTATGGAGGGTCAGAGTCAGAGGGCTCTCGGATTTCATCAAAAATCTCCTAATTTGTGTTCCAAAGATGAACGAATGTCTTACGTATTTAGAACAACCTGAGGGTGAGAATTTTCATTTTTGGGTGAACTATCCCTTTAATGTACTTTTTGTAGATTTGAAAACATCGCCCCCTGGTGTCTTTTTATGTCTTGTCTTACTGAATTTACCCAGATGTGATGTTATAACTTCTGCACCAACAGCAGCCACGCCTACCAGAGCAAAGCTGACCAATCCGATCACAGATTCAAACAACAGAGGCTGCATCCTTAGCCCCATACCCTCAAATAGGACACTACTACAGCCGTTTTTTCACATTTCAAATTAGCTTTAACATTTAATTTAGCTTAAATGTCCCACGTCACATGGCATCATGATGTTCTTCTCTTTAATTAACAATGCAATTACCAGTTAAATACCATTCAGGACAAACAGGAACAGACAAAGATAAGAGAAACTTCATAACACCACATAAGAACATCTAAACTTCATGCTGATCATTCATACGGCTGTTCTTATTATACCATTCAGCTGTGCATACAGCGTACAATTTATCATGTATATTTACACAGGAGAATAAGCCACGTTGAGATAAGATCCATAATTAAGGTTAATGACTGATAATTATTAAAGCGAATTATTTAGCATTTTAGGTTCATTTTGAGCGCAAAATATGTGATTTTCAGTAAATGTATTTGTTTCTTGTGTAATCGTTTAGTTGATGTTTGTCACTAGCAACTGTATGGAATATAAGATGACATACAGGTGTGAGCCGAGTTTGAGTGCATTAAATGCATTCATCATTTTAACGCCTTATTTTTTCCTTAATTAACCTCACCAGAGGTGGAAAGAGTACAAAAATATTGTACTCAAGTAAAAGTACCATTACATTACTGAAATTTTACTTAAGTACAAGTAAAAGTACCAGTCTAAAAATATACTCAAGTAAAAGTAAAAAGTAGCTCATTTAAAATTTACTCTGAGTAAAAAGTACTTAGTTACATTTTAACAATGGGAGGGAGGGAAAAATGGGATCGACCAAAGGTGTCAAACTCAGTACCTGGAGGGCCACAGCCCTACACAGTGTAGATATTACCCTAATTAAACACATCTGATACAGCTAAACTAATCATTTAGGCTTATTTGAAAACTACATGGTGTGTGTGTTGGAGCAGGGTTGGAACTAAACTCTTTAGTGCTGTGGCCCTCCAGGAACTGAGTTTGACACACCTGGGATAGGCCTATACATCTCAAACTAGGTGTTTTTAATTAAATTAATCGGTTAATTAGAATAATAAGACATTTGGGCTGTTACCAGGCAAATTAAATCAGTATCAACAAAATGCATCTTTGCAATGCAGAGGAAACGCAGAAGCGTCATCTGAAGTGGCATTTAGATGTATTACACACTGACATGAATGCATTTAGCCTGCAGTTACAAATGCAGAAATAATGTTTTGATAAATAAGACATAAAATGTGACCCTGAACCAGAAAACCAATTTCCTAAATTGCGATTTATACATCATCTGAAAGCTGAATAAATCATATTTCCATTGATGTATTGTTTGTTATGATCGGACAATATTTTTAAATCTGGAATCTGAGTATGCAAAAAATCCAAATATTGAGAAAATCTCCTTTAAAGTTGTTCAAATTAAGCTCTTAGTTTTGATATATTTACAGTAGGAAATTTACTAAATACATGAATGGAACATGATCTTTACTTAATATGCTAATGATTTTTGGCATAAAAGAAAAATGTATAATTTTAACCCATAAAAATTATTTGTTGGCTATTGCTACAAATATACCCCAGCGACTTAAGACTGGTTTTGTGCTCCATGCCAGGGTCACAAATGTTAAATAGTCATTTGAGATTAAAAATAAATAAATCAAAAGATACTTTAAATGTTAAATTAGAACCACCAGCAGGTGTCAGTAAGTCACTCATAAGAGAGTCATTGTGATTGAACAGAATCATTTAAACGGTTAATTCAAGGAATGAAACACGTCATTGCTCAGAGTCAGAGACGCAAAACTGTGTATGGAATTATTTTTATTGTCGAAATAGAGCAAAAACAGGCAATGTGTCTAAAACGTAAGTCTCTTAATTAACTTGTTTTTTGAACTGTGTAAAAAGCAAAACTACAGGCCTATGTAATCATGGTGATTTTTTGAGAAAAACGGCATTCTTCATGTGATGTTGACTTACTATATTAAATTATATAAATATATACATTTTCTGCTTCTATATCTTCAATTTTGTGATCATTCTAAACGCATTTTAACAGACTGAATCACGCAGTGAAAGAAAGCACTCCAGATGCACGGGGATTAGTCTAATCTAACGTTACTAGATTTCACAGCACACTGTTTAGAGCAGCGGTTCTCAATTCCAGTCCTCGCGCCCCACCGCTCTGCACATTTCGTATGTTACTCTTATCACTTCAGACGTTTGTTCTATTCGAACGCACGTGCCCTGCGAAGTGGACATCACACGATATTCCTCCATGATTCCAGTTCGAAGCGAACGTATTCCATTCATAGTGCATTGAAGTGTGCGCGACGTGAATTTAAATTGTATATATTTACAGACGTATATGATGTCACACTCGTCCGTGCGTAAAGATGTTGCGCAACGCAAATCCATGAATGAATGTTCTGAAGTGAAGTAAACTTCAGCAGCTTTCCCCTGCTCAGGGAGTAGGGAGCAATGGACACTGTGTAGGGAGCATGTCAATCGGAACACAGTTCATTCATGGAGCGCACTTCTAACGAGCTGATTATCTGAATCAGGTGTGTTAACTAAGAGAGACATGAAAAATATGTAGAGCGGTGGGGCGCGAGGACTGGAATTGAGAACCGCTGGTTTAGAGTGATTTGTTTGGTTTTTGGCAAAATACTGATAATGTCAAATCGCACATCGTTAAAACAACAATTACTATATTTTCGCAGACGATATTGCACACCCTGCACCACTGTCTTTTTGGCTTATTTGTGCAAAACCTTTTGCTAAACCGTAAAAGCTTCATTTTAACCACCAATGCAACGATGCAAGTATTTACCTTATCTCCACATGCTTGCGAAGGGTGATGTCGATATATTTATAAGCTGCTAGTTCGGTCTCCCGAGGCAAACACAACTAACACTGCATAATAGAGCATGAATATGGCCAGGGGTTCACTTCATTTCCTCCGAGTCCAACTTCAGCAGAATACGACGGGGTTTGGTTTTCAGCTGGGTCTGCACCATTAACGCCTGTCTTGTTCGTCTGCATCTTTCTTGTGATTTTAGCGCCAGTTTCTTCTTCTGCCCATTATTTGCTGCAGTTGTTTCCACGGAGCGATTTTTTTTTTACTCAGTAACGAATGAGTTTTAAAATGTAGCGAAGTACAATACTTCACACAAAATATACTTAAGTAAAAGTAAAATTACAGATTAAAAATATTACTTAAAAAAGTACAAGTACACAAAAAAGCTACTCAATTACAGTAACGCGAGTAAATGTAATTCGTTACTTTCCACCTCTGAACCTCACCTAACTGTAATATACATATCTATGATATATACAGAAATCTTCTTTTGGTCTAAAGTAATGCCATTTGTTAAGGCTGATTGGCCAACGCAGTTGTCAACAAAAAAGACCCTTTCACCAATGAGCAACCTTTCAGTACACCTATTTCTTTGACCTGCAGCCGCTGTCTCTAAGACAAGAAGTATTTGCATCGCATACAAGAGAGAAATGGTCCAGAAAGAAGGTGGTTTGGAAACAGAAAAGAGGATGTCTTAATCTCCGGAATGCATATTGGACATCGTTCATTAAACCAGTCTCTGCATAGAATAGGGAAACATGAAACCGAAAATGTGTCATGCACAGATGTGTCAAGCAGAAACAGTAGAACACTAAATGTGATGCTTATGAAAGAGTACGATTTCAATTTAGCTATTTTTGGAATAAATAATTTGTCAGTCTAGACTCTTTTTAGGAGATGGGCCAAAACAATCTATAATTTATAATGAATTATTTATTTATTTGAAAGAAACAGGATGGGTTAATAGAATGTAATATTTTTTTAAGTCGTTGTTTCAAACTTCCCTACCATACTCCTTTCCAGTAGGTGGCGGGAATGCGCCTTTTAAGTTGGTCAGCCAACCGCCATTAAACTCGAGAAAAAGTGCCATCACAGAGTCCTCTGAGGTGAGGCAATCCTTCGAATATCTATACAATTATAAAAATACAGCTTGTTAAAGCAACATTTTACAGGCTCGTTCTTGTGTTGTTTTAATCTGGTAACGTTACAGTTCTATTTGTGTGTCTTTTCCGGGGTTTCTTAAATTAAATAAACATTTAACGTTACACTAGCAGTAGGTTTGTGAACCATTCGGAATAATACAGATTCGTTCCTTATACGCAGGCATACGCCGCACGACCACACGAATAACACAGTCTAAATTGAAAATAATACATTTTTTAACAAATCATTGTTTTGTTTTGCGAACGTTTGCCGACGGCGTTAGGACCCAGCAGAATACTCGGCGGCTGCTCGCTCCCGCGTCAGGTTGTTGGTTGATGTTGTTAAGATTTATTATGCATTGGTGTAGCTCAGGAGCGTACTGGGGCCAAAAAGTGGCCCTGGACTTTTTGGCAAAGAGCAGCTCACTAAACCCGATCCGCAAAACACCGCACCATATGAGTGGCATACTTCTTTACATTATAATTGGTCTTTTCTGGTGTATATGGCAAATACATTTACATTTATGCATTTAGCAGACGCTTTTATCCATAGCGACTTACAGTGCATTCAGGCTATACATTTGTATTGTCAGTACATGTGTTCCCTGGGAATCGAACCCACAATCTTTGCGCTGCTAATGCAATGCTCTACCACTGAGCCACAGGAACACAATAGTAAATATTTGGAAAGAATCTTTTCGAGGGACAGTTTAATATCACTAAAGTTAAATACCAATATTATCAGTCCATTTGACACAATGCTCTGGTATTGTCTAGAAGACTTGAATAGTGCAGAATGTGGACTGTTTTTATGATGCCTTTCTATTGATCATACAGTATTTGTCCTTTTGCAGGAGCTTGACATCTATCATTTGAAGGAATATAGCTCTAATTGTGGAAAAGAGAATACAAATTATTTTGATGATGAAAAATACAGTAAACAGTACTGTGAAATATATAATATTTCAACTTAAAACAGCTGTCTTCTATGTGACTGTATAGTAAACTATAATTTATTGCTTTTGTCAAATCTGAATTTTAAGCATAATTTCTCTAATTCTTCAGTGTCACATGATCCATCAGAAATCATTCTAATATACTGCTTTGCTGCTCAATAACCATTTCCGATTATTATAAATGTTGAAAACTGTTGTGCTGCTTCATATTTTTGTGGAAAATGTGATACCATTCAGTCTTGGGTAAGATTAAAACATATAAATGAATATTTTTCTTCAACGAATGTTGCATTAAATCAAAGATTATAGAAAACAAAAAAAAGTGACCGTAAAGATATTTACATCTACTACAACACACTTATGTTTCAAATACATGCTGTTCTTTAACTGAGAACCATTATACCAATAAGAAAACCATTATTAATAATTGATCACAAATAATAACTGATAATTAAGCAGCAAATTAGGCAGCATTAGAATGATATCTGAAGGGAGACTGGAGTAATTATGCTGAAAATTCAGCTTTGATCACAGAAATAAATTACATTTTAAAACATCCTAAATAGAAAACCACTATTTTAAGTGTAATATTTAATTTTTCATTTCTGTAAGCGTTTTGTTTGGTTTTTACTAAATACTCTATATTGTCAAATTGCACATCGTTAAAACAACAATTACGATAATATCGCAAATGATATATATCGCACACCCCTACTTCCTGAAAAATGCGCCTCAGAGTTAGCAGGTGAAACACAAAATCAAAAAGCATAAGCATTTGTTACGTCTTTCTCTGTTGTACTTTGATATATGTGTGTGCTAGTTAATGCCTCTGACAAGTGTTTTCCTCAGCATATAACTTGCGTTTTCTGGTTATATATTTATCTGTAAAATTTAAGAGAGTCTAGAAAGAAAAAAATATTTAGAAAATGTAAATTACATTTAAAATTTAAAAAAAAAAAATTGATAGATGAACACATGCAAAATGGTTTAAGTGTGAATTTCTATAACCATCAATTTGATAACTGATATATTTTTGATTTTGACAGATTTGCTCCTCCAACCACACTGGAATTCACCAACAGTTCAGCTCCTCCCACAACAGTTTATGAAAGAATTTATGAAAGTAAATAATATGACTGATCCAGAACCCTACAGAATAAAACAGGAAGATACTGAAGAAAAAATAGGTTGGCGTATGTTATTTATTTTTCCATTCTTCAATAAGTTTATAAAACTTAAAGCAGTTCATCAGATTCAGTGGTTGCAGTTAGAAAAATCATAAACGCTGCGAAATAAGAGTTAAAACTGCAGTACAGAAAAGACATGAAGTTAAAAATTACAGTGGTTCATTTTTATTTTAAATTGTGTTGAGGCTCATCTATTCAGCGTGGATAAATATGATGGATTGTGATGTACTGGCTCCTGCAGCTGAAGGCATTAACAGTGCATAAGTCACTAATGCCATCAAAACTTGCCCCTCCAAAAAGACAAGATTAAAATAATATTATGGGCTGGTGTTGACTTGATCTGTTGTTTTGAAAACAGTTGTTTAAAAAGAAACCCGCTTGCTTTGGTGTTTGGCCTGGTTCCCTTTCAGGGAACTCCGTTGCGTCAGCTTTACGCTTCGGGAACGCTTTGCGTGATAAGTCTTGAAGTACACATGTGAAATCAATCCAAGGTGTAATTGGGACGTCAGAGCGGGTGATGTCACGAACCAGGAGGCTATAAAGCCTACCCAAACAAAGCTGTCACTAGCTTTTTGTGTCTTCACAAGCGCTCTATGTGAATCTGTCTGTCTATTTGGTGTTGTCTGTCAATATTCATTAGAAAGAAAGTGTAGCTATGGCAAGCAAGCAGTGGTGGACAAAGTACACAGATCAAGTACTTGAGTAAAAGTACAGATACGTATAATAAAATATTACTCCAGTAAAAGTAAAAGTACTGCTTTTTCAATTTTACTCGAGTGAAAGTACAAAAGTACTCAATTTTTTATGTACTTAAGTAAAAAAGTACTGATAGACAGATTTATTTTGCAATTTTATATGGACTACTTTATTTAATTTTATATTAGCACATATTTTTATAATCATACTGCCCAAAATACCTGGGTTTTTCCTAAAATAACCACTATATAGAGTCAAGATATATATTTTGTCGATATGGACTACATTGATGAGAGTGATGTAGTAATGTTCACTGTGAAGCTTACACTGCCATGTACCTGAGAGAAAACAGATTTCACCATCTAATTTTCACCAGTAAGAAAAAAGTGTTTAAGAACTTGTTTTGCAGAACGTCAGTTATATATGACATGAGAATTAGGCCTGAAATTAGGAAGAACATTTTAAGGAAAATCTAATTATATTTTCATAATGATTTTTTTTTCTTCTCAAACCTTGTCTGTGGTGTAAAAACACCCCTGGCCAAATGCCCCCAGAGGGTATCATCACTTCCCACTCTGATAATTACTGTAGTTACTATGTTCTGAACATCACATCCTTTCTTTTTCCCTCAGATGGAATCTATCTAGGTGGCTGAATAAAGATATTTGGATTTTATATCTAAAAATGTCCTCAACTTAACACCAGCAAGCTTGTTAGCTAGACAGTTAGCATCAGCTAACGATATTTACTTATTTTCAGTATGTTATGAATAAACATTCATATCTGTCTACTCGGCTAGTTGATCTAAACAATATAAAAATGTATACTGTTGATAAACAATATAAAAACAGACGTCACATAGGTCTAAATGCATAGCATTTTAATAAAACTGTGAACGTTACGGGGAATATGAACGTGCATGAGCAGCGGGGAATATGAACGTGCATGAGTTATTTTATTTAATCGGTGTTATTTTAATGTTTTGTTTTTGACCTAAAACATAACGTTAGAGACACTGATGTTGATCTGTCTGCATTCAAGCATTTCAGTGGGCTTAAATAGATCACCCTTTACAGCAGATTTAGTTCACAAACAACTGACAGTTTTGACCTAAATATTATTTTCAGTTACGATAATTAATCCTAAAATTCGACATTAGTAACTTACTTTTCACAGCATCAGTAGCGCGCGCTCACGAGATCTCCCGGTTCTTTACTTGTGAGTTCAGTTCACTGAAGAAGACTCGCTCTAAACGGATCATTTGAATCAGTGAGTTTTCGACTCGAGAACAGCTGCAATCGGATCATTGCAATTTGTGAATGAATCGTTTGTTGCGATTTGCGAACCGATTGAACAGGTTCATTGAAAAGAATCAGTTTGTTCATGAATCAGACACCGCTTCTGCGTCTCGGAGCACGTGATGTATTATAAGGAGTAAAGATATGTTTTATGAAATGTAGTGAAGTAAAAAGTACGATCTTATGCTTTGGAATGTAGTGAAGTAAAAGTAAAAGTTACTCAAAATAAAACTACTCCAGTAAAGTACAGATACTTGAAAAATGTACTTAAGTACAGTAACGAAGTAGTTTTACTTCGTTACTGACCACCACTGCGAGCAAGCAACAGCAAGCAGCTTATGATGTGTGTTCGTCCCTGCCCGTGTTATTTAACGGGTGGGGATACACACATTCTCTGTATTGCTTGTTGGGGAGAGGAGCACACACAGTCAGCGTTCGAGAGCGCTGGCTGTGAGCACTGCGATATGCTTACGGACGCTCCGATCCCGCCTGGCGTTTTTTCGAGGACGCTCAGGCTCGCGTTTCCCAGGGCTCTGGTCCCGCTGCTGCCGAGGCACAGCGAAGGCTGCGGTCCTGGGGTTCGCAAAACGGATCTGTCAGCGAAGGTAGAGACGGGCACCGCCTTATCTCTGCCTTCACCTGACGGGTTCAGTGCTTCGTATCAGGGTTAGGAAGCACGCGCTGCGGTTTCATCCGCCCCGATCGAAGCACATACACTGCAGCTATCTGATTCTGAGGAATTAAATGCTGCCAATGCAAGAGATACTGAGGATTCGCCACCTCAGTCTCGTGCTTATGAGGAGCTGGTTGAGGTTTTGACGAGAGCGGATGATAAATTATGTAATGATTGGCTAGCAGAAAGGGAAGGTGTGGAGGTGTGGAAGGTGTCGAGGTGTGGAGATCATGGGAGAAACCGTTTTCTTATAGAGCTTATAGTACACAAGCATCACACTATTCCTCTATATTACATAAAAATATATAAAGAAAGAGCACGGTTATGGAGAGATGCCTAAGGTGGAAGAGACACTCGCGAGCTATCTCTCCCCTGAATCATCTTCATCTATTAAATCCCCAATATTACCCACTAAACCAGTGAGAATTACATCAGCACTGGTGGGAAAGGCTTATTCAGCGGCTGGTCAGGCAGCAGCATGTTTACACACGATGTCGCTGTTGCAAGCCTACCAGGCTGAGTTATTAATAGATCTCGATGAGGGCGAGGGTATTAGTCCAAACACAGTTTACGGACTGCGTCGGGCCACTTATGGTTAAATTTGAGTAACATTAAGGAAAAATATAAAAACTTCCTTATGGATGCTCCTATTTCTCCCTCTGGCCTCGATCTTTTAATAAATGAGTGAATTTGGTTTTCGAGAGATTTCAGGAATCAGCTAAGCAAGCGGCTGCATTCCAGAAACTCCTCCCCCGCCGTATTCACATCTCTGGGGCTGCTGAGCGGGAGCAGCCCCAAACATCTAAATCCAGCTCCTCCCAAGAGCATTGCTTATCGTGCTTCCCCACATAAAGACTGGGAACACGGTAAACACACTCAACCGCAACCTTTAAAGGGTAAAACGGATCTGAGGACCGTTATTAATTCTAGACGGCTGCGGGAAATGGTCCTGACACCCGAGGGCTCAGGCCAGTGAGGACTTCCCCCTCGAAGTAGAGCGGTTAACACCTCATTTTACGGTGCCCGTCTCCCTTCGATGTCCTCAGGGGCCGGTCTGCCAACCGTGCCACCTCGTGTGCCTCAGGGCGCAGCGGTCTCTGGCGAGCGCATATCTCAGGGTCCACCCAGAAACGTAGTGGCCTTTGGGATGCCCGCCCCCTCCGAGGAGGGTTGCAGAGCGGTCAGTTCAGATGCTTCCTGCCGGTTCGCCGTTTCAGGACGTCGTTCTGACTGCACAACTAGACAGAGCGTGGCTTATCGTGCTTCCCCACCTAAGAATGGTGACACGGGAACCGTGCTCAACCGAAGCCGTCAAAAGTGTAAAACGGATCTGAGGACCGTTATTATTTCTAAGGCGGCGGCGGGAAAAAAGACTTGACGCCCAAGGGCTCAGGCCAATGAGGTCCTGAGGTTCGCTTTTGGGGGCAAAGCATACCAGTATCGGGTTCTTCCGTTCGGCCTAGCATTATCACCCCGCACTTTCACGAAATGCGTAGATGCAGCCCTGGTACTTCTTCGGCTTCAGGGTATTCGCATTATGAACTATATCGTTCAGTCGTTGGGCAGTCGTTGGCCTAATCGTCAGAGCATTGGACTTGAAACCCGAGGTAACCCAAGGTTGTGAGTTCGAATCCCGGCTCTGACAGGAAGTCCACGGCTGCTCCCCGGGCGCTGCACAGTCGGCTGCCCACTGCTCCAAGTGTGTACACTTGGATGGGTTAAATGCAGAGAACACATTTCACTCCTCATTATACTCTGTATAATTGTGTATGTGACAAATAAAGCTCATCATCATCATCTTTATATCGACGATTGGTTGATTTTAGCTCAGTCACCTCAGTTGGCAGTTCGGCATCGAGATGTCGTTCTTGCCAACATGAAAAATTGGGGTTACGGCTAAAACGCCAAGAAAAGTGTACTTTCTCCTTTACAGAGGACCACTTTCCTGGGCATGATATGGGACTCAACGTCGATGCAGGCGCGCCTGTCACCGGCACATTTAGAGTCCACCCTGTCGGCTGTGGAAAGAATAAGGCTAGGCCAGTCACTCACTGTCAGACAGTTTCAGAGACTGTTAGGTCTTATGGGAGCAGCATCCAAGGTGATACCTTTGGACTGTTGCACATGAGACCCCTGGAGTGGTGACTCAGGACCAAAGGGTTTTCCCCGAGGGGCAACCCCTTTTGCATGATCAAGGTCACGCGGCGATGCCTTCGTGACTTGGTAATGTGGAAGAATCCTTGGTTCCTGTCCCAGGGTCCCATGTTGGGAGCTTCATGTCGTCGCAAGATGCTAACGACAGATGCCTCCCTCACGGGCTGGGGAGCGATCTCGGAGGGACGCTCGAGTCAAGGTCTGTGGAAGGACCATCATCTCTCATGGCACATCAACCGCCTGGAGATGTTGGCTGTATTTCTTGCTCTCAAGAATTTCCTAACAGATCTCAGAGGCCACCATGTGCTTGTCCGCTCAGACAACACATCGGTGGTCTCCTACATAAATCACCAGGCAGGTTTGCGGTCACGTCCACTTTGCAAACTGGCGTGCCAAATCCTCCTGTGGTCCCAAAGGAAGTTGTTGTCTCTGCGAGCAACTTACATCCCGGGGGCCCACAATATAGGAGCAGACATCCTGTCGAGACAGGGGCTGAGGCCCGGGGATTGGAGGCTCCACCCCGAGGTGGTGGAGCTGATATGGAAGGAGATCGGCCAGGCACAAGTGGATCTGTTTGCGTCTCGAGAGACGTCTCACTGCCCACTCTGGTTCTCCCTCACGCATCCAGCTCCTCTCGGACTGGATGCGATGACACAGATGTGGCCGAGGCTTCATCTGTACGCATTTCCCCCGATCGCTCTGCTCCCGGGAGTACTGGAGAGAGTTCGCCGGGACCGGGTCCCACTACTTCTTATTGCCCCGCGGTGCCCCATTGTTATTACCATCTTATTGCCCCAAATCTATTCTCCCTTCTCGACGGGCCTCCTCTGGAGCTCCCCGTCAGGAGGGACCTTCTGTCCCAAGCGGGGGCTCGATATTTCACCCCCATCCAGAACTATGGAAACTGTGGGCTTGGCCTCTGAGGGGGCCCAGCTCATAAACTCAGGTCTCTCAACCGAGGTTGTTGAGACCATTCTCCACTCCAGAGCTCCATCCACGAGGAAACTGTATGCCCTGAAGTGGAAGGTTTTCGCTTCTTGGTGTAGTGACCATCAGCTGGACCCAGTTAACTGCCCTGTTGGTACAGTGCTGGAGTTTCTGCAAGATTGGTTCACTGCAGGGCTAGCCCCGTCCACTCTGAAGGTTTATGTGGCGGCCATAGTGCTTACCACATTCCTTTGGGTGGTATGTCTATGGGGAATGACCCCCTGGTATCTCTTTTTCCTCCGTGGTACTTGAGGCTCTGTCCTCCTCCTTTCAGAATGCGGACCAGGAAAGGCACAATTTGCTTTGCCCAGTGCGGGCATTAGATGCTTATATCCACAGAGCTGCCCTGTGGCGTAAAAATGAACAGTTGTTTGTATGTCTTGACCTCCTAACAAATGCAGAGAACACATTTCACTCCTCATTATACTCTGTATAATTGTGTATGTGACAAATAAAGCTCATCTGAGCTTAATTTGTATTTTTTATTTTGTAAGAGGTTTGTGATGCGGCAGGCTGGTCCTCACCGCACACATTAGTCAGATTTTATTCTTTGGACCTGGACTCTACCCCAGGTTCCCAAGTGCTCTCGTCCTAGTGCTGCTTGTTAGATTCACACAGGACAGGCACTCGTCGCTATGGTGATGTTGTACTACGTTCCCGAAGCGTAAAGCTGACGCAACGGAGTTCCCTGAAAGGGAACGTTCGGTTACGACTGTAACCTCGTTTCCCTGAAGGGGAACGAACGTTGCGTCCCCGGCCATATCTCCTTCGTGCCTGTAAGCGACTTGCTCAGACTTTTAAGCTAGTGACAGCTTTGTTTGGGTAGGCTTTATAGCCTCCTGGTTCGTGACGTCACCCGCTCTGACGTCCCAATTACACCTTGGATTGATTTCACATGTGTGCTTCAAGACTTATCACGGAAAGCGTTCCCGAAGCGTAAAGCTGACGCAACGTTCGTTCCCCTTCAGGGAACCGAGGTTACAGTCGTAACCGAACGATTTCTATATTGCCTAAAATATCCAGGTTTTGGTTTTGTTTTCCTGTTTTGGTAATAGTCTAAAAGTTGTAGACTATTACAACTAGACTACAAATAACACAACATGCGTTGTACATAGTCGACCAATCGTGATGTGAGAGAAGGTGGGATCTATAGAGAATGGTCAAAGCGATGCACGTGCATATCAGGTGTGTTCGACTTGAAGCGGTGTTGCGCGAGAGCTTAAAGCAGCCGTCTACTCCACTCTCTATAGCTGTCATGGTACTTAGATGTCATACGTTGATCTGTGCAGCGCAGACAGCCAAAGCCTGGTTATTTTAGGCAATTTATAAATCCTGGCCAGGGCGTGTCCCCGGAAAATGGCACGTCTGGTCATCTTAACCTAAGCAAAAGTTCTTTGGTCCCCAATTTCCTGGAGGTGATTTTTATATCTATACTATATTAACTTTTTTTACTTCATACTTTATATTAGTTTTACAACCATATTTTTACATTTTGAAAGTGTTACAACCCTGACTTGTAAAATGTACTTAATCAAAAATGTAAAAATAGTTCTCACTACAAAACCTATGCCTGTAATGTTTTTAAAATAATAATTGGATGATAAATGTACTTAATTCAAATTAATTCATCACAATTTAAATTTTCTACTGTTACCTAAGGGTTCAAATGTCTTTTTCCTTTCATATTAGTTTATTTTCTATACTGAAAACTTATTTTAATTAACACTTTTACTTTAATTTTAGACCTGATTGAAGAGAACAAGAGGATTGAAGAACTGACTGAAGTGGAAGAGAAACATCAGGTCAAGACTGAAGAAACATCCTGGAGTTCCTCATTGAAAAGAAGAGACGAAATATGTTTCACTTGCCCTCAGTGTGGAAAGAGTTTCTCATGCAAGCAAAGTCTTGATGTTCACATAAAATATCATCTTGAAGGGTTTTCAGATGACCTGCAGGACCACCTGAAAGTTCATACAAATGAGAAGCCTTATGTTTGTAATTTATGCGGAAAGAGTTTTATTCAGATGGGAACATTAAAAAAGCACCAGAAAAGACACAGCGGTGTGAAGGATCATGCTTGCTCTGAGTGTGGGAAGACTTTTTTTACATATGATGCGATGAAAGTGCACCTGATAGTTCACACTACAGAAACACCTTACAAGTGTTCACACTGTGACAAGAGATTCAAGCGGTTAGTATATCTGCAAATGCATGAGAGGACACACACCGGAGAGAAGCCGTATACATGTGGTCATTGTGAGAAAAGTTTCGGACAAAAAGAACATCTTAACAAACACTTGGCAATCCACACAGGACTGAAGCCGCACAAATGTGATTATTGTGGGAGGGGTTTCACACAAAAAGACCTCCTTAATGTTCACATGACAATCCACACTGGGGAGAAGCCGTACATATGTGATCAGTGTGGGAGGAGTTTTAGACAGAAAAGAGCCCTTAAAGTACACATGAGGATCCACACCGGAGAGAAGCCGTACACATGTGATCAGTGTGGGAAGAGTTTCAGAATATCAAGTGTTTTTAGAGGTCATCTGCTTATTCATTCTAGTGAAAAACTCTATAGCTGTGACCAATGTGGTAAAGATTTTTTTAAGTCAAGTGCCCTAAAGAGGCATCAGAAAGTTCATACAAGGGAGAAGCCTCATATGTGTTCTTTGTGTGAAAAGAGTTTTAGTGAACGGAATGCTTTAAAATTACACCAGAAAAGACACAACGGTGTGAAGGATCATATTTGCTTTGAGTGTGGGAAGGCTTTTGTGACAGATGCTGAAGTGAAAAAGCACAAGGAAACTCACACTACAGAAACACCTTACAAGTGTCCACACTGTGATAAGAGATTCAAACGGTTAGTATATCTGAAAATGCATGAGAGGATCCACACTGGAGAGAAGCCATATACATGTGATCAATGTGGGAAGAGTTTCGGACAAAAAGAACATCTTAACAAACACTTGGCAATCCACACTGGACTGAAGCCGCACAAATGTGATTATTGTGGGAGGGGTTTCACTCAATTATATTCTCTAACCTATCATAAAAAAAGATGCATATCTGAAATTACAGTAAGTAATTAAAATGTTGATCTGTACTTCCAGGTGTGATGCTGTATAGAGCTACATCAAGAGATTATTTTGATAATCAATTAATCAGAAATTAATTGATATTAAAAGATGAATTGACTGATTGGTGATTATTTCAGCTCTATCAGTAGATTTTGGTTATTCAGATTTTGTAGTTAAAATGTTATATCCATTCTAACTAATAAATACAATAAGGAAATCACTTGAAAATATACTTTTAATAAACTTTGAATAAATCGAATCGACCAATCTCCTTCACGTTTTCTTTCCTCCTCAGAAGTCATCAATACACCAACTTTGCTTAGAACTCAAACAAAAATTGGTTGATGATCATTTGTGTATATACGAGTAATATAATTCCACATGAATCTCCAAAAATAAATATATTTTATAAAAAATATAATCTTTTTCTTGTTGCCCTTACTGTATGGCCGGCCTAGGCGGCTACTTAGTTTTCCTATATAGGCATACAGCGGCCCTGCGCCTGAAGACTGTCTCATTTTGAAGGATTCTTGGAACAGCCTTAGTTTTGTGTCCTTTGTTTATCTCATGTTGAACTGAAGAAACTGAAAGAAAATAAGTCAGCACTGAGCTTTTCTGAGTTAATAATAAAATGTAAGACAAAAATGTTTTTTGGAGATGAAAGTATGTTTTGCCACTAAATGCCAATAATGTGGCCACTGGGAGACCACAGACAGTTGTCATTCATTGAACTGCATTAATAGAAAGCCAGTTAATGTAAAGATTTTAACATAAAAAATGTTTTTCCAGTATTAAGTTATAATAGTATTAATGGTATTTTTGTGCCCTTACCATGGGGGTGGGAATTCATGTGCAACATGGCCAGTGGTTCTCAAACGTGTCCTGGAGGATCCCTAGCCCTCCACAATTCGTTTGTCTCCCTTATCTATAGATAAGGCTGATGAGTTGATAGGCAACTTTTGTTAATATTGCCATCAATGGGCAACCAGGTGAGACACCGGGCCCACCACCGAAGTATCCAGAAAGAAATGTGTTACCTATTCTCAGTGGGAAAGTGCCCAAGGATAGGTTTGAGAACCCCTGTACTAGACCATCTATTTACAGGAGGACTCTAACATCCAGCCTTAAAAACATCTTCAGACTTAGTTTTGTGTCCTTCGTTTATCTCATGTTAAACTGAAGAAACTGAAAGAAAATGAGTCAGCACTGAGCTTTTCCATTCCTGATTTCTAAAATGGAAACCATGGGATATTTCCTAATTCAGAGGTCAAAATATCATTGAATTAAATAAAATAATTGGGACATTTTTGTATGTTTGTGTTTAAAATTGTGTGGTAATGTAACGTAAAGTAATGACGTAAATGCATGGTTAAGGCTGATTGGCCGTTCCCCAACGAGAAACCTGTCGACACGCCCCATTTCTCCGCGGTGTCTAAAACAAGAAGAAAAGTAGTCACACAGCTCTTCTGAGGTGAGATATTTCGTTAATTTGTATACAATTATAAATCTTGTTAAAGCAAGATTTTACAGGTTCTTTCTGTGTTGTTGTAACCGGATGCAGTTCTGTTGGTGCGTCTTTTCTGGCGTCTGCTGACTGAAATAAACATTTAGCCTAGCAGCAACCCTGCCAGCCTTTCCAAATAATACGGAATCGTCCCGTATTTGAGACATCGTTTCGTCCCATATACGCAGCCAGGCCTACGTTGTATGACATCCCAAAAAAATCGAGTAACAAAACTCTAAATTGAAATTCATTTTTGGACACATACGTTATTGTTTGGGTTGCGAACGTTTGATGAAGGCGTTAAGACCCAGTAGAATCCTGGTCGCTCCCGCATCACAGCGAGAGGTTTGATGAGATTTATTATGATTTAATATTATATTTATTAATATTATTGTATATGTTTTGACAAATTAAATAACCCATATCCTAAGTTACTACTACACGACTGGTACAGATCGTGTCAATCACGTTTACACAATGCCTCTGAAACTTTCGTCCGTCATAATAAAAATGGACCTGGTTCGATTTTATGCATTGTCGAATCCATAGCCAGCATAAAATAAAACGCATACGACAATTTCGGACTCGGTGTGCAGGCACCTTTAGAAACAACCACTGCATTTTTTTATCATGAATTGAAAAAAGGGCAATGTTTGATTTATATTAGACTGTAGCCCAGGGGTTCTCAACCCTGGTCCTGGAGGGCCACTGTCCTGCAGAGTCTTGCTCCAACCTTGACCAAACTCACCTGCCTGTAGCTTACTAGTAATCCTGAACAGCTTAATTAGCTGGTTCAGGTTTGTTTAATTAGGGTTGGAGCTAAAATTAGCAGGTAAGTGGCCCTCGAGGACCAGGGTTGAGAAAGCCTGCTGTAGCCTATCAAAATCTGAAGCAAAAACAGAATGGTCTGACTTTAGCTTTGTGGAATTATGCTACATAAAATGTCTGCATGAAACAGAAGAAACAGCAGATGGGATGAGAGAGATGCAATTTATCTCTCTCTGAAAGCAGGTGGTGGTTATGGAAAGGTGTGTTCATGCAGATGAGGAGTTTAGCGTGCCTGTTTGCTTGGTGGCAGTACAGTGAACCGTGTCCAGACAATTGTCGCACTGCATCGCAACATAACAGGTTAAGTCTGTCTACAGGACATTTGAACTTTGTGTCAGTATGTCATAAATAGGATGAGGTAGTTACTCTGAGGGATTTGTCGTGTCATTAGGGCTGGCTGGGTATCAAGTTCGATACTTTTCACTGCATTATAAGCCGGCTTTCCACTATCCCTGACAAGTGACAGACGTCATTAATTTCCAATGGAGAGTAGTGCGGGAGCTGCGTGGAGTTCCGATCGTATGCAGATGTCCATTCATAGGCCTATTACATGACCGAAAGCATGTTACTTGACCATTCATGCACACTGTCTGTCTGTAGCATAATGCTACATAAGACAATAAATACAATGTATATTCCGCTTTTACTCAAAACTCACTTTAAACCACCATCGAGTGTTTGTAATAACTTCCGATTGCCATCTAATGTGTGGTTTGGCCATGTAATGTTGCTGAAATTTGGAGGAGCGTCTCGCTGCAGCCCACAAGATCCAGGGGGTGTGGTTGGATCCAGATCCACCTCCTCCCACCTTACATATACCTAAACCTATCTCCACCCCTGATTCCTAAACCCACCCATCTCCACCCCTAAACCCACCCATCTCCACCCCTAAACCTACCAATCTCCACCCCTAGATGTGGATCCAACCACACCCCCTGGATCATGTGGACTGCAGCGAGCCCAACTTGGAAATTTGTCAGAACAGCGATCATGGAAGAGAGAACACAGGCAGACAGCTCTGGAAGCTGCTAATGCTCATCAGTGGAAAATGAATAGAATTGGTGATTCTGTCTGAGCTATGCATTTTAAAACAAACACGCACTAGAGTAAATGTAGCCTAATAGATTTGTAAACTTAAGACTATTTGAGCTTTATTAAAACTATTTGCACTGATTTTATTGTTTTATTTACATTTTGTTCCTTTGTGGCTCAGGAGAGGAGTCTTTGAGTCTGTATAAACATCGACAAGCTGAAAAATAAAACCAAAGTTTTATTTTAGATAAAGTAATCTTGTTCAAATTGATTTCATAAAATTGGTATAGAAAAAAGTATTGTTCAGAAACCGATTTCGAAGTCAAGGTATCGGTATTGGTATCGATATCGAATTTGTTTTTAACGATACCCAGCCCTATGTGATGTGTCATGTCGCACCGCATCCAGAGTAGACCGCATCACTGATTATAATGGGTTGGGTTCTATAGTATTTTGTTGTGTTTTGCCGAGCCGCTCAAGTCAGGTAGACGGTGTATTTAACATTCTTATTTAAGGCTACTTTCCTATTTAACTGTATTATTTATTTGATATTTTTTAGTGTTTAGCAGGCTGCGTGTTCACTGATGGAAGTACTAAAATAAACATGCACATTTGTTAATAAATAATCAAGCCTCATGTATTTATTTTTTGCTTTTCAAAATTATGTATATATATATATATACATAATTTATCACAACACTGCGCCACCGACGGTAGTTGGTCCAGTACCACTGTGGCGGTAAAAATCTACCACCGTCACAGCCCTAATGCACAGTCTCTGTTCATCTGTTCTCATTATAAATAAATAAGCCTATATGTTATCCTGTAGGTTTATTATTAAAAATGAAAATGTGAACAAAAGTACAAGCAATTAAATGTGTTAATATAATTAAAATATGACAATTAAAATGACAGGTAGTAATAGATTATGAAGGAATTTATACGACCCTGTCCTTCAAAATTACGGACAATGTTAAAGTCTAATGCAACCTCTGACACACACACACACATACACTTGCAGTAATATGTTATATAAGCACTTCAAATAAAAATCACAAGCATTTTATTTAACAGATGCATGTACTGTTTAATGCCTCTGACAAGTGTTCTCTTTCATATGGCGCTTTTCCACTGCAAGGTACGGTACGGTTCGGCTCGGTACGGTACGGCTCAGTTCGGGTCGGTTAGCATTTCCACCACAGTTTAGTACCGCTATAGAGTGGGCGGGATTATTCACGTGTTGTTATTCACGTGTAGCTGCGCCGCCTCTACTGCCGTGACATCATCGTAAACGCGCCACAAACAAACTCACAACAAAGAAAGGAGACGGAATAGTGTTCTTCACTCTTGGCATGTGGATGTTTTTAACAGCAATGGAGAGGTCTATGAGAATGCTTGGGATGTACCCCCAGCAGCAGAGACTCTGGTGACAGTGACACGGGCTGTAGAGGAGGAGAGCAGGGATGTTCGTGCAGGTGTACTCCTCACTGCAAGCTGATGTCTATGTCGAAGCAGAGAAACTTATCCTGGCTCAAGCTCAACAGGACTCATTCCCACTAGAAGTCCAAGCTTTGAAGACTGGACAGCCGATTCCAGCTACCAGCCGTTTGGCATCCCTTGCACCAGAGTATGATAAGGATACAGGTCTCATCAGAGTAGGGGGGCGGTTACGTAGAGCGAGTGACCTCGACCTAGATGCCATCCATCCGATATTGTTGGATCCTGGTCATTCTACAACTAAGCTGTTAATTAAAGAGACGGACCGCCGACTTCTACATCCTGGTTCTGAAAGGGTGCTAGCAGAGTTGCGTCGCCAGTATTGGATACTTCGGGGCAGGGATTAGTTAACTATTCATGCAGCGTGTTCTGTAAAGTGAATTATCAATAAACTTTTGAATATTTAAAAATGTACAATGTATCTCTTGTTTTTTTTATGTATGTGATGGTTTTTAAAATCGTGGCGTTAATCATTTGTCTTTTTCAAGAGGTTCATTACGTGCTCATACAATAATACATAATTAATATAGTCTGGAGGTACACTTATTCGATCAGATTGTTTTTAATTGAAGCAAAACACAGATACAAAGGTAAAAATATAAACAGAAGAGATACTCTGAAAAATATAGCAAGTTCAAAAGTATATACATAAGGCTTTTTCCTTCGGCGTTGCGCCATCAAGCTCTCGCTGGATCCGCTCCTCAGCTATCAACGAGAGGAACGTCTGTACCTCCTCAACAGACAACGAAACAGATAATTTGTGGTTGATGCAAAAAAGTGCGTTTGTTGAAACAAAAGCTGCGTCCGCTCCTTCGCTGGCTGTGCTGATTTAAATCTATGGGTCTCATGTCGCAAGTTCATTGACGCAGTAATGACGATTCTCTCCGGCCAATCAGTGATCAACAGATTTACACGTCACGTTTTGGTAACGTTACGGTACGCTTGGAACCTCGGCTGAGGTGGTACTAAAAAAGTACCAGGTACCAGGTACAGTACCCAGTGGAAAACCCCCCAAAAGTGAACCGTACCGAACTGTACCGTGCCGTACCATGCAGTGGAAAAGCGCCAATAGGTAACTCAACACTGCGTTGAATGCTTCGGGAACGCCCACTGCGTGACCGAGTCTGAAAACCCATATAGAATCACGCCAATTCATTGGCTGATGGCGCGACGCCATCTCTGACGCAATGACGTCGTCAGGTCATACTGGCGAACGCGCCATCCACTCCTCAGATTTCTCTGCCTTCACGAAGCGGTCACATTGCCCTTCGTTGTTGCGATTTCTGACCCAACTACCTTTGCGATTATCCATTTGCACTTCGGCGACTTCCTCAGTGGAACTTTGTTCTCCTCGCGGTGAAGTGCCATGGAGTTTCGCTGCTGTCAACCGCCATGCGCGTGTTTCATCGCTCGCGAAGACCCACACAGTAAGTGCATTAAGTGCTTGGGGTTTTCGCATGCATGTGAAGCGGTTTATGGGACCTCGAAATGCAAAATTTGTGACGATTTCCGTCTCATAACCCTCTGCTCTCGGCTTGAGGATTATGAACGGGAATCCTCCATTGTTCCCCGGCGCGCATCGAGCACCTCCGCGGCTCCTCGTGAGATCTCTCGTAGAGCCGCGAGCTGGGGTTCGGATGTCGAGGAGATGGAGAGTGAGCAGACAGGCCTCGCCTTTTCTCTCCCGAGCGCGCACGTGCGAATTCGCCGGTCGAATTTTTGCATGATTTTCTGTTTCCTAGCCCGAAGGCACATGATTTCGTTTCCTCCGGGCTAGATGATGTTCTGCACACGGCAGCCTCCAACTCCGAGGATTTCGGGCCTGCTTTAGCAGATGCGCTCCCGCCTAGCGGCCAGGAGGCGCGGCCTTCAGCGGCCTACTCTGAGCTCGTGGACGTGCTTTCACGCGCCACCGAAAAGCTCGCGCTGGATTGGCCCGATGAGCCCCGCGAGTCTCGAGCTTCGAAGCTCGACGAGCGCTTCCTCATCGGCGCACATTCCAAGCTTGAAAGGAGGAAGCTGCCATTTTTCAGCGATCTGCATCGAGAGATCTCCAGTTCCTGGAAGCAGCTATTTTCCTCCCGCCTTACTAACGCTGACTTCACCAACCTTGTGGGTTCTGTGGAGCAGGGTTACACCGCCATGCCAGTGATTAAGGATACTTTAGCCTCATATCTTTCACCCTCTTTGGCTCCTTCTTGGAAGTCCCGCCCCCTCCTTCCTTCCAAGCCGTGTAGGACCACTTCCGCCCTTATCGGGAAGTCCTACATCGCGGCCGGTCAGGCAGGTATGGCCCTTCACACAATGGCCATCCTTCAGGCCTACCAGGCGGACGTCCTGAAGGAGATGGATGAAGGGACCGGCTTGACTCCTGAAGCCGTGAAGGAGCTACGAAGAGCCACTGACTTGGCTCTGAGAGCCACCAAGCACACCGCACGTGCCGTGGGGCGCTCTATGGCGGCTTCGGTGGCCGCAGAACGCCATCTGTGGCTCAACCTGACTGAGATTTGTGAGAAGGAAAAGGTGTTTTTGATGGACGCACCCATCTCACAATCTGGGTTATTCGGGGAGGCTGTTAGCGATGTAGTGGATAAATTACGCTCAGCCAAAACTCAGTCGGCTGCTCTCAAGCAATTCATGCCAAGGAGAGTAAGGGACTATTCAACTCCCTCCTCCTCTGTGTCTAAGGAGCAGCCGCTCCCCAGAAGGGAGCCCCCTAGTGGCGGAGCCCAGGCCGGGGAGCCCGTGGCCGGTCTTCTTCCCGCCAACAACCACGCAAGCGGGTTAACCTGAAGCGGCCCAACAAGCCTGCCGCTTCGGCTAATCCGGGTCGTTCCTGACCTCCGGGTCGGAATGAGGAGAGACATTTCACCGTTATGGGGCGAGGCCAGACCACGGAAGCGTTTCTGGCCGCCCCGAACGCGCTCTCCTCACTTAAGTCTGTCACAGCCACCCTTCGAGGCTTGGTGTGCAGATCCAGTTCACCCTCATTTTTACTCGGGCTGGCAGTTGGGGGACGCGTTCGTCTTTCCCCCTTTGCAGCCCGTCCATTCGCCGCCGGCAAGCCGCATGTTAGGAGACACAGCTGTTTCTCTCCTGCAGTGTACGGAACCCGTGCCGGCCACCCGTCAGCCCAGCACTTCTCTCTTCATCATCCCGAGCAAGGACGCCGAGGGCTCTCCTTCACGGTGGAGGGTGCCGCTGCTTCCAGGCCTTCTCGACACCCCATCTCAGGTATGTCTTCCCTTACACGACACTCTGATTCCTCTGTCGCACTTCCTTCACAAATGGGAGCGTCTACCCGGGGTATCGCTGTGGGTTCTCCGCACAATTCGAACCGGTTACACTCTTCAGTTTGGAAAAAATCCCGTTTCGACGGGTATCACCTGACAGTAGTAAACAGCGCTGCCAAGGCTTCTGTTCTACAACAGGAACTTTCCTCCCTCCTGCAGAAAGGAGCAATAGAGGAAGTACCGCAGTCGGAAGTCGAACGAGGTTTCTTCAGCCGCTACTTCCTCGTTCCAAAGAGGGACGGCGGCTTGAGGCCTATTCTGGATCTACGGCGTTTGAATTTTTCCCTCTACAAAGGGAAGTTCAAGATGCTGACGATGAGAACCATCATGTCTCAGGTCCAGGAGGGAGACTGGTTTGTCACCATCGACCTGAAGGATGCATATTTTCACATCCAGGTCGTTCAAAGACACAGGAGATTCCTTCGGTTCGCCTTTGGAGGGAAGGCTTACCAATACAAGGTCCTGCCCTTCGGCCTGGCTTTGGCTCCGAGGACATTTACCAAATGCATGGATGCTGCACTGGCCCCTTTGAGGCTCCAGGGCATTCGTGTACTGAACTATCTGGACGACTGGCTCATTCTGGCTCACTCCAGGGAGCTAGTGAGTCGTCACAGGGATATCGTTCTCGGCCACATCCATTCTCTTGGCCTCAGGATAAACGCCAAGAAGAGTGTGCTCCTTCCATCTCAACAAACTGTGTTTCTAGGAGTTCGTTTGGATTCTATTCAGATGCAGGCCCGTTTGGCTCCTGCCCGGATACCAGTTCTTACAGCATGTCTGGCCCGCTTCAAGCTAGGCCATCATGTCTCTGTAGGTACCTGCCGCAGGCTGTTGGGCCTCATGGCAGCAGCCTCCCTTGTGTTGCCCCTAGGGCTGCTTCACATGAGGCCATTCCTTTGGTGGATGAAGGAGCTGAGGTTACACCCCACTGTACCAGCTACTCGCCTTATCAGGGTGTCGCGCAGTTGCTCTCGACACCTGTTAATGTGGCGAGACCCCGTCTTTCTCCAGAGCGGGGTGAGAATGGGTGTGATTCGCCGTCGCCATATGATCCGGACGCATCAATGACAGGCTGGGGCGCGGTCTTCGAAGGCAGGCCCGCGAGCATGGAGTGGAAGGAAGAGTTCCTCTTTTGGCATATAAACTGCCTGAAACTTCCTGGCTTTGAAGTATTTTGTCCCCGTTCTCGGGGGGTATCATATCATAGTCAGGACGGACAATATGGCGGTTGTGTCCCACATAAACCGCCAAGGAGGTTCAAGGTCGCGCACCCTGGACAGGCTTACGTGCCATCTTCTCCTTTGGTCCCAAGACAAGTTCCTCTCTTTGAGGGCGGTTCACGTTCCGGGAGTACTGAACCTGGCGGCCGATTTTCTGTCGAGACAGAAGCTCAAGCCGGGGCAATGGATGTTGAACCATCAGACGGTATCCCAGATCTGGGATCTGTTTGGCAAAGTGGAGGTGGACCTCTTTGCTTCTCAAGAGTCATCCCAGTGCCCGCTCTGGTTCTCCCTGAGTTTCCCGACGATTCTGGGCATAGATGCGTTCGCCCACCCATGGCCGAATGTCAGTCTGTACGCGTTTCCGCCAATAAAGCTGATTCCGGCAGTACTATGCAGAGTGAAGGTGAGCGGTGCCCGTCTCCTTCTCATAGCCCCATTCTGGTCCTCCCAGACCTGGTCCTCGGAGCTAACTCTCCTCTTGTATCGGCCTCCTTGGAAGATTCCGATCAGGCGAGACTTACTGTCCCAGCTTCAGGGCACGATCTGGCATCCTCAGCCGGAGCTCTGGAAGTTGTGGGTATGGCCCATACAGGGCCAAGGGCTGTAATTGATGGTTTGCCTGCCGAAGTTCAGGAAACCATAGCCAGTGCCAGAGCCCCCGCTACTAGGAAGCTGTACTCTTCCATGTGGGGCGTCTTTGAATCCTGGTGTTTGACTCGTGCAATTGACCCAGTTAACTGCCCTGTTGGTCCAGTGCTGGAGTTTTTGCAAGAAAGGCTGACAGCGGGGGCGGCTGCTACCACCCTTAGGGTTTATGTAGCGGCCATTGCAGCTCGGAGAGAGCTGGATGAGATCCCCTTGGGGAGGCATCGGATGGTCTCCGCTTTTATGCGTGGGGCCAGACGCCTTAGGCCTGTTCGCCCCACGGCAGTTCCTTCTTGGGACTTGTCAGTCGTCTTCGAAGGACTAGTGACGGCCCCTTTTGAGCCCTTAGAGTCAGCTTCGGATCGGATACTGACTCTTAAGGTTGCTCTTTTGCTGGTGCTTATGTCACTGAAAAGAGTTGGAGATCTGCAGGCTTTCTCTGTCAGTGAGACGTGTATGGACTTTGCCCCGGGTCTAGTCAAAGTTACCCTGCGGCCTAGGCCGGGTTACATTCCCAAGGTCTTGTCCACGTCGTTACGATCTCAGATGGTCACGCTTCACTCTTTCCATCCCCCTCCCTTTGCTTCAAGTGAGGATGAGAGACTCCACTTGCTCTGCCTGGTCAGGGCATTGAAGCTGTATGTGGATCGCGGCAAGGTTTGGAGAAAATCTCCCCAGTTATTGATCTGTTTTGGTGCTGGTCGCCGCGGGCTTGCCACGTCAAAGCAGAGGATTTCTCACTGGGTGAGAGACGCCATTTCGCTGGCTTACGAGGCGCGGAAACTCCCTTCACCTCTTAGTCTTCGGGCGCATTCTACTAGGGGCGTAGCCTCCTCTCAAGCTCTTTTTAGAGGGGTACCCCTGGAAGATATTTGTGTTGCGGCAGGATGGTCCTCTCCGCACACCTTTGTCAGGTTTTACAACCTTGACGTTGATACGGCTCCAGGGGCCGGATTCACGAAAATCTTCTTAAGAAATAAGTTAAGAAATTTCTTAAGATAAATTCCACGAAGTTCGTAAGAATGTTCTTAAGTGCAATTCTTGAAAAATTCTTAAGTTCTCAAATATATTCTTAAGAACATCTTAATTTTTTTCTTAAGAAGAAAATACGAATTAAAAATGTATTTATCTGAGTGAATACACGACGCACTGATTAACTCACTCATTATTGTCTTTTTGCGCTTCCTGCAGATTACCCTCATAATCATAATAAGCATGCACACTCTTTTTGTCGTGACTTTGACTGGCGCTCAGCTTCACGTTTTTAATTCATCGTATTTTTGAACAGCTTGTCTCAAGCTGTAGCGATCTGTTTCAGTTGAGCTAAAAAATAAAGATGGCGTCTGAAAGTTGCGTTTGGTGGTTAGTTTGTTTATAAATGTATATTTCTGACTAACTTTTTGCTCTTTTGGTGTTATTTCTAGCGAGAAACCAGTGTTGTAGTAATTAAATATTGATTTAGTTATCACGAAAACTCGATCTATATTGTTGTAGATCATTAAACCGTTACGCTGCCTCAGAAGCCTGTCTGAACTCAGTTTTGCGAGGTGCCTCCGTGCAAAAACGCTGCCTTAATTTATTGCCTGACAGGGCAGCGAGGCAGCTGCCTAAGTTTTCGGATGCAGCCTCTGTCGTATTTATAAGCTAAAATGAAAGTGTCCAATTAAAGCTCCCTATCTGACTCGTTTTTGTAGAGTTGCTACTGAGGTTTTGAAGTCAGCAAAAAGTAGCGTCACAGATAGGCTAATCGTGACCGATCATTGTTTACATCAGCATCCCTGTCACGTCAGAAAACTTGTGCACATCCCTATTAATGGTGCTACTGTGTACTCTATGTATCTAATGTTGTTGTAATGCTTAAATATAACAATTAATTTGAAATAACCCAATAAATGTATTAAATACATCTTACTGTTTGGGATTTAAGACAAGTCTGGGGCTGTCCTAAATTTAAGAAGTTATTTACGATGATTTATAAGAAGATTCTTTTCAAGAATTTGAATTCTTAAGTTTTGTCTTAAGAACAATCTTAAGAAAAAAGATAAGAATATTCTTAAGAAGAATGTTTGGGAATACAAAATATTCTTAACTTTTTTCTTAAGTTAAAAAATAAGAAGAAAATGGCAGTTAAGAAGAAATTTCTTCTTAAGAATGTTTCGTGAATCCGGCCCCAGGTTCTCAGGTCCTGTCTGTTTGAACCGACCGTACATTGTTGGTTCAGTATTGGACCAGATAGGCAGCGCTTCCAGCTTGGCGTGTATCGTTCCCGAAGCGTTCAACGCAGTGTAGAGTTACCTATGAAAGAGAACGTCTCGGGTTACTCGCGTAACCCTTGTTCTCTGAATAGGGAACGAGACACTGCGTTCGCTGCCAAGCTCCTCACGCTGCCGACAGGGTTCTTTTCGGCAGAGAAATCTGAGGAGTGGATGGCGCGTTCGCCAGTATGACCTGACGACGTCATTGCGTCAGAGATGGCGTCGCGCCATCAGCCAATGGATTGGCGTGATTCTATATGGGTTTTCAGACTCGGTCACGCAGTGGGTGTTCCCGAAGCGTTCAACGCAGTGTCTCGTTCCCTATTCAGAGAACAAGGGTTACGCGAGTAACCTGAGACGTTTTTATTGGCGTTGCAACTTGCATAGAAAGATATAATACTTAGAATATATAAATGCATTTTTTTTTAATTGAATAACTTTATATTTTGATGGATGAAGACAAACAACATAATTTAAGTGTGTGAATTAATAACTGGTTTATTTTTTATTTTGACAGCTTCTCCTCCAAACACACAGGAATTCACCTACAGTTCAGCTCCTCCCAAAACAGTTCATGGAAGAAAGTCAAAAACATGACTGATCCAGAAACCTGCAGAATAAAACCGGAAGATATTGAACAACAAATAGGTTGGTATATATTCTTAATTCTTCAATAAGATTATAAAACTTCAAGCGGTTCATCAGATTCAGTTAGAAAAAAATCATAAAAGCTGTGAAATAACAGTTAAAGCTTTAGTACAGAAAAAAACTGAAGTTACAAGTTTCAGTGGTTCATTGTTTTGATGATTACATTGAGTTTAGACTCAGCTATTCAGCATGGATGAAGATGATAGATTGTGGCATACTGGCACCTGTGGTTAAAGGCATTTACAGTCGTTTATTCCATCAAAGCACGCCCCTCCAAAAAGAAAAGTCATACATATGAGACATAATAGGAGCCGGTATTGTTTTGAAACCAGTTGTTTTAACATAAATAACATCACAAAAGTTAGGCAATGCAACTTTCTATTCACGGCTTGGCAATAGCATCACCATTGGCTAGTACATCTTTAGTATACTCGCCAGACTAACACACACACATATACAGGTGCATCTCAATAAATTAGAATATCGTGAAAAAGTTCATTTTTTTCTTGTAACTTATTTCAAAAAGTGAAACATTCATATATTCTAGATGCATTAGATTTAAAGTAAAACATTTCAAGTTGTACATTTTGATGATTAGATCTTACAGCTCATAAAAGTAAAAAATCCAGTATCTCAAAATATTAGAATATTTACATTGGCAGTGCTTCCCATATGTTTGAAATATACTTGCGGCCGGATTGAAACCCATCTATTACCCACTTTACAAAAATGGTCTACTAAATGTGACAAACAACAAATAATGTGACTTAACAATATTTGTATATCTTAAAATTCATTTTGATTACACAATATATTTAATAGATAGAACCCTACTTCCCACATGGAATGAGTAAGACAATGTAAAGAAAGAAAGAAAGACACACATGTGCAAAGCTGGCACTGTTTATCAGAGCACTTTATCTTTCTGGGCTTTTTAAAGAAGAGCCGCAAAGCCTCTTAATATGGGACTACCTCTGGTGCTGGTCCATCAATTGAAATTCATAGACGTGCCACACTTATTTCCTTTTAGACTCTTTAGAGGTTGGGGTATATACATCATGCTCACTGGTCAGATGCTGCATTATTTGATCTTGCGTCTTATCCATTAGCGATTAGTCATCACAGAGCAAAAGAGCATGCAGGGTAATTGACACATTTACAGATTTTAAACACTAAGTTGAATGAGAAATGAATTCAGTTCATATTAATTCAGGTAATTGACCAACCATGAATGATCCTAATAGTACATTCTGCTTGTAAGAGGTCCACTCCTGCAGAACTCTGGCTTCCTGTCCTGGGATGAATTTGTTTGTTAGGGTGTTCAGCATTGGAATGTGTTGGTTATTTCATCTGGGATAACAGCCTTTGGACCCAGGACACTGAGGGCTCCTAACACTTAAATGTCTTGGAACCTGCACTCAAAATTGTTCACCAAGTTGCAGATGTAAGGTTTGAGGACCTGCAATTATACATTTTTCAGTTCAAGGAAAAAGAATAGTACAATTAAGTAAGAAGGGATGTATTTACATCTCCAATGAATCTGACCCAGAGTTCTTCCCGGGGACATGCCTGGTTTCCATTTCCCCTCCTACTCCTCTCCTCCTCAAAGGAAATCCTGAAGGCCCCAAGTCCTTCTGGGTCATCCATGTCTTGGTGAAGGCGAGCAAGAAATTATCTAGGGAGTGGGGTTTCGCCTGCCTCCAGAATGCTCCTCAGAACAGCAAGTGTGACTGGAACCAAAATGTGGAAAAAGACAGAGATATTATAGATCACAATGGAACAATGGCCATCATTCATCAAGAAGCATCCCTTGGAATCTACCTGCTCCTTTATGTGAAAAAAGTTCACGTCTGCTCTCTGAAACACCTTTGACAGCATCGATATGTGGGGCGACAAATCTGCTTTGAGGTAAAGGGCGGCCACAAAGCGGTATGTGGCACAGAAGGTGTAAAGGCCTTTTAGCCGGCAGCCGTATCACCCTGCAGCCCAAGACTGGTTGCCCACTGAAGCTAAGCAGGGTTGAGCCTGGTCAGTAGCTGGATGGGAGACCTCCTGAGAAAACTAGGTTGTTGCTGGAAGAATTGTTAGTGAGGCCAGCAGGGGGTGCTCACCCTGTGGTCTGTGTGGGTCCTAATGCCCCAGTATAGTGATGGGGACACTATACTGTCAACAAGCACCGTCTTTCGGATGAGACGTTAAACCGAGGTCCTGACTCTCTGTGGTCATTAAAAATCCCACGGCACTTCTCGTAAAGAGTAGGGTGTAACCCCGGTGTTCTGGACAAATTCCCACCACTGGCCCTTGTCAATCATGGCCTCCTAATAATTCCCATCCACTTGATTGGCTCTATCTCTCTCTCTCCTCTCCATCTGTAGCTGGTGTGTGGTGAGCGCACTGGTGCCGTTGTCCTGTGGCAGCCGTCGCATCATCCAAGTGGATGCTGCACACTGGTGGTGGTTGAGGAGAAACCCCCCACATGATTGTAAAGCGCTTTGGGTGTACAACAATACACAAAAAGTGCTATATAAATGCATCATTCATTAATTCATTCATGCCACTGGGCACTTCTTTGTGTTGGCTTCCTCTGCAAGGGCATACAGGACAGTTGGAAGGTTTCTATAGAGATTTTCAATGGCTAGATGCTGTGATAACCACCTTGTATCTTTCACACCCTACAAACAAGTAGAAACACTGGTAGGTATAAAGAAAATAATATAACGAGACCACAATAGTATAAGAATTAGTGAAAGCGCACCTTAACATTCAAGTTGCTCACACCCAGAGTGGTGGCGGCGGTTCTCAAAGTGGCTGATCTATTTGCACTGTTTCTAAAAAATATATCTGACAGCATTTGAGGCAACTTTGCAAACCAGTGCTAGTCTGTGTGTAGAACATGCGACAGAAACCAGCTTTGGAAAACTGTCTGTGAGCTACTTTGCCACTCACTTTACACAGCCTAGGTTTAAGATGTAAATTTAGTGTTGGGGGTGTTATTTTTTCTCCCTTTGTTAAAATATGGGTATATGAAGCCATTTTAGACCAAAGAGCTATAGAAAATAAACTTCACTTGTGTTATATAACAGCTGACAATACAAATTTGATACTATCTACCATATTAACCAGAAGTCCATACCAGTCATCACTGCTGCACCATCTGTCCTGAGTCCGTATAGCTGATCTACTGGGAGCTCCCTCTTTTGTATTACACTCTTAATGTAGCCTTTCTCCAGTGTGGATATTCATGTGTTCTTTAAGGTTTACTTTTTCTAAGAAACCCTTCCCACACTGATTACATGTATGTAGCTTTTCTCCAGTGTGGATTTTCATGTGTTTGTTAAGGTTTCCTTTTTGTGTGAAATTCTTCCCACACTGATTGCATGTGTGCGGCTTCTCTCCATTGTGGATATTCATGTGTTGATTAAGCATTTCTTTTAGTCTGAAGCTCTTCCCACTTTGATCACATGTATATGGCTTCTCTCCAGTGTGGATCCTCTCATGTATTTGCAGATATACTAACCGTTTGAATCTCTTGTCACAGTGTGAACACTTGTGAGGTGTTTCTGTAGTGTGAACTGTCCGGTGCACTTTCATCGCATCATATGTACAAAAAATCTTCCCACACTCAGAGCAAGCGTGATCCTTCACACCGCTGTGTCTTTTCTGGTGTATCTGTAATGCAGCCATCCGACTAAAACTCTTTCCTCATAAATAGCATACGTAAGTCTTGTCCTTCGAATGAACTTTCAGGCGGTCCTTCAGGAAATGTGGTCTAAAAAATGTTGTACTGCTTTGGTGAGAGCTTTCTAGTCCCTCTGTAAAATGAGAAAGCAGATGTTTTTTAAAACTATCACATTTTCTGAAACTCTTGCCACACTGATCACATGTGTACAGCTTCTCTCCAGTGTGGATCCTCATGTGTGCATTAAGCGCTCCTTTTTGTCTGAAACTCTTCCCACACTGATCACATGAGTACGGCTTCTCTCCAGTGTGTATCCTTGTGTGTCCTTCAAGGGCTTGTTTTTGTCTGAAACTCTTCCCACACTGATCACATATGTATGGCTTCTCTCCAGTATGGATCCTTTTGTGTCCTTCAAGGGCTTGTTTTTGTCTGAAACTCTTCCCACACTGATCACATGAGTATGGCTTCTCTCCAGTGTGGATCCTTGTGTGTCCTTCAAGGGCTCGTTTTTGTCTGAAACTCTTCCCACACTGATCACATGAGTACGGCTTCTCTCCAGTGTGTATCCTTGTGTGTCCTTCAAGGGCTTGTTTTTGTCTGAAACTCTTCCCCCACTGATCACATGTGTATGGTTTCTCTCCAGTGTGTATCCTTGTGTGTCCTTCAAGGGCTCGTTTTTGTCTGAAACTCTTCCCACACTGAACACATGTGTACGGCTTCTCTCCAGTGTGGGTTTTTAGGTGTGCATCAAGGTATTATTTTTGTGTGAATCTCTTCCCACACTGATCACATGTGTATGGCTTGTCTCCAGTGTGGATTTTCATGTGTTTTGTAAGGTATTTTTTTACTGTAAAAGTCTTTTCACACTGATCACAAGTGTACAGCTTCCCTTCAAGATGACTTTTTATGTGAATATCAAGATTTTGCTTGCATGAGAGACTCTTTTCACACTGAGGCCATATTTCGTCTACTCTTGTCAATGAGGAACTCCAGGATGTTTCTTCAGTTTTGACCTGATGGTTCTCCCCCTCTTTAATCAGTTCTTCAATCTCCTTGCTCTCTTCTATAAAGTCTAAAATTAAAGTAAAAATGTTTAGTAAAAAAAAGGTTTTCAGATAATCTTTTTTTTTTAAATGCGAAAGGAAAAAGACATCTGAAACTTGAAAAACCAGTAGTAAGTATAAACATTTTGAGGCATTCATTTGAATTGGGTACATTTATGTTACAATATACTGTGGAACGAGGAACAAGGAGCACAGAACGCGGCAATTTAATAATCCAACATGGGGTAACAAAGGGTAGGCAGAACACACACCTAGCACATGATGTTAGAGAGCCGACAAGGAAACATGGGGCAGACTACACTTTATATACACTGGGAGAAACTAGGGAAATAGACGAAACACACCAGGGGCCCATTTCAAAAAGGAGGTTCAACCAACTCTGAGTTGACTTACTGTGAGATGGGAAACTCTAGAGTTTTCGGTTTCAGAACGAATTAATTGTGTTAGTTCATTCAACTCGGAGTACGTTGACTCTTAGTTAACTCTGAGTTTAGCGTGTGCAGCACGTCTATGAAAAGTCATGATCAGTGGAGCTCAGAAATTACGATTCACCATGACAACAGCACCTGACAAAAAGATGTCTGCGTACTTCCGTCAATACGCAATATTAATTCTTGATAACTGTTAATAACTTAATAGCTAAGTATAAAAACACAATTAAATCAAGGTAAAGCTTTAAGCATGAAAGGTTCATTGGTGTAGGCTAAATTACTTTACAAACATTTGACATAAAAAATATAATTCAGTGTCTATTTCAATGCACTGCAGCTTTTTCCACATAGTCTAACACTCTTTTCACATAAATAAATATTCTCTAATCCAAACTGTTGCATTTCTTAGAGCAATAAAATAAAGAACTGACTTGTACTTCAGTCGAAGACAGCAGAGGCTTGAAAAAAGGGAGGAGAACCTGCACCAGCACCACTGACAGATGAAGAGGAGATGTTCAAGTATTGGAAGAATGTTAAAATCCAAAAGGAAAAAGAATAACTGTTGCTATTGTATTCGTAGGAAATAAAGATGGCCAAATTTTGTTTTTATAATTAGTGTTTATTTCACAGCTGTGGTGGAGATGGCATCTCATAGCTACTACCCCTCCATCTGGCTTCCTTCCATTCCATACAGTAATCGGTTTCATTGTCAGAAGGTGCGATGGTGGGCTATGCAGAGTTTGGGTTCATTTTTGTGAAGCGTGAAACGAAACCATATGGCAAAAAAACGGCATTATATTTTTTTACAATTTAATTGTAAAATTGGCCTAATTTACAAAGGCACTTGTTTTTATTGTGAATAAACACAAATAAAAGCAAACCTTTTACATTTCCGATTATCTTCATGACTAAAAGAAGTAGTTTCTTCCACTGTTAGAAGGGAAAAAATAAAACGATTGCTCCAGCGCTGCAACACAGTTAATCATTCTACCTTGACAATGCAGCCTGTTAGAGACGAGAGAAAATAAAACATAACTTTATAATTGTCATTTTCTTCAATCAAATAATTATGATAACACCAAAAATACATTGCATGTAAAAAGTGTTTGTTTCAGAGAGTTGAAGGGTACATTCAGGCAGTTGTGTGCACATGATCAGGACGGTACCACCTCCGTTGCATTTTGAGAAAGGGAAAACCCTGTTTGCAGGACTATAGAGTGATTCGTAAGCTTAAAGCAGCCGTCTGCTCCACTCTCTATAGCTGTCACAGTACTTAGATGTCATACGTTGATGTGTGAAGCGCAGACAGCCAAAGCCTTGTTATTTTAGGCAATTTATAAATCCTGGCCAGGACGTATCCCCGGAAAATGGCATGTCTGGTCACCTTAACCTAAGCAAAAGTTCTTTGGTTCCCAATTTCATTCCTGGGGGTGATTTTTATATTTATACTATATATATCAACTTTTTTTACTTCATACTTTATATTAGTTTTACAACCATATTTTTACATTTTGAAAGTGTTACAACCCTGACTTGTAGAATGTACTTAATCAAAAATTTAGAAATAGTTCTCACTACAAAATCTGTGCCTGTAATGTTTTTAAAATAATAATTGGATGATAAATGTACTTAATTCAAATTAATTCATCACCATTTTTATTTTCTACTGTTACCTAAGGGTTCAAATGTCTTTTTCCTTTCATATTAGTTTATTTTCTATACTGAAAACTTATTTTAATTCACACTTTTACTTTAATTTTAGACCCGATAGAAGAGAACAAGAAGATAGAAGAACTGACTGAAGTGGAAGAGAAACATCAGGTCAAGACTGAAGAGACATCCTGGAGTTCCTCATTGAAAAGAAGAGACGAAATATGTTTCACTTGCACTCAGTGTGGAAAGAGTTTCTCGTGCAAGCAAAGTCTTGATGTTCACCTAAAATATCATCTTGAAGGATTTTCAGATGACCTGAAGGACCACCTGAAAGTTCATACAAATGAGAAGCCTTATGTATGTGATTTATGCGGAAAGAGTTTTAGTCAGATGGGTACATTAAAAAAACACCAGAAAAGACACAGCGGTGTGAAGGATCATGTTTGCTCTGAGTGTGGGAAGACATTTTTTACAGATTTTGCACTGAAAGTGCACCTGATAGTTCACACTACAGAAACACCTTACAAGTGTTCACACTGTGACAAGAGATTCAAACGGTTAGTATATCTGCAAATACATGAGAGGATTCACACTGGAGAGAAGCCGTATACATGTGGTCATTGCGGAAAGAGTTTCGGACGAAAAGAACATCTTAACAAACACTTGGCAATCCACACAGGACTGAAGCCGCACAAATGTGATTATTGTGGGAAGGGTTTCACACAAAAAGACCTCCTTAATGTTCACATGACAATCCACACTGGGGAGAAGCCGTACATATGTGATCAGTGTGGGAGGAGTTTCAGAATATCAAGTGTTTTTAGAGGTCATCTGCTTATTCATTCTAGTGAAAAACTCTATAGCTGTGACCAATGTGGTAAAGATTTCTTTAAGTCAAGTGCCCTAAAGAGGCATCAGAAAGTTCATACAAGGGAGAAGCCTCATATGTGTTCTTTGTGTGAAAAGAGTTTTAGTGAACGGGATGCTTTAAAAATACACCAGAAAAGACACAGCGGTGTGAAGGATCATATTTGCTTTGAGTGTGGGAAGGCTTTTGTGACAGATGCTGAAGTTAAAAAGCACAAGGAAACTCACACTACAGAAATACCTTACAAGTGTTTACACTGTGATAAGAGATTCAAACGGTTAGTATATCTGAAAATGCATGAGAGGATCCACACTGGAGAGAAGCCGTATACATGTGATCAATGTGGCAAGAGTTTCACTCAATTATATTCTCTAACCTATCATAAAAAAAGATGCATGTCTGAAATTACAGTAAGTAATTAAAATGTTGATCTGTACTTCCAGGTGTGATGCTTTATAGAGCAACATCAAGAGATTATATTAAAAGATGAATTGACTGATTGGTGATTATTTCAGATCTATCAGTAGATTTTGATTATTCAGCTTTTGTAGTTAAAATGTTATATCCATTCTAACTAATAAATTCAATAAGGAAATCACTTGAAAATATACTTTTAATAAACGTTGAGTAAATTGAATCGACCAATCTCCTTCGTTTTTTTTCCTCCTCAGAAGTCATCAATACACCAACTTTGCTTAGAACTTAAACAAAAATTGGTTGATGATCATTTGTGTATATACGAGTAATAATTCCACATGAATCTCCAAAAATAAATACTTTTTATAAAAAATGTAATCTTTTTCTTGTTGCCCTTACTGTATGGCCGGCCTAGGCGGCTACCTAGTTTGCCTATATAGGCATACAGCGGCCCTGCGCCTGAAGACTGTCTCATTTTGAAGGATTCTTGGAAAACAGCCTTAGTTTTGTGTCCTTTGTTTACCTCATGTTGAACTGAAGAAACTGAAAGAAAACGAGTCAGCACTGAGCTTTTCTGAGTTAATTATAAAATGTAAGACAAAAATGTTTTTCGGAGATGAAGGCATATTTTGCCACTAAATGCCAATAATGTGGCCACTGGGAGACCACAGACAGTTGTCATTCATTGAACTGCATTAATAGAAAGCCAGTTAATGTAAAGATTTTAACATAAAAAATGTTTTTCCAGTATTAAGTTATAATAGTATTAATGGTATTTTTGTGCCCTTACCATGGGGGTGGGAATTCATGTGCAACATGGCCAGTGGTTCTCAAACGTGTCCTGGAGGACCCCTAGCCCTGCACAATTTGTTTGTCTCCCTTATCTATAGACAAGGCTGATGAGTTGCTAGGCAACTTTAGTTAATATTGCCATCAACGGGTGACCAGGTGAGACACCGGGCCCACCACCGAAGTATCCAGAAAGAAATGCGTTACCTATTCTCAGTGGGAAAGTGCCCAAGGACAGTTTGAGAACCCCTGTACTAAACCATCTATTTACAGGAGGACTCTAGCGTCCAGCCTTAAAAACAGACTTAGTTTTGTGTCCTTCGTTTATCTCAGGTTAAACTGAAGAAACTGAAAGAAAATGATTCGGCACTGAGCTTTTCCATTTCTGATTTCTGAAATGGAAACCATGGGATATTTCCTAATTAAGAGGTCAAAATATCATTGAAATAAAAAAAAATGGGACATTTTTGTATGTTTGTGTTTAAAATTGTGTGGTAATGTAACGTAAAGTAATGACGTAAATGCATGGTTAAGGCTGATTGGCCGTTCCCCAACGAGAAACCTGTCGACACGCCCCATTTCTCCGCGGTGTCTAAAACAAGAAGAAAAGTAGTCACACAGCTCTTCTGAGGTGAGATATTTCGTTAATTTGTATACAATTATAAATCTTGTTAAAGCAAGATTTTACAGGGTCTTTTTGTTGTTGTAATCTGGTGCAGTTCTGTTGGTGCGTCTTTTCTGGCGTCTGCTGACTGAAATAAACATTTAGCCTAGCAGCAAGGTTGTCAGTCAGCCTTTCCAAATAATACGGAATCGTCCCGTATTTGAGACATCGTTTTGTCCCATATACGCAGCCAGGCATACGCTGTATGACATCCCAAAAAATACGAATAACAAACTCTAAATTGAAATTCATTTTTGGACACATTACGTTATTGTTTGGGTTGCGAACGTTTGCTGAAGGCGTTAAGACCCAGTAGAATCCTGGTCGCTCCCGCATCACAGCGAGAGGTTTGATGAGATTTAATATTATATTTATTATTATTAGTGTATATGTTTTGACAAATTCAATACCCCATCTCCTAAGTTACTACTACACGACTGGTTCAGATCGTGTCAATCACGTTTACACAATGCTTTTGAAACTTTCGTCCGTCATAAAAAAAATGGACCTGGTTCGATTTTATGCATTGTCGAATCCATAGCCAGCATAAAATAAAACGCATACGACAATTTCGGACTCGGTGTGCAGGCACCTTTAGAAGCAACCACTGCATTTTTTTTTATCATGAATTGAAAAAAAGGGCAATGTTTGATTTATATTAGACTGTAGCCCAGGGGTTCTCAACCCTGGTCCTGGAGTGCCACTGTCCTGCAGAGTCTTGCTCCAACCTTGACCAAACTAACCTGCCTGTAGCTTACTAGTAATCCTGAACAGCTTAATTAGCTAGTTCGGGTGTGTTTAATTAGGGTTGGAGCTAAAATTAGCAGGTAAGTGGCCCTCGAGGACCAGGGATGAGAAAGCTTGCCGTAGCCTATCAAAATCTGAAGCAAAAACAGAATGGTCTGACTTTAGCTTTGTGGAATTATGCTACATAAAATGTCTGCATGAAACAGAAGAAACAGCAGACGGGATGAGTGAGATGCAATTTATCTCTCTGAAAGCAGGTGGTGCTTATGGAACAGTAAATGTGTATTCATGCAGATGAGGAGTTAGCGTGCCTGTTTGCTTGGTGGCAGAACAGTGAACCGTGTCCAGACAATTGTCGCACTGCATCACAACATAACAGGTTGAGGTTGTCTACAGGACATTTGAACTTTGTGTCAGTATGTCATAAATAGGATGAGGCAGTTACTGTAAGGGATTTGTCATGTCATTAGGGCTGGCTGGGTATCAAGTTCGATACTTTTCACTGCATTTCAAGCTGGCTTTCCACTATCCCTGACAAGCGACAGACGTCATTCATTTCCAACGGAGAGTAGTGCGGGAGCTGCGAGGAGTTCCGATCGTATGCAGATGTCCATTCATAGGCCTATTACATGACCGAAAGCATGTTACTTGACCATTCATGCTACATAAGACAATAAATAAAATGTTTATTCCGCTTTTACTCAACTCACTTTAAACCACCATGGAGTGTTTGTAATAACTTACGATTGCCATCTAATGTGTGGTTTGGCCATGTAATGTTGCTGAATTTCGGAGGAGCGTCTCGCTGCAGCCCACAAGATCCAGGGGTTGTGGTTGAATCCAGATCCAACTCCTCCCACCTTACATATACCTAAACCTATCTCCACCCCCTGATTCCTAAACCCACCCATCTCCACCCCTAAACCTACCAATCTCCACCCCTAGATGTGGATCCAACCACACCCCCTGGATCTTGTGGACTGCAGCGAGCCCAACTTGGAAATTTGTTATTACCTCCGTGTCAGAACAGCGATCATGGAAGAGAGAACACAGGCAGACAGCTCTGGAAGCTGCTAATGCTCATCAGTGGAAAATGATTAGAATTTATGATTCTGTCTGAGCTTTGCATTTTAAAACGAACACGCACTAGTGTAAATGTAGCCTAAATGATTTGTAAACTTAAGACTATTTGAGTTTTATTAAAACTATTTGCACTGATTTAATGTTTTAGTTACATTTTGTTCCTTTGTGGCTCAGGAGAGGAGTCTTTGAGTCTGTATAAACATCGACAAGCTAAAAAATAAAACCAAAGTTTTATTTTAGATAAAGTAATCTTGTTCAAGTTGATTTCATAAAATTGGTATAGAAAAAAGTATTGTTCAGAAACCGATTTCGAAGTCAAGGTATCGGTATTGGTATCGATATCGTTTTTTTTTTTTTAACGATACCCAGCCCTTCGTGACGTGTCATGTCGCACCGCGTCCAGAGTAGCCCGCATCACTGATTATAATGGGTTGGGTTCTATAGTATTTTGTTGTGTTTTGCCGCGCCGCTCAAGTCAGGTAGACGGTGTATTTAACATTCTTATTTAAGGCTACTTTCCTATTTAACTGTATTATTTATTTGATATTTATTTTAGTGTTTTGCAGGCTGCGTGTTCACTGACGGAAGTGCTAAAATAAACATGCACATTTGTTAATAAATAATCAAGCCTCATGTATTTATTTTTTGCTTTTCAAAATTATATATATATATATATATATATCACAACACAACACTGCGCCACCGGCGGTAGTTGGTCCAGTACCACTGCGGCGGTAAAAATCTACCACCGTCACTGCGCTAATGCACAGTCTCTGTTCATCTGTTCTCATTATAAATAAATAAGCCTATATGGTTGTCCTCTAGGTTTATTATTAAAAATGAAAATGTGAACAAAAATACAAGCAATTAAATGTTAATATAATTAAAATATGACAATTAAAATGACAGGTAGTAATAGATTATGAAGGAATTTATACGACCCTGTCCATCAAAATGACGGACAATGTTAAAGTCTAATGCAACCTCTGACACACACACACACTTGCAGTAATATGTTATATAAGCACTTCAAATAAAAAAGCACAAGCATTTTATTTAGCAGATGCATGTGCTGTTTAATGCCTCTGACAAGTGTTTATCTTGGCATTGCAACTTGCATAGAAATATATAATAATTAGAATATATAAATGCATTTTTTATTTATTTAATAACTTTATATTTTGATGGATGAAGTCAAACAACATGATTTAAGTGTGTGAATTAATAATTAGTTTATTTTTTATTTTGGCAGCTTCTCCTCCAAACACACAGGAATTCACCTACAGTTCAGCTCCTCCCAAAACAGTTCATGGAAGAAAGTCAAAAACATGACTGATCCAGAAACCTGCAGAATAAAACCGGAGGATACTGAACAACAAATAGGTTGGTATATATTCTTAATTCTTCAATAAGATTATAAATATTCAAGCAGTTCATCAGATTCAGTTAGAAAAAAATCATTAAACTGTGAAATAACATTTAAAGCTTCAGTACAGAAAAAAGTACGCGATCTTACAGCTCATGAAATTAAAAAATCCAGTATCTCAAAATATTAGAATATTTACATTGGCAGTGCTTCCCACATGTTTGAAATATACTTGCGGTGGTAGCCAGATTGAAACCCACCTATTACCCACTTTACAAAAATGGTCTACTAAATGTGACAAACAACAAATAATGTGACTTAACAATATTTGTATATCATAAAATTCATTTTGATTACACAATCTATTTAATAGATCGAACCCTACTTCCCACATGGAATGAGTAAGACAATGTAAAGAAAGAAAGAAAGACACACATGTGCAAAGCTGGCACTGTTTATCAGAGCACATTATCTTTCTGGGCTTTTTAAAGAAGAGCCGCAAAGCCTCTTAATATGGGACTGCCTCTGGTGCTGGTCCATCAATTGAAATTCGTAGACATGCCACCAAGTTATTTCCCTTTAGACTGTTTAGAGGTTGGGGTATATACATCATGTTCACATGTCAGATACTGCATTAAATGATCTTGCGTCTTATCCATTAGCGATTATTCATCACAGAGTAAAAGTGCATGCAGGGTAATTGACACATTTACAGATTTTAAACACCAAGATGAATGAGAAATGAATTCAGTTTATATTAATTCAGGTAATTGACCAACCATGAATGATCCTAATAGTACATTCTGCTTGTAAGAGTTCCACTCCTGCAGAACTCTGGCTTCCTGTCCTGGGATGAATTTCGTTGTTAGGATGTTCAGCATTGGAATCTGTTGGTTATTTCATCTGAGATAACAGCTTTTGGACCCAGGACACTGAGGGCTCCTAACACTTCAATGTCTTGGAACCTGCACTCAAAATTGTTCACCAGATTGCAGATGTAAAGTTTGGGGACCTGCAATTATACATTTTTCAGTTCAAGGAAAAATAATAGTACAATTAAGTAAGAAGGGATTTATCTACATCTCCGACGAATCTGACCCAGAGTTCTTTCCGGGGACATGCCTGGTTTCCATTTCCTCTCCTACTCCTCTCCTCCTCAAAGGAACTCCTGAAGGCCCCAAGTCCTTCTGGGTCATCCATGTCTTGGTGAAGGCGAGCAAGAAATTATCTAGGGAGTGGGGTTTCACCTGCCTCCAGAATGCTCCTCAGAACAGCAAGTCTGACTGGAACCTAAATGTGGAAAAAGACAGAGATATTGTAGATCACAATGGAACAATGGGCATCATTCATCAAGAAGCATCCCTTGGAATCTACCTGCTCCTTTATGTAAAAAAAGTTCACGTCTGCTCTCTGAAACACCTTTGACAGCATCGATATGTGGAGCGACAAATCTGCTTTTGTAAAGGGCAGCTACAAAGCGGTATGTGGCACAGAAGGTGTAAAGGCCTTTTAGCTGGCAGCCATATCACCCTGCAGCCCAAGACTGGTTGCCCACTGAAGCTAAGCAGGGTTGAGCTGGTCAGTAGCTGGATGGGAGACCTCCTGAGAAAACTAGGTTGCTGCTGGAAGAGGTGTTAGTGAGGCCAGCAGAGGGTGCTCATACTGTGGTCTGTGTGGGTCCTAACACCCCAGTATAGTGATTGGGACACTATACTGTCAACAAGCACCGTCTTTCGGATGAGATGTTAAACCGAGGTCCTGACACTCTGTGGTCATTAAAAATCCCACGGCACTTCTCGTAAAGAGTAGGGGTGTAACCCCGGTGTCCTGGCCAAATTCCCACCACTGGCCTTTGTCAATCATGGCCTCCTAATAATCCCCATCCACTTGATTGGTTCTATCTCTCTCTCTCTCCTCTCCATCTGTAGCTAGTGTGTGGTGAGCGCACTGGCGCCGTTGTCCTGTGGCAGCCGTCGCATCATCCAAGTGGATGCTGCACACTGGTGGTGGTTGAGGAGAGACCCCCCACATGATTGTAAAGCGCTTTGGGTGTACAACAATACACAAAAAGCGCTATATAAATGCATCATTCATTAATTAATTCATGCCACTGGGCACTTCTTTGTGTTGGCTTCCACTGCAAGGGCATACAGGACAGTTGGAAGTGTTGAATATGTGATGTTATAATATCCAAAGTTCGTTAAATTATAGAAACTTGGTGGCGTATCTGATTAAAACACTGGAAGACACACTAGTCCTTTGCTCTCTTTTATTCCGTTGAAGTGAAGAATCTCAAATCTTAGTAGTTGACATGACATGCAGTTCACAAATTCATATGGAGCAGGACTACCATGATGGACATGATGCACAGGATAAACAGGATGGTTTAAGGTCACTACAAACAATATAAAAGAGAGAAAACAAACAACACATCAATATTGTACTCAATCCAAATAAGAATTAAATATCTAAACAAGTTCAAACTATACAATTGGAAAACAAACTTACTTAACGCATCCTAAGGAAAGGACATGTTTGGGTGCCCATTCAAACACCCACACCTCACCAATGCATAAAAGGGACAAAGGATGGAAGTGAGGTCTATTTATAGACCTGAACCAGGGGAATATGGGTAATGTAGTGCCCCATATGGAGTTCACCTTTAATGTATTTTACTAGGAATTGTGGGAGATGTAGTGCAAAGAAAATAAGAAAAATTCTATAGAGATTTTCAATGGCTAGATGCTGTGATAACCACCTTGTATCTTTCACGCCCTACAAACAAGTAGAAACACTGGTAGGTATAAAGAAAATAATATAACGAGACCACAATAGTATAAGAATTAGTGAAAGCGCACCTTAACATTCAAGTTGCTCACACCCAGAGTGGTGGCGGCGGTTCTCAAAGTGGCTGATCTATTTGCACTGTTTCTAAAAAATATATCTGACAGCATTTGAGGCAACTTTGCAAACCAGTGCTAGTCTGTGTGTAGAACATGCTACAGAAACCAGCTTTGGAAAACTGTCTGTGAGCTACTTTGCCACTCACTTTACACAGCCTAGGTTTAAGATGTAAATTTAGTGTTGGGGGTGTTATGTTTTCCCCCTTTGTTAAAATATGGGTATATGAAGCCATTTTAGACCAAAGAGCTATAGAAAATAAACTTCACTTGTGTTATATAACAGCTGACAATACAAATTTGACACTATCTACCATATTAACCAGAAGTCCATACCAGTCATCACTGCTGCACCATCTGTCCCGAGTCCCGTACAGCTGATCTACTGGGAGCTCCCTCTTTTGTATTACACTCTTAATGACAGCAACAATGCTGTCAGACGTCCCATCTTCTAAAGTTACCAAGTCAAGAAAATGGTTAAAAACAACCATCTTTATCCAGGTGTCTAAAATAAAATGAATAGGTATTCACACATTAATAAGAATCACTTGGGCCTAAATCTTTATTTAAATGCACAGCATTGCTTCAAAAAACTGACAAAAAAACATCTAACAAGTACAGGTGCATCTCAGAAAATTAGAATATGGTGAAAAAGTTTTTTTTTGTAACCTATCTCAAAAAGTTACACTTTCATATATTTTAGATTCATTACACGTAAATTAAAACACTTCAAAAGTTTTTGTTTTGTTTTAATTTTGATGGTTAGAGCTTACAGCTAATGACAATCAAAAATCAGTATCTCAAAGTATTCGAATATTTTCTAAGATCAATCAAAAAAAGGATATGCAAAACGGAAAAGTTCAAGTTCTTTAAAGTATATTCATTTAAACACTCAGCACTTGGTCGGGGCTCCTTTAGCACAAACTCCAACATCAGTGAGGTGTGGCATGGAAGCGATCAGCCTGTGGCACTGCTTTCTAATGCAGCAGCCTGTGGCACAGCCTTCAGCTCGTCTGTATTGTTGGATCCACTGTTTCTCATCTTTCTCTTGAAAATATCCCATAGATTCCAGATGGGGTTCAAGTCAGGCATGTTGTCTGGCCAATCAAGCACAGTAATATCATGGTCAGCAAACCACTTGGAAGTGCTTTTGGCACTGTGGGCAGATGCTAAAGTCCTGCTGGAAAAGGAAATAAGCATCTCCATAAAGCTTGTCAGCAGATGTAAGCATAAAGTGCTCCAAAATCTCCTGGTAGATGGCTGATTTGACTTTGGACTTGATAAAACATAATGGGTCAACACCAGCAGATGTCACGGCACCCCAAATCATCACTGACTTCAGAAACTTCACACTGGACTTCAAGCAGCTTTGGTTCTGTGCCTCTCCAGTCTTCCTCCAGACTCCAGAATTTGATTTCCAAATGAAAAATGTACTTTTATCTGAAAAGAGGACTTTAGACCACTGAGCAACAGTCCAGTTATTTTTCTCCTTGGCCCAGGTAAGATGCTTCAAATTAGGCAAACAGGTATGGACTACCCAAAAGCCATCATTCTACATAGTATGTGGGCCAGAGCGATGTGTTAGATCTGGGCTGGGTTTGGGCCAGAATAAAAATAAATGTGGCCCAGATTTGGGTCAGTTCTGTTTTTTTTTTTTTTATTGCTGAAATTGCAGATTTGGGTCAGTTCTGTTTTTTTTTTTTATTGCTGAAATTGCAGATTTGGGTCAGTTCTGTTTTTTTATTTTTATTGCTGACAAAATCAATGTGGCCCAGATTTGGGCCATTTCTGCTTTATTTGGTATATTCATGGCTGACATTTGGGCCTTCCTTTGGCTTACATGTGGTCCAAATCTGGCAAACAGCAGCGGACCGCCCAAGTGCCATCATTTCAACCTCACGAGTCAGCCTCATTTAGTGAAACGTTGTCACAGTAAATATATATATAATTCCCACATGTCTTTGTGCTATTTACAAAGCTACTACCAAAGTCAGAACAGTTTTGTGAGGAAAAAATAAGAGTTGCCTGGTTTTGTGAAATATATCCACCGCATCTCTGTGGTTCTTTGCAGAGCATGTGAGATTGTCTGTGGGGACTGTCGACAGTTCTTGAGCACACAGAACCAGCAGTACAAAACTCGTTGCTGGTCAGCCCGCCCAGGTAAAGTCTATGTGTGGCAAGCACTGATTTGAGTTTCATTAAATGACTATCCCTATAGTATAAATTCCGGGTATCTCTTGTTCTTTGAAACTACAATAATGGGGAAGACTGCTGACTAGGCAATGGTCCAGAAGACAATCAATGACACCCTCCACTAAGAGGCTAATCACAGAAGGTCATTACTAAAAGGGGTGGGTGTTCACAGAGTGCTGTATCAAAGCATATTAAATGCAAAGTTGACTGGAGGGTAGGAATAGGTGCACAAGCAATATGGATGACCACAAGCTTGAGAATACTGTCAAGCAAAGCCGATTAAAACACTTTGGAGAGTTTCACAAGGAGTGGACTGAAGCTGGAGTCAGTGCATCAAGAGCCCCCACGCTCAGACGTCTTCAAGAAAAGGGCTACCAAGCCATTTCTGAAACAGAAAAAACGTCAGAAGCATCTTACCTGGGCTACGGAGAAAAATAACTGGAATGTTGCATAGTGGTACAAAGTCCTCTTTTCAGATAAAAGTACATTTTACATTTCATGTGGAAATCAAGTTATGGAGTCTGAAGGAAGACTGTAGAGGCACATAATCCAAGCTGCTTGAAGTTCAGTGTAAATTTCCAAAGTCAGTGATGATTTGGGATGCCGTGACATCTGCTGGAGTCGGTCCCTTGTGTTTTATAAGTCCAAAGTCAAATCAGCCATCTACCAGGAGATTTTGGAGCACTTTATGCTTCCATCTGCTGTCAAGCTTTATGGAGATGCTGATTTCCTATTCCAGCAGGACTTTAGCACCTGCCCACAGTGCCAAAACCACTTCCAAGTGGTTTGCTGACTAGGGCTGCAACGATTAGTCGACAATAAAAACATGTCGACAAATATTTCTGTTGTCGAGTAGTCGTTTAATCTCATATGACCTAATATAAGAGCCTGCAATACTGTGGTTTGACCAGCGTGCGCTGTAGCGCAATAATGTAGTCCAGCCCTCCTGGTGCAATTCAAAAGAGAAGACAGCCCTTCAGTGCTTCAAACCCAGCCGAACAAACCTGAGGCTATCGAGCGGTGTTTGGATGAATATGTAAATATATGGTGCACGCTTTCCTCTCAGTAACGAAGTAAACACAACAAAAACTGACAGCAATGTGAAAGCAGCAGTTAAAAAATGCATCTGATTACAACGACGTGGATGTTTGCATGAGCTCTGCAGTTCAGTAATGTACTCCAGTAAAGTCCGATTAGTTTCCCATCATGTTTATTTATATAGCACTTTATGAAATAGCCTTAATTCGAGCAGCTTTACAGTATTAAACATTAAAAACGAGAGTCAGTGTCCCTTTCAGTAAGAATTAACTTGATTTTCTGTTATAAAGCAGCTCTACCGTAATGATAAAATATTTGTATTAATGGGTATTGTATTATTTAATTAAAGTGATAGTTTGGTTTACAGAGATCAAAGCTTGATCTAGCTGAGGACTGTTTTGGATAACCCTAAAAGGTATTTTAAGACATTGTTGTGAATAAAATAGTTTATCCAATGCATCTTATCCCTTACCTTTATTTTGTTTCTTATCTATATGACTTACAAAAGGAGATGTTCGGCAGAATAATGTGCCATTTAATTTTTCACTTAGAGTCTCTGTCTTAATCTCATTTTGTGTGCCAAATACGTATATTTGTGTAAGGAATTGGTAACACTTTACAATAAGGTATCATTTGTTAATTAATTAACATGAATGAACAATGCACAATGCATTTATTAAATGTATGTATTAATCTTTGTTAATGTTGGTTAATAAAAATACAGTTGTTCATTGTTTGTTTGTTCATGTTAGTTCACAGTGTATTTACCAATGTTAAAAAACACAACTTGTGATTTTAATAATGCATTAGCAAATGCTGAAATTCACATTAACTAAGATTAATAAATGCTGTAGAATTATTGTTCATTCTTAGTTAATGTTAACTAATGAACCTTATTTTAAAGTGTTACCAATTCATTTTATAATAATTGTAATAAGGCTACATAATATGCTTTTCTAAAGCTGAAGTGACCTTTATTTATATTAGAATATGTGAAGAGTTAAGCCTCTGTGTCGTCTGAATTTTTCTTCTAAAATGTGAATTTTTCTCACGCTCCTATATTTGTTCAGTTATTTCACTTGATTCGCCTAGAAAGGGACGTATACATTGCCATTAAAGTGAGATTACTGTAGAGATGTAAAGTCTTTTTATCAATAATACAGAAATAAACATTAGCAAAACAACATTTGTAGGCATTTATTCAAAAAAATAATTTTTTTGCATCTGAAGTCTTCATGTGTAACTTGCTATTTTAACTAAATGCAAAAGCTGAATAATCAAAGTCTACTGATTAACCATTGAAATAATCAACGATTAGTAGATTAATTGTTCTAATCATTGTTAGATTATTCGATTATCAAAATAATCGTTTGTTGTAGCCCTATTGCTGACCATGCTTTTACTAGGGATGGGTCACGATTTTCGAAAATTCGAATTTATTCATAGAATATCGAATAGGTTGTGCAATTCATATTTGTATAAATATTTCCCATGTTTTCGGTTTTACGCTGACGTGTAAGCTGAGGTAAACGTTGTCCAAAACACAGGACGCTGTAGATTTGCAACTAAGAACAATGTCAAATATCTGAACTGTCATTGCGATCTATTGTTTTCCTAAAAAAATTCCCCTCTCCCTCTCGTTACGTCACTTCCGGTTTTCACAGCTAGAAATCATCACAAGTGGTGCACCATTTCCTTCATTAATGGCCATTTATTTTCCTGTCTCAAGTCATTCCAAGCTGTCATTTAGTCAGCTGCTTTCCAGACCAGCATCGGCACCTGCTCCGCCTCAGCTTCATGGTGGCTCAGAAGTCATCACAAGTGATGTCATTCCAAACCAAGTGAGCCAATTCTTCTGATGCTTCCAGTCACCCCAAAGTATCTTGACTCAGCAGCACTCTAAACCATTGTCAGTGCCTGCACCAAGCTAGAGGCAGAACCTACAGCTAAGTGCTATTCCTTCCCGAAGCCCCATAGGCCCCACACTAAGCTAGAGCTGGACCCTGAATAGCCCCAGCAGTTTTGATGCTCCAAAACCATGGAGGTTGTTCTGTCGAGGCTGGACCATGCTCAAAATCCCTTGCTTTGGGGCATGGTTTCACTTTGGTCTTGAACAACGATGCCAACGTCCTCTGAGCCAAAGTCCAAAACTTGCTAGTAAAGGGTGCTGTGGACAGAACCCCCACGGGCCGAAGCGAGCTTTTACGGCCACTAATTCTTTATTCAAAAAGACGGATGGCAGCCTCAGGCCCATGCTAGATTTGAAACGTCTGAATTCCTGCCTAACAAAGCAACCATTCAGAATGCTACACAATTCAGAATACTACAAACCTTCTGGCAAATCCTCAGAATCCTGGAATCTGAAAGATGCGTAATTTCACATTCAAACAGTCCCCATCACAGATAATTCTTGAGATTCACTTTTGAAAGTGTGTCTTACCAATATACAGTCTTCCAGTCTGTTCCATACTGGAGTTTGTCCATGGTACTTAAGGCTCTACGAGGCCCTTTATTTGAGCTGTTAAAAATGACCAACTTTCGGTCTCTCTTGATAAAGACTGCCCTCCTGCTGGCTTTGGCTTCAGTCAAGTGATTGAGCAACTTGCAGGCTTCTTCAGTGGATGCATCCTGCCTTGAGTTTGGACCTAATAACAGTAAATTTGTTATTTTGCTTCAAATAGGCTATGTGGCTAAGGGCTTTCAGCCCCTTTAAAAACAAGTTATAGCTCTCTCTGCTCTTCCTCCCTTCTTTAGTAACTCAGGAAACCAGTGTTATGTTAGTAACCAGTATAGTTTTCTTTGACTTGTTTTCAACAATTTAATGGTGGTTTGAGTAACATTAACACTGATTGCAAACATCGGGAGGTCAGAATTAATATTATCTGAATGGTATTATTTTTATATTTATTTATATCTAGTTCACGATTTATAAACCATATATTTTTTTTTTTCAATGTTACTACTCTGACTCTAAAATGTAGTTAATTAAACATTTAGTAATAATTCTCACTACAAAGCCTGTAACTGTCACAAAGTTATGAACTCTGTTGTGTTACTCTCAGTTCCTGTCCTGCACAATGTATTTCTGATCAGCTCCTCGTTTAGTTTCCTTGGTTACTTAATACTCGCAGGTATTTCTGTTTCATCAACCCCATTATTTATACTCTGTGCTTTGTTCAGTTCCTTTGCTGGTTATTTGTTATTCTTACGTTTGTGCTACACCTGCCTTGTTTGCTCTTTGATTTATAATCAAACAACTTTTGTGGATTTCTCTCCTTCATTGTGCACTCTTTAGAGCACCAGCATTTTATGGTGCCTGCAATGTTTTAAAAATAACAATTGGATAATAAGTGCACCCAAGTGACTGCATCAACATATTTATACTTTCTACTGTTTTCTCGGGTTTCACGTGTTTTTCCTTTCACTTTTTTTTCTTTAAAAATGTAATGAGAACTTTTTTACTTTAATTTTAGACCTGATAGAAGAGAACAATGAGATTGAAGAGGGGGAGAACAATCATGTGAAAACTGAAGAAACTTCCTGGAGTTCCTCATTGAAAAAAGAAGACAAAATATGGCCTCAGTGTGCAAAGAGTCTCTCATGCAAGCAAAGTCTTGATATTCACATAAAATGTCATCTTGAAGGGAAGCTGTACACATGTAATCAATGTGAAAAGACTTTCATGATAAAAGGAAATCTTACGAAACACATGAATATTCACACTGGGGAGAAGCCATACACATGTGGTCAATGTGGCAGAAGCTTCAGACTAAAAGCAACTTTGAAACAACACAGGAATATCCACACTGGAGAGAAGCCGTACACATGTGGTCAATGTGGGAAGAGCTTCAGACTAAAAGCTACCCTTAAAAAGCACATGAATATTCACACTGGGGAGAAGCCATACACATGTGGTCAATGTGGCAGAAGCTTCAGACTAAAAGCAACTTTGAAACAACACAGGAATATCCACACTGGAGAGAAGCCGTACACATGTGGTCAATGTGGGAAGAGCTTCAGACTAAAAGCTACCCTTAATGAACACATAAGGATCCACACTGAAGAAAAGCCATACACATGTAATCAGTGTGGGAAGAGTTTCACACAAAAAGGATACCTTTATGCACACCTAAAAACCCACACTGGAGAGAAGCCGTACACATGTGATCAGTGTGGGAAGAGTTTCACACAAAAAGGAGCCCTTAATGTACACACGAGGATTCACACTGGAGAGAAGCCACACACATGTAATCAGTGTGGGAAGAGTTTCAGACTTAAGCAACCCCTTAATGATCACATGAGGATCCACACTGGAGAGAAGCCATACACATGTAATCAGTGTGGAAAATGTTTCAGAAAATATAGTGGCTTTAAAATACATATTCTTATTCATTCTAGAGAAAGACTATCTAATTGTGACCTAAGCAGTAAACCATTGTTTAAGGCAGATTTCCAGAAGAACCACCTGAAAGTTCAAACAAAGGAGTGGCCTTATGTATGCTATTTATGTGGAAAGAGTTTTAGTCAGATGGTTGCACTAAAGATACACCAGAAAAGACACAGCGGTGTGATGGATCATGTTTGCTCTGAGTGTGGAAAGACTTTCATTACATATGGTGCAATGAAAGTGCACAAGACAGTTCACACTACAGAAACACCTTACAAGTGTTCACACTGTGACAAGAGATTCAAACGGTCAACATATCTGCAAATACATGAGAGGATCCACACTGGAGAAAAGCCGTATACATGTGATCAATGTGGGAAGAGCTTCAGACTAAAAGAAATTCTTAATCAACACATGAATACCCACACTGGAGAGAAGCCGCACACATGCAATCAGTGTGGGAAGAATTTCACACAAAAAGGAAACCTTAACAAACACATGAAAATCCACACTGGAGAAAAGCTACATATATGTGATCAGTGTGGGAAGGGTTTCTTAGAAAAAGTAAACCTTAAAGAACACATGAATATCCACACTGGAGAAAGGCCACACACATGTGATCAGTGTGGCAAGAGTTTCACAAATAAAGGAAACCTTATGAAACACATTAAAAGACACACTGGGGAGAAGCCACACACATGTGATCAGTGTGGGAAGAGTTTTGCAGAAAAGGCAACCCTTAAAGAACACACGAGGATCCACACTGGGGAGAAGCCATACACATGTGATCAATGTGGGAGGAGATTTACACAAAGAGGAACCCTTTATGAACACATGAAAACCCACAGTGAAGAAAAGCCGTATACCTGTGATCAGTGTGGGAAGAGTTTCAAACGAAAAGAAGGCCTTAATGATCACATGAAAATCCACACTGGAGAGAAGTCATACATATGTGATCAGTGTGGGAGGAGTTTCACACAAAGAGGAACCCTTTATCAACACAAGAAAACCCACACTGGAGTGAAGCCATACACATGTGAACAATGTGGAAAGTTGTGCAAAAATTCAAGTTTTTTAAAAGTACATCTGCGTACTCATTCTAGAGAAAGACAATATAACTCTGATCAGTGCAGTAAAAATAATGTCAGGGCAGATTTCCTGAAGGGTCACCTAAAATATCATAGAAAAGAGAGGCCTTACGTATGTGATTTATGTGGAAAGAGTTTTAGTCAGATGGTTGCATTAAAAATACACCAGAAAAGACACAGCGGTGTGAAGGATCATGTTTGCTCTGAGTGTGGCAAGGCTTTTTTTACAGATAGTGACCTGAAACTGCACAAGACGGTTCACACTACAGAAACACCTTACAAGTGTTCACACTGTGACAAGAGATTCAAACGGTCAGAATATCTGAGAATACATGAGAGGGTCCACACTGGAGAGAAGCCTCATGCATGTGATCAATGTGGGAAGAGCTTCAGACTAAAAGGAACCCTTAACGATCACATAAAAATCCACACTGGAGAAAAGCCACACACATGCAATCAGTGTGGGAAGAGTTTTGCACAAAAAGGAAACCTTAACAAACACATGAAACTCCACACTGGGCAAAAGTCACACACATGTGATCAGTGTGGGAAGACTTTCAGAAAATCAAGTGTTTTTAAAGTTCATCTGCTTACTCATTCTAGGAAAAGACAATATGACTGTGACCAGTGTGATAAACATTTTTTAAGCACAGGTGCCCTGAAGAAGCACTTGAAAGTTCATACAAAGGAAAGGCCTCATGTGTGTTCTTTGTGTGGAAAGTATTTTAGTGAGGTGGCTTTTTTAAACTATCACCAGAAAATACACAGCGATGTGAAGGATAATGTTTGCTCTGAGTGTGGGAAGACTTTTTTTACTGATAGTGACCTGAAACTGCACAAGACGGTTCATACTACAGAAACACCTTACAAGTGTTCACACTGTGACAAGAGATTCAAACGGTTAGTATATCTTAAAGTACATGAGAGGATCCACACTGGAGAGAAGCCGTATCACTGTCATACATGTGGGAAGAGATTCACTCAATTATCTTCTCTAATCTGTCATAAATTACATGTCTGCATGTCTGAAATTACAGTAAGTAGTTCAAGTACTGATCTTGTTCTTACAGGTATGAAAGAAATTAGGTAGTGCTGCAGTAAGTAATAGTTTTGATAAATGATTAATCAGAGATTATAAAAATGATTAATCAGCTAAATTTTGATTATTTCACAGATTAATCAGTAGCTTTTATTGATATTTTGGCTTTTGGAGTTTGTTAATTTTGACACTTTACACATTCTAACTGATAAATAAAATAAGGGAATCACTTCAAGTTTTTGAAAATGTCTTTTTAATAAACGGAGTAAACTGAATTACTATCATCTTCAGGTATTTTGTCATCCGCAGAAGTTATCAATACACCAACTTTGCTTAGAATTGAAACACAAAAACAAAAGAGCATTTCACAACACATAGGAGGCTAAAATGTTCATCATTCATTCATTTAAATCCCTTTGTGTGTGGTTTGGCCAGCAATCTTGAGAACACTGAGGCTTGTGGGCTGGAGAGCATAGACTGGCAGCTCACGGTGACATCAGCAGAGGATCCTCCATAATGGATACTAGTCTTGTCCAACCCAAGATAGATCCAGTGGTGGCAATGACCGCTGGAGTCCGTGCTGGGCCAAGCCCTGTGGGGGAAAGTTTAAGGAGTGGTTCCTTTAAAGCAGGGGTTCTTAAAGTTTACATTCAAAGGCCCGAATCTGAATTATCATCAATGTTAAAAGGTCCGAAATAATTGTTATTACAAAACTTATTTATGATGTCATCAGGTCGTACTGGCGTTTACGAAAATTAACCATGGTTGTATACAAATAAAACCAAAAAACTTGGTTACTGTTAAACCATGATAACCACAAATTAACCATGGTCTTGCTACACTAACCATAGTTTAACTATGGTATTTGTAGTAAAACTGGCTATATAAATTGTAGTCAATATGCAAAAAAAAATCTAAAATAAAATGGTTACAACACTTTTATTATAATTAAACCACTGTTATTTTTCATTAGGGTTACTCCACAGTGCTTCATTTTTATACAACTAAATGCCCAATAAAGCAGTTCTCATTTAGGCCTACATATTTTATGTTTCTGTCAATAATGTAAACTGACAAGATTAAACACTCAATTTTCAGTTAGAGGCATTTCATTATTTAATTAAGTGATGTCATCATCCAGCTCAGTTCAATTTAAATAGTATCTGTGCAATCAAGTCGAGATATTGCTGGAAATAAAGTGTCCCCAACTAAGCAAGCCAGAGGCGAAAGTGGCAAGGAACCAAAGCTCCATCTGTGACAGAATGGAGAATAAACCTTGGGAGAAACCAGGCTCAGTCAGGGGGCCATTTCTCCTCCGATCAGACGAAACCAGTTTGTTCCAACTGCAACAAAGTCAGATTGTAAGGGCTCAACTGGTTCCAGTGGTCTTTTCCCAATGGCTGTTTAGGTGACCGGGTCCTCACTGAGGATCTGTCTCTGGGGCTCATCTAGGTGTCCTGGTCTCCGCAGACATTCAAGGCGGTAGAGATCGTCTCTAGGTGTTGATCCACCATCTGATCTGGATAAGGACTGGATCGGTTGGCTACGGTGACCTCAGAATAAGAAAGAAACAGACTAATATTAGCGTAAATGTCCATTTTTTTACGATGTAACAAGTACAATGTGTGTTATTGGAAGTGTTACCGGTTCCGGTTGACCTAATTAATGCAGCCTAACAATCCTTTAACGGATTTGAATATATTAGTGTGTTATGTGTACGCCAGGTTAAAGAGATGAGTCTTAAATCTAGATTTAAACTGACAGAGTGGGCCTGCCTCCCGAATAGTGTTAGTGTGGTGTTCTGAGTAAGCCTCTAGAGGGAGCTCAAGTATGTGAGTGGGGGTTGAAAAAGGAAAGGAGAAGAAGAGGTTTGACGAGTGAAAAATAAAGAAGGTTACACTGAGTTCGATACAGTCTGCATTTGCTTTTATTGATACATTCAACATATTGGCGACGAGGATGACTTTGAGTCTAACCCAACCTGCAAACACCGAGTGAACCACCGATTCCATTCAAAGCTTGGATCAAAACTTTTGACAATTTCTTGCTGGCCCTGGACGAGGAGCTACCTAATGCTAGGATGCGTGCTCTGCTGATACATTGCCTGCTGCTGGAAGTGCCACTCGACCTTCGAAAAGCCGTGACTGTCGCCCAGCACATTGAAACTGCTACAGCAGAGGCTAAAGCGATGATCACGTCATCCGACAACTCAGTCCAAGCAGTTCAACAACATAACAGGTTCCGACAGAGCAACAGTAAAGTCAACACCTCGCGTGGACCTCCAAAATGTACCAGTGCACGTACTTGCTACCGTTGCGGATCTGAGCAGCACACAGCTAATTTTCCCGGATGCCCTGCTAAGGATGCTGTGTGCAGGAACTGTAACAAAACAGAACATTTTGCAACGATGTGTCGTGGAAACAAACGGGTGAGTGAAATTACGGTACCTGAAGTGACTGTGCTAAATGTTGAACATTCTGCTCATGACTGTGACAAAATAATGTGTACAGTACAGATATGTGCAAGCACAGGACAAACGCGGGACATTCAGTTAATGGTGGACACGGGGTCAGCAGTGTCCATATTGCTTATGTCCGTTTACACTGGATCTTTCAGTCAAGCACCCCTTTCACAACCGAAACTCAGTCTAGTTAGCTTTGGGGGCGATCCAATCGAAGTTGAAAGGATGCCTGCCAGCCAGCATCTCGTATGGAGGCCATTGCACTACCACACACTTATACATTGTACAAAATGAATCAGCTGTGCTAGGCAGAGACCTCTTTACTGGACTGAGTTTACAACTCCGTGACGGTCAGGTCAGTACAGATCAGTGCACACGTACTGCCTCATCTATAGATTCTCCTTATTTGGCACTCAACGGAGGCGGTCGCATTTTTCGCTCCCCGTCCTTGCCCTTATTTTCCCTGCTTGCTTTCTTGTCTCGTCTCATCTATTGAGAGACTCTCTCTGCACGGCTCTCCAAACTGAAAGATTATGGATTTGATCAACTGGTCTTTCAACGCAATTGACACCATCTTCTCGACGAGAAGCTTGGGTTCCGTGGAACCTGTCTGCCCTGACGGAACGTTCGCAGCTGGCTACACGATGGACGCGTGGGAGAGGTGGCGAATCGTGTGTCTAGTGGCTCTTTCCGTGGAGGACATTGAAGATATCTACCTATTCGGAACCATGATAACAGGTCTTCTGCTGATTGGATTTGGCTTTGCCCTGGGTTATCGAAGAATTCAGAAAACGGGAACAGCTGTCCAAAGCCTCACAAGGCTGCCTGTCATGTTTGAAGCAGTGGGAAGAGCAGTCAGCATTGAGACTGAGACTATTAACCGCAATATGGATTCTATCATGGAGAAGCTCACGGCTTTGCAAAGGAAAATTGATGGTATTGGAGACCAGAATGGACAGAGAGAGTAGCCGTGGAATTGGAATGCGGTTACTCGCCCCAAGACAAAACAATCGCAATCTTATCTTTTTTGGCTCCCCGTACCAGCCTCGGCCAAGGCTGCTGCTGGAAAATAACCCTGGAAAGAGCACTGCAGTGAGACGCTCTTGCTTCCTCCCCCATTCTACAGACATCTGCTGATTACAAACTACACACACACACACACACACATATATAAAGATATGCACTCACGTCCCCTTCTCCGATCCCTCGCCTCCGTAGCTTTGAACCGCCAGCCTGACAAGCTCTGTCCATTCTGGTCTGTGACCAGCGCCGGAATAGTGGCTGCGGGTCCGGATGGCTGCTTGCCGGAACTGGATTTCTTCCCCTGTTGCAAAGTCGTGTGTTTATGGTGTATGTGCTTTTGTGCTGAGGTGTTTTTCCTATTCTCACACTGTACTCCCCAAGGAGCATAGTCTGGGGGTTATTTTTTTTCTCCTCACCTTCCTCATGTTATGCTGTATTTTTCTTCCCCTGTCTACTTGCATTTCACTACTGATTGTACCCTGTATGATTGTGTATGTGATGAATAATAATAAAGAACCTTGAGATGCAAAGTCGGAAAACAGGCTGGGATGTGCAAGAGGATTTATGCATCGTGTTCACCTTCGGTCTGGTGTTCAGCCTGTGCAGCAGAAACTGAGGCGGTTACCTTTCTCAATTCGCAACGAGGTGTCCATGGAATTGCAGAAGCTTGTTAAACAGGATGTAATCGAGCCTGTGGATGCATCTGAGTGGGTCTCCCCAATAGTTGTGACTAGAAAAAAAGACGGGGGAATTCGGCTCTGCGTCGACTTACGTGAGCCTAATAAGGCAGTGGTAGTGGACAGTTTTCCTCTTCCGCATATGGAGGAGATGTTTGCGAACCTGTGTGGAGCAACAGTATTTTCCACATTAGACCTCCAAAGTGCGTATCACCAGGTAACATTGCATGAGGACAGTCGAAACCTTACTGCGTTTATCACGCATGATGGATTTTTTTGCTTCAAAAGGGTTCCATATGGACTGGCCTCAGCTCCAAGCTGCTTCCAGAGGATGATGTCTGAAATCCTTAAAGGTCAGTCTGGAGCACATTGTTACATGGATTACATAATGGTCGCTGGAGCATCGCTCAAGGAACATGACGAAAATCTGCAAGCTGTGCTGCAGCGAATCAATAAAGCAGGCCTCAAACTAAACATGACAAAGTGCCACTTCAGAAAAACAGCACTGTCATTCCTGGGTCACACCCTGTCCGAGAAGGGATTACAGCCTGATGCTTTCCATGTCTCTGCGGTGTCCAATGCACCACCTCCTGCTGATGAGGTTAGCCTACGTTCATTTCTGGGTCTCACGTCATGGTATTCTAAATTTATACCAAATTACGCTACAGTGGTGGAGCCATTGCGTGTGCTTTTACGAGGCTCTTCCCCATTCGTTTGGTCATCTGAGACTCAGGAGAGCTTTGAGACAGTTAAAGGACTGATTGTGAATAGTGCTGCCCTTGCGCTTTTCAACCCAGAACTACCTACTATAGTCACTACAGATGACTATAATACAGAGCTAGGCTGATGGTATTTACCTATGATATTCAGTATAAGCCGGGGCATGAGAATGTGACTGCAGACTGTCTATCGCGCTTACCACTCCTTAGTATTGAACCTAGTCTGGAACATGATTTGGAAGTCGTAGCTCTCACTTCTACACTCACTGCAATAACCAGCTCTGAGTTCAAAGTGGCATGTGATCCTTGTACTATCCAAGTTGAGCTATGCAGACTGCTCTCCTCAAAATGGCCAAAGTGTGCAAAGGCACTGGATAATGCTTTAAAGCCGTATTTCCATGTGCGGCATGAACTTTCACTCCAGGGTGATTGCGTGGTGCGTGGTACCACACGTCTTCTGGTTCCAGAATGTCTCCAGCTCAAGTTCATTTCACTCGCACATGATACACATCAGGGCATTGTGAGGACAAAAAGGAGGCTGAGAGAGCTCTACTGGTGGCCTGGCATGGACAAACAAGTAGAAACAGCTATCAAAGCTTGTCACTTGTCAGTTACATGACAAATCGGCTGTCACACATACCACACCACTTCAGCCTGTACCTTACCCTACTGACGCCTGGGAGAAAGTGGCTATAGACATCATGGGTCCTTTTGATACAGCACCTGGTGATTGTTGTTTTGTGGTCACTCTGGTGGACTATTACAGTAAGTGGCCTGAGATAGCATTTGTCTCACATCCTACCACCCAGGCCGTGATGCAGTTTTTGTCTACAGTGTTTAGCAGGGAAGGGAACCCAAAAGAGCTGATTTCTGATAATGGAGTACAGTTCACTTTGCACAACTTCAAACTGTTCTTGCAAAACAGAGGAATCGTACACAGGACATCATCTCTGTATTACCCAAGAGCAAACGGGGAGGTCGAACGATTCAATCGAAGCTTAAAGGATGGTTTACAAACTGCTGCATTGGAAGGAAGAGGGTGGAAGGAATTCACCAAAGACTTTTCTGCAGGCATACCGTGCAACGCCACATGCCACAACACAGTGCACACCAACTGAACTCTTGCATGGGAGAGCCATGTTAACCAAACTTAACGTCTCAGGTCTTTGCTTGCCACCTGCAGGCAAAAGGCTCACACCCCACCAGCTTGCCTCATACGTGAGAGAGAAACAGAAAAAAAGTAAACAGTACTGTGACAGAAAACGCAGCGCAAAGCATGTTTCATTTCAGTGTGGATCGTATGTCCGTGTAAAGAAACCCGGAATTGTGCCAAAGACCCAGTCTAAATTTGGAAAACCCCTAAAGGTTGTGGGTAAGAAAGGACTGTACACATATAAGCTGTCTGATGGACGATGCTGGAATGCATCCCACCTGGCACCTGCACTTGCTCCAGGTAGACTAGAAGAGTCCGATGAACTGCCATTGTTTGACTCTGGGGATACTAATCCTGTAGGGGGTGAACAGCCAACAGCAGTTACACAACCTGTTCGGAGTAGGTGTGTACCTGCATGGACTCAGGATTATGTAATGTAAAATGTGCTTAATACATTACTTGTACACAATATGTGTCTACACAATAAGGAAAATAATGTTCTTTGTTGTTCTTTGAATGTTTGAGTACTGTTATGGGATGCTTATACAAAGTGTTTGGAAATGGCATTAACGTACCAATATATGTTCAATAAGGGTTGTTTTCAAATCATAATGCTGTGATTGGTAGTAACTTGTAGTAACTTGTATCTTAACTGTTAACTAATTGCACTGAGACTATGTCCCTATAGTATGTTTGTTCTTAAGAGAGAGGGATATGTGGTGTTCTGAGTAAGCCTCTAGAGGGAGCTCAAGTATGTGAGTGGGGGTTGAAAAAGTAAAGGAGAAGAAGAGGTTTGACGAGTGAAAAATAAAGAAGGTTGCACTGAGTTCGATACAGTCTGCATTTGCTTTTATTGACACATTCAACAGTTAGGTAGATTGTTCCAGAGTTTGGGCGCTAAATAGAAAAAGGATCTGCCGCCCGCAGTTGATTTTGATATTCTAGGTATTATCAAATGGCCAGAGTTTTGAGAACGCAGTGGACGTGGAGGATTATAATGGATAAGAGCTCGCTCAAGTACTGAGGAGCTAAACCATTCAGGGCTTTATAAGTAATTAACAAGATTTTCAAATCTATACGATGTTTAATAGGGAGCCAGTGCAGTGTTGACAGAACCGGGCTAATGTGGTCATACTTTCTGGTTCTAGTAAGAACTCTAGCTGCTGCATTTTGGACCATCTGTAGTTTGTTTATTAAGCGTGCAAAAAAAACCCCAATAAAGCATTACAATAATCTAACCTTGTGGTCATAAACGCATTAATTAACTGTCGGGAAGAAGTCTGCCATAGAGCTCACCCCGGTGCGGCTCAGCAGAAGTGCATATCGAGGGTGCATAGTGGCCATGAAGGGGGCGCTTGCGAGCACCCTTTTGAATGCTAAAACGACGAATGGAACACCCTACAGTCTTGTGGACTTAACGAACACACGCAAAGCGGCGGCCATTGTAAGTCCACAAGACCAAAAGTGCACATGAAATGTTCTATTTGGGACAGGACCTTAGAATAATGTATTAATAAATCCTAGTTAATTTTCAAATATACTGTATGATGGAGAAAATGCATTACTGTTACTGCAAATAAAGTTGCATGCTATATTAGCCACTTGACAAAATAATGTTGTCTCTGAGGCATGGTACAAACACGGTACTCCGGGTAAATCAGTTAAACCAGATTTAAACCATGAGACTTACAGTGTAGAGCTATATAATGATGGTTAGTTTTCTGTCAATAAATATATTCAAACACTCTCACCTGTCTAATAAAATGCACAGTGTATTATAGCCTATTTGGTGTTTCAACCTGAAATCGAGGGCAAGGCAAGTATGTGCCGTTCCCGTTCTATCTACCGAGGGAATATACAGCCATTTTTCTCGTTGCTGTATACATCCCTCCTAACTCCAACAATAACAGGAGTGAGGCACTGAATTATTTGTACCAGCACATCAGTGAGCAGCAGACAGCCCACCCAGATGCTTTTCTCATCTTGGCTGGAGACTTTAATCACGCAGACTTAAAGAGTGTGTTCCCGAAAATATACCAGCATGTTGACTTCCCTACAAGGGGAAAAAACACGCTGGACTTTGTTTACACCACCCAGAGAGGAGCATACAAGGCCCTCCCCCTCCCCCATCTCGGAGCCTCAGACCACATCACTGTCATGCTAATGAGACCTGCACACAGACCGCTCGTTAAAGTCATCAAACCGACACACAAACAGATTCAAGTGTGGCCGGAAGGGTCGTCAGAGGCACTTCAGGACTGTTTCGACACCACTGACTGGAATATGTTCAAGCAGGCTGCCACATACAACAATACTACAGACCTCCAAGAATACACTGAGACTGTCACTGCCTACATCACCAAGTGCATTGATGATGTAACGGTCACAAAGACTATCACTGTCCGGGCCAACCAGAAGCCGTGGCTGACAGGGGAGGTCTACAGACTTCTGAATGCTCGGAACGCTGCCTTTAGAGCTGGAGATGAGGAGGGCCTGAGGACAGCTAGGGCCAACCTATCCCGCGGCATCAGAGAAGCCAAGAGACAGTACTCCAGGAGGATAGCCCATCGCTTCAGTGACAGCAGAGACACTCGGAGCCTGTGGCAGGGAATACAGACCATTACGGACTACAAGCCCCCACCACAGACCTGTGACAGCACCATCCCCCTGCTGAACGAGCTGAATGCCTTCTTTGCTCGCTTTGAGGCACAAAACAGCACCACTGCACAGAAGACTCCACCTCCTCCCGGCGACCAGGTGATGACGTTGTCCTCGGACAGCGTGAGGAGATCCCTCAGCAGGATCAATGCACGCAAAGCTCCGGGTCCTGACAACATTCCTGGGCGTGTACTGAGAGACTGTGCAGTGGAACTCACTGATGTCTTCACAGACATCTTCAACATCTCACTAAGTCAGGCTGTTGTCCCCACATGCTTCAAAGCTACCACCATCATTCCAGTCCCGAAGAAGTCATCTCCATCCTGCTTCAACGACTACCGTCCAGTAGCACTCACTCCTATTCCAATGAAGTGCTTTGAACGGCTAGTCATGCAACACATCAAGTCTGTCCTCCCCCCCCTCCCTGGACCCCTTCCAGTTTGCATATAGGTCCAACCGCTCGACCGATGATGCCATCGCCACTGCCCTCCACCCAGCCCTCACACATCTGGACAAAAAAGACTCATATGTCAGGATGCTGTTCATAGACTTCAGTTCAGCATTCAACACAATCATCCCTCAGCAGCTCACTCACAAATTGGCCCAGCTGGGGCTAAACACCTCTTTGTGCAACTGGTTGTTGGACTTTCTGACCGGAAGACCTCAGGCAGTACGGGTCGGCATTAACACATCCAGCACCATCACACTGAACACAGGGCCCCCCCCAAGGATGTGTGCTGAGCCCCCTCCTCTTCACTCTGCTGACCCACGACTGCACACCGTCACACAACTCTAACCGTTTCATCAAGTTTGCGGATGACACGACTGTGGTGGGTCTCATTAGCAACCGAGATGAGACAAACTACAGGAGTGAGGTGAGCCGCCTGGCTGGGTGGTGCAGGGTCAACAATCTCTCTCTGAATGTGGAGAAGACAAAGGAGATTGTTGTTGATTTCAGGAAAGTGCACACTCAGCATGCTCCTCTGACCATCAACGGTGCGACTGTGGAGAGAGCGAGCAGCACCAAGTTTCTGGGTGTGCACATCACAGAGGACCTCTCCTGGACTAACAACACTGCAGCACTGGCCAAGAAAGCACAGCAACGTCTCTACTTCCTCCGCAAACTCAGAAGAGCCAGAGCCCCGACCCCCATCATGTGCACTTTCTACAGAGGCACCATCGAGAGCATTCTGACTAGCTGCATCACTGTGTGGTATGGCGCCTGCAACGCGTCCTGCCGCAAGTCCCTTCAACGGATAGTGAGAGCAGCTGAGAAGATCGTTGGTGTCTCTCTCCCCTCCCTCCAGGACATCTACAGCACCCGTCTCACCCGCAAAGCCCTCAGCATTGCAGGTGATCCCACCCACCCGACACACAGCTTCTTCAGTCTGCTGCCATCAGGGAGGAGACTGCGGAGTCTCCAGGCGAGGACCAGCAGACTGAAGGACAGCTTCATACATCAGGCTGTCAGGAAGCTGAACTCCCTCCCGTCCTTGCCCCGCCTCCCCTCTTTTACCCCACGCAACACTGAACTCCCCCCCCCCCCAATATCCACACCCTCAGGTCCTCCCTCCCCCCCCCCCTTACAAACTGTGACCCGCACCAGTCACTTTGTGCAGCACTGGAATGATCTCTACCTCATCCAGCATTGTCTGTTATCTACCTCTTCTGACAGTCTGATAAAAGACTGTTCTTTTTCTTGCACTACTCATATCTGCACAGTTTTGTTTTATTTAACTGGTTTGCACTCTATATGCCATGTGCCTTATGTCACTTTATCTCTTTTTTATTTTTGTATTGTTCTACAATGTCCTCATTTGTATATCTGTATAGTTTGTATGTACATATGGTTAAACTGTATTTATCTGTATTTGAATGTCTACTGTCAGTGTTTAATGTTAACTGTATGCACCAAGGGTCTGAGAGTAACGCAATTTCAATTCTCTGTATGTATGTACTGTACATATGGAAGAATTGACAATAAAACTTACTTGACTTGACTTGACTTGTATGGCCTCATTGATGGGTGACTCAATGACAAGGGTCAGGGCACTAGTTAAAATTACTTATTTCTCTGGATTTACATTTATGCATTTAGCAGATGCTTTTATCCAAAGCGACTTACATTCAGGCTATACATTTTTTTTTGTCAGTACAGGTGTTCCCTGGGAAACGAACCCACAACCTTTGCGCTGCTAACGCAATGCTCTACCACTGAGCCACAGGAACAATTTAAACATTTAAGATAAAATGTAATATATTAGAAGTACACAAGTCAACAAAATATATAACATTGTTCTTGTATATAACATTGTTGTTGTTAGATCTCAACTGGGTAATATATAAATTTACAGTATGATGTAAAATTTGCACACAATGCATTTTTGCTGCTTGTTTTTTAATCACATATTTTGTTATGTTGACATAATAAACTAATTTGATGCGCGTCAAAGTTTTAGTGAGGAAGCACAAGCGCTGATGGCGAAAATGATGGAGACGAGATGAAAGTACAGAAAAGCAGTTTCAACTTTGTACAATTTGTACAAAATCAGTTAAGCTGTCAGTTGTGAACTTCATTTTATTTGTAGCACACTTGCTGTATAATAATAGCAAACAACTTTGTGCTCTTTTACTTTTTAATAAAGTATCCACTTCTGGATTCTGCCAAATGCATAAATTAAAACTAAAAAAATACAGTTTTGACACTCGTGAGCGATCGCATTAGCGCCTCAATTCAAGCGGCATGTGAACACATATCTTTCTCTTTACTATATGAATTAACATCAAAGGTTAAGATATAGTACAACTTACTGAAATGTCTTATGCAATTGCTCATTCATTGTTTCAAACATTTACATTTACATTTACATTTAGTCATTTAGCAGACGCTTTTATCCAAAGCGACTTACAATTGGGGAGTACATAAAGCGATTAATCTTGAAGAGGCAAACATACAGAGGAAGTGCCAATAACACCAAGTCTCAGGCATTGTTCAAATAAGTACAAGCTAGCAAGGGAAGGAGAGAAAGATGAAGATTTAGAAAAAGTGAAAGAGTTTTTTTTTTTTTTTTTTTTTTTTTTTTTTTTATATAGTCAAGTAGAGTTGAAAGAGATGAGTTTTCAGTTGTTGCTTGAAAATTGACAGGGATCCAGCATTCCGGATGGGGGTGGGAAGATCATTCCACCGGCCAGGAGCGGTGAAAGAGAATGTTCTGGAGAGTGATTTTGAGCCTCTCTGTGATGGTACCACGAGGCGTCGCTCACTAGCAGATCTCAGGCTTCTGGAGGGGATGTAAGTTCGTAATAGTGAGTGGAAGTAGGAGGGTGCTGAGCCTGTGATTGTTCTATACGCAAGCATCAGTGTCTTGAACTGGATGCGAGCTGCAACTGGTAGCCAGTGCAAGGAGACAAAGAGAGGTGTAACATGGGCTCTCTTGGGCTCGTTGAAGACCAGTCGTGCCGCTGCATTCTGAATCATTTGTAAAGGTTTGATTGTGTTTGATGGAAGTCCAGCTAGAAGAGCATTGCAGTAGTCCAGTCTAGAAATGACAAGGGCCTGGACAAGAAGTTGTGCAGCATGCTCTGTCAGAAAGGGCCTGATCTTTCTGATGTTGTGTAGTGCAAACCTGCAAGATCGAGCAGTCTTTGCAATATGCTCTTTGAAGGTCAGCTGGTCATCGAAGATTACACCAAGATTTCTGACCGAAGCTGATGGGGTAATTATTGACGAACCTAACTGAATCGTGAAATCATGCTGTAGAGTTGGAGTTGCAGGGAAGACAAGAAGCTCAGTCTTTGCCAGGTTGAGCTGTAGATGGTTTTCTTTCATCCATGCCGAGATGTCCGCCAGGCAGCCTGAGATCCGTGCAGCTACCGTTGGATCATCTGGTCGAAATGAGAGATAGAGCTGTGTGTCATCAGCATAGAAGTGGTAGGAGAAGCCATGTGCCTGTATGATGGGAGCCAGTGATGTAGTGTATGTGGAGAAGAGGAGGGGTCCAAGAACCGATCCCTGGGGAACCCCAGTGACCAATTTATGTGCTTTGGATACCTCCCCTCCCCAGGCCACCCTGAAAGACCGACCAGTGAGATATGATTCAAACCAGCGAAGTGGAATCCCAGTGATATCCAGTGATGAGAGGGTGGACAGGAGGATCTGATAATTGACAGTGTCAAAAGCGGCAGAGAGATCCAGCAGAATGAGGACTGATGATTTGGAATTGGCTTTTGCAATTCGCAGGGCTTCAGTGACCGATAGTAGCGCAGTCTCAGTTGAATGGCCACTCCTGAAACCTGACTGTTTAGTGTCCAGTTTGTTGTTCTGTGAAAGAAACAATGAGATCTGGTTAAAGACAACTCGTTCGAGTGTTTTGGCAATGAATGGAAGGAGAGAGATAGGTCTGTAGTTTTCTAAAAGAGAAGTGTTTAATGTAGGTTTTTTGAGCAGTGGGGCTACCCGAGCCTGCTTGAATGCAGTGGGGAAGATGCCTGTGAGGAGAGATGTGTTGATAATGTGTGTGAGTGCTGGTAGGAGTGCGGGAGAGATTGCTTGGAGAAGGTGTGAGGGGATAGGGTCTAGAGGACATGTTGTAGGATGGCTGGAGAGGAGAAGTTTGGATACTTCCGCCTCAGTGAGGGGACAGAAGGAGAAGATGGGAGTTTGAGCAGTGGATCTAGTTGGTTGGGGGTCCTGTGTGAGTGGAGGTGAGAACTGACTGCTGATTGTTTTAGTTTTGTTTGTAAAAAAAGTTGCAAAGTCATCAGCTGTGATAGAAGTGGTGGGAGGTGGTGGAGGGGGACAGAGGAGAGAATTAAATGTTCTGAAGAGATCACGCATATCTGGAGCATTGTTGATCTTGTTATGGAAATGTGACGATTTGGCAGTGTGGACTTCAGCAGAAAAAGATGAAAGAAACGATTGATACATACTCAGGTCCGACGGCTCGTTTGATTTTCGCCATTTTCTCTCTGCCGCTCGGAGTCTGGTCCGATGTTCACGAAGAACATCAGACAACCAGGGGTTAGAAGGGGCAGTCCGTGCTGGCCTGGAGGAGAGAGGACAGATGTCATCTAGACAAGTGGTTAAAGTAGAGCATAAAGTATCAGTAGCAGTATTCACATCCAGAGATGAGAAATTGGTAGGTGAGGGAAGAGAGGAGGATACTACAGAGGAAAGACGTGAGGGAGAAAGGGAGCGTAGGTTTCGTCTAAAAGTAACCGGTAAGGGGGTTGGTGGCACCCTGGTAGCAAAGTGTAATGTGAATTTAATGAAGAAATGGTCAGAGATATGTAGTGGTTGTACCAGAATGTTATCTGCAGTACAATCGCGTATGTAAATTAAATCAAGTTGGTTGCCTGATTTGTGAGTGCTAGTAGTGGTAAGGCGTTTGAGATCAAATGAAGCTAGGAGCGAATGAAAGTCTGTAGCATAAGGCTTTTCTAGATGAATGTTAAAATCGCCAAAAACTAAGAGTGGAGTGCCATCCTCCATGAAAGAGGACAGCAACCCATCCAGCTCCTCTAGGAAGGGGGCTAGAATTTGACCAGGGGGACGGTAGATTACCACAATCTGGAGTTTTATAGGAGCCATTACAGTAATCGCATGGGATTCAAATGAGTTGTAATTGCATAGGGGCGAGTGGGTTGAGTATTTCCAATTATTTGAAATTAGCAGACCAGTGCCCCCACCCCGGCCAACCTGACGTGGGGTGTGAGAGAAAGAGAAATTGTTAGAGAGGGCAGCTGGAGTTGCTGAGTCTTCTGGACGAATCCAGGTCTCAGTCAAGCCCAAGATGCTGAGAGTGGATTGTAAAGAAAAAGCGGAAATGAAGTCTGCTTTGTTGACAGCTGACTGACAATTCCAGAGAGCCATAGAGAAAGAATGAGGTGTAGTAGAAGATGTAGAGATGGGGCGCAGGTTAGCAGGATTACGTTGCCGTCTGCGTGTGATGTTAGAGCGTGGTCGAGAGACAACCGGAATGGTTTTGAAACACATGATAGAGGTGGAAGGACAGAGGATAGCAAAGGAGAGTGTGTGAGGGAAGGGAGGGAAAAATATACCTGAATGCGTTGCCGGTGTCGTTGCTCGGGTAAAGTCGCACAGGAAAAAGTCGCTTGTCTTTACACTCGTCTGTCTTAGTCGCACAGGAAAAAGTCGCTTGTCTTTACACTCGTCTGTCTTAGTCGCACAGGAAAAAGTCGCTTGTCTTTACACTCGTCTGTCTTAGTCGCACAGGAAAAAGTCGCTTGTCTTTACACTCGTCTGTCTTAGTCGCACAGGAAAAAGTCGCTTGTCTTTACACTCGTCTGTCTTCACACGAGGATGCTGAACGCTTCCGCAGACGCTTCCGCGTCAGCCTCGGACATCAAATAAATACCCAGTCTAATTAAGAGAATAGAGTGAAAACAGCTGTGAACGGCTTCTGATTAGCCCAGCCAATAAGCCTAACAGAGTGCTAATGGCTCGAGACGAAACTAACACCTTGCCCACGGAGCAATGGAGGCGCAAATGATTATATTTACCAGTGTGTGCAATCAAAACTATTCAACCAACGAAAATGCAGACTACAAATAGGTAGGAAACGAAAAATTCCTTCCTAGGAGCAAGTAAATAATTTAAACAACAGATCTATGAACAAGTATTAAAGACACACTCACAAGCTGACGTCCGTTTCTTCTGGTGACTAATCGGCTTTTCCCGGTTTGACACAAGAACCAAGCAGTTTAAATACTTCAACAGTCGCGGTGAACGGCTTCTGATTAGCCCAGCCAATAAGCCTAACAGAGTGCTAATGGCTCGAGACGAAACTAACACCTTGCCCACGGAGCAATGGAGGCGCAAATGATTATATTTACCAGTGTGTGCAATCAAAACTATTCAACCAACGAAAATGCAGACTACAAATAGGTAGGAAACGAAAAATTCCTTCCTAGGAGCAAGTAAATAATTTAAACAACAGATCTATGAACAAGTATTAAAGACACACTCACAAGCTGATGTCCGTTTCTTCTGGTGACTAATCGGCTTTTCCCGGTTTGACACAAGAACCAAGCAGTTTAAATACTTCAACAGTCGCGGTGAACGGCTTCTGATTAGCCCAGCCAATAAGCCTAACAGAGTGCTAATGGCTCGAGACGAAACTAACACCTTGCCCACGGAGCAATGGAGGCGCAAATGATTATATTTACCAGTGTGTGCAATCAAAACTATTCAACCAACGAAAATGCAGACTACAAATAGGTAGGAAACGAAAAATTCCTTCCTAGGAGCAAGTAAATAATTTAAACAACAGATCTATGAACAAGTATTAAAGACACACTCACAAGCTGACGTCCGTTTCTTCTGGTGACTAATCGGCTTTTCCCGGTTTGACACAAGAACCAAGCAGTTTAAATACTTCAACAGTCGCGGTGAACGGCTTCTGATTAGCCCAGCCAATAAGCCTAACAGAGTGCTAATGGCTCGAGACGAAACTAACACCTTGCCCACGGAGCAATGGAGGCGCAAATGATTATATTTACCAGTGTGTGCAATCAAAACTATTCAACCAACGAAAATGCAGACTACAAATAGGTAGGAAACGAAAAATTCCTTCCTAGGAGCAAGTAAATAATTTAAACAACAGATCTATGAACAAGTATTAAAGACACACTCACAAGCTGACGTCCGTTTCTTCTGGTGACTAATCGGCTTTTCCCGGTTTGACACAAGAACCAAGCAGTTTAAATACTTCAACAGTCGCGGTGAACGGCTTCTGATTAGCCCAGCCAATAAGCCTAACAGAGTGCTAATGGCTCGAGATGAAACTAACACCTTGCCCACGGAGCAATGGAGGCGCAAATGATTATATTTACCAGTGTGTGCAATCAAAACTATTCAACCAACGAAAATGCAGACTACAAATAGGTAGGAAACGAAAAATTCCTTCCTAGGAGCAAGTAAATAATTTAAACAACAGATCTATGAAAAAGTATTAAAGACACACTCACAAGCTGACGTCCGTTTCTTCTGGTGACTAATCGGCTTTTCCCGGTTTGACACAAGAACCAAGCAGTTTAAATACTTCAACAGTCGCGGTGAACGGCTTCTGATTAGCCCAGCCAATAAGCCTAACAGAGTGCTAATGGCTCGAGACGAAACTAACACCTTGCCCACGGAGCAATGGAGGCGCAAATGATTATATTTACCAGTGTGTGCAATCAAAACTATTCAACCAACGAAAATGCAGACTACAAATAGGTAGGAAACGAAAAATTCCTTCCTAGGAGCAAGTAAATAATTTAAACAACAGATCTATGAACAAGTATTAAAGACACACTCACAAGCTGACGTCCGTTTCTTCTGGTGACTAATCGGCTTTTCCCAAACAGCAGAAAACATGTAAAGTTTGTAAGCAATGCCATGTAACAATAAATTTACCTCAGAGTAACCATTCGGCGTCCAATAGTCAGTTAGAAAAAATAACTAAGGAACAGCATTATGCTAAATATATGCACTATATTGCATATTCATAGTTTTACTTAAACTGTTTTCTGCATGATAAAAAAGAATACAAGAAGCTAAAGATAAATTTCAACACCTATATAATTTTATGCTAATGAAGAAAAAACAGACTGGATGTTTGCAAGACATACCACAACATAAAATATTGGTAAATCTAATTAATATAATTAGTAATCAAAATAGTAATTGTACAGGTTTAATCTTCCTGCTATTACACCAGGGTTTATTTGTATGTCCTTTCCATATTTGTCTTGTCACATTTACTGAAAATGACACTATGTTACTTTCATTTTAGAGCTGATGGAAGAAAATGAGAAAAGTGAAGCTAAGGAGAAACATCATGTCAAAACTGGTGAAAAATCGAAGAAAAGTCGAAGAAGAGTCCAAAAGTCTTTAACCTGCCCTCAGTGTGGAAAGAGTTTCTCACAAAAACAAATTCAAGTTCACATAAAAATCCACTCTGGAGAGAAGCCATACACATGTGATCAATGTGGGAAAGGTTTCACACAAAAAGCAGGCCTTAAAGAACACATGAAAATCCACACTGGAGAGAAACCATACACATGTGATCAGTGTGGGATGAGTTTCAGTAAGGCGAACACCTTTAAATTACATCTGCGTTATCATTCTGGAAAAAGACCATTTAACTGTGATCAGTGTGGTAAAGATTTTTTTAGGTCAGATGCCCTGAAGAACCACCTGAAAGTTCATACACAGGAGAAGCCCCACATTTGTTCTTTGTGTGAAAAGAGTTTTAGTGAGCTGGCAGCATTAAAAAAACACCAGAAAAGACACAGCGGTGTGAAGAATCATATGTGCTTTGATTGTGGGAATGTCTTTTTTGATAGTGGTCAACTTAGACGGCACCAGAGAACTCACACTGGAGAAAAACCTTACAAGTGTTCACACTGTGACAAGAGTTTCAGTCAGTCAGAACATCTGAAAACACACGAGAGGGTTCATACTGGAGAGAAGCCGTACCCATGTCATCAGTGTGGGAAGAGTTTTGCCCGAAAAGGGCACCTTAAGGGTCACTTGAAAATCCACATAGAGAAGCCGTATAGCTGCCCTCCGTGTGGGAAAAGTTTTACTCCATCGTTGTCTTTACTCAATCATACAAATGTCTAAAATCACAGTAAGCAGTTCATCTTCAGATCCAGCACTTTCAAGTGCCACAGTGTTCTCACTAAATGTGACACGATGCAACAAACAATCTCTTGTATAAATCTACCTTAAACAGCTGTTATGAGAGACAGGACAAACAATACAGTGAATAAAGTTCATCTTTAAGACTGGCAGATTCAAGTATGAGATTCGGATCAACTTAAAAATGATGCTCCTCCCAAAAGAGCAAAATCTAAAAAAATATATATACATATTACATAGAATTTTGTTATGAGTCTAATAATGCTATTGTTGTATTGTTAAATTTAATAAATTGTATTCTTATAATGCATATGTATCACTTCAAGTGCTTCAACCATCATCTTGTCAGGGTTGTTTAGTTCTGTAAGTTAATTTATTTTGTTTTAGTTGTGTTTTGTTCTGTTCCTGTTTGCAGTGTTGCCAATGCCAACTGCTTTCAATAAAAAGTAGCTGTCATGTCGCCTATGGCTGGGCCTACCATAAATCTCCAAAAATAAAGACATTAATCAGAACGTATATGGGTCATTTCCTATAACGTCTACTTTTGGTAAGGCAAGATGTCTTAAAATTAGTGATCGACCGATTTAGATTTTTTTATAACCGATACTGATTATTTGTACGTTTATGTACCCGATAACCGATATGCAGAACTGATATTTATTTACTGTTATAAAGTAAAGAAATAACTGAGTGAAGTAAGTCCATTCTTCGCTTTGATTTTTCCTCCTTTCAGTCATCTTAACAACAACAAACAACTGTTGAAAATTAACATTTTCATGTAAAATTGAATCTTCAAATTACAACAATAAAAACATTTTATTTATAAAAAGCATAATCAGCAACACTGATATTAACAATAAGCAAAAGAATGTCTAATGTTTTCAAATGGAGAAAATAAAGGACAGAAGTCTATCAACCATCTTTAAACCATCACCAGAAAATACACAGCAATGTGAGGGATAATGTTAACTCTTGAGTGTGGGGAGACTTTTTTTACTGATAGTGAACTGAAAGACCTTACATGTGTTCACACTGTGACAAGAGATTCAAACGGTATATAAACAAAGAATGTCAACTTCATTTTAAACTACAGTTTTAGTAGGTTTATAAGCTGTTTAATAGCCTAAAGAGTGAATAATAATTCACTGAATAATGTTAATTCACTGAATAATATTCTCTGGAATATTGAAATAAGCTATAACAAACAAAACATCGTATTTTATTGCATTTCTTAACTGGTATGTTTTATCAGAATTACTAAAATGTTTTTGTCATTCTAAATTATGAAAACTGCTGACAGCGCGGTTTATCTATTTACACAGAACTATACTCAAACTGCGATCGCTTGCGGAGATAATAAATAATTCATTTCGATAGAGATGTATTTATTTAGATGTTTATTGGAGAAATAATGGTTACATGGTAAATATTAATATAATTTAGTGTGTTACAAACAAGTGAATCTTGTATAAAGTTGCATGCGGTGGTCGTGCTGGAGCTTCGCCTGAGTGAACAGTGCCCACTGCTCCAGGTGTGTGTGTGTGTGTGTGTGTGTGTGCACTTAGATGGGTCAAATACAGAGAACACATTTCACTGCTGGTTATACTGTGTATAATTGTGTATGTGACAAACTAAAAAAGAAAATATATATATATATATATATTTTTTTTTTAAACGATATCCGATTATGGTAAAATGCTTAAATATCGGGAAAAATATCGATATATAATATATAAAAATATATTATATTTAAGATCTCTACTTAAAATGTATTTCTTTTTTTAACATTTAAACTTAGACCACATTATTAGATTACCTTTTGACTTTATGAATATATAAATATATGACAGCTTATAATTTTTTAAGCTTTTTTGTGCAATTATGGACCACATGTATAATTTTTTGTCACTGGTGTTACCTTCTTTAGCAATATTAAAAGTTTTTATGAAATATTATTTCTAAAAAAAAATTCAGCACATGTACTCAAAGTTACAGAAAAATGATGAAAATGCAAGAAATAAGTAGATTGTGTTTGATTTATTTAATGTTTATGTTTAATGTTAATTATTTAAACGGGAAAAAAACAGTACAGTAGCACAGTAACACCAGTGACACAATGAATCGCCAGTGATATACTTAAGACCTGATATACTGATCTTCACTGTTGTTATCCATAAGGAAGGTAACACCGGAGACAATTTTCATGAAACATGCATTTTACTAAATGTCTGCTGCAAGGTCAAACCACTTTTTTTCTTTTTTTTACAATTCCCTAACAATAAATAGGCCATACCAGTGACATCAACTAAAAGCCTCATATGAAATCATGAGATAAATGAGAACAATTCTGATAACTGAAAAGAAACCGTGGTCAAAACATGGGCCTTTTTTCATAGATGTTTAGAAAATAGGAAGTTGAGTGATGTCATCAGTGTGATTTTTTTTATTCCAAAATAAATGACTTTTGTTAAGCGGTAACACCTGTGACGCAACTCAGGGGACCACTATTTTCATTATATATGTTATAATATTTATTTGGCATTTTTTTATGCCCTTTACATCATATATTTGATAGTTATGAATAGACTTTTGTATTTTAAATGGTAGAAAATCCTGTTTTTGGCCTCAAAATAAAGCACTTTCCCGCTGTGCATGGCTGTGAGGACAAGCAGTTTTGTGTTACTTGCAATTCTATGTAATTAATTAATTATAAAAAAAATGCCACTTTGATGGCTGAGGAGGGTGTAATTGTTCAAATAACATATTATTTAATTTTAAAATATAAAAATAATGTAACCTTAATGTGTATTTCAATTGTAATATTTCTGTTAAGTCTAGGGACAGAAAAGTGGACGTTTTTGTAGAATGACCCATGTCTCTTTTTTTTACTCCCGTCACTGTACTGTCACCCTAGGCGGCTGCCTAGTTTGCCTATAGGCACGCACCGGACAAAATCTGCAAAATCTCATTTTGAAAATCCTTGTAAGACAGCCTTTTGTGTATGTAAGTTCCTGTGGCTCAGTGGTTAGAGCATTGCGTTTTCAGCGCAAATGTTGTGGGTTCGATTCCCAGGAAACACACATACTGATAAAAAATGTATAACCTTAATGCACTGTAAGTCGCTTTGGATAAAAGCGTCTGCTAAATGCATAAAATGTAAATGTATGGTTAAGGCTGATTGGCCTTTCACTAGTGAGAAACCTTTCGGTGTGCCCATTTCTCAGAGGTGCAGTAGCTTTAAAACTAGAAAGAAAAAGTAGTTCCCGGTAGTATTCCCTGCACATTATAGGATAATGTGAGTCAGATCACTGCAGTTACTGTAGAGTAACAGAAATAGTCAAACGTCACTGTGAAGCACATAGAGGAGAAATAAACCAGTTTGTTGAAAAACTAAAAGATATGGAAATCAGTGTCATTTCAGTTAAAAATATAATTCAGAATGCAGAAACAGTTAAAGGTGTATGATTTCCTTCTAAGATATTTGAGAGATAAAGGTTTAATGAACAGGATAATATATAGACTATATAATTTGTTTTGGTTATTCCTTCACACTCCATCCCAGTAGGTGGTGGAATCGCTTGTAAAGCTGGTTTGCCAACCGCCATTAAACTCAAAAGAAGAAGAAGTTGACGTCAGAGCAATAACACAGCCTTGAGTCTGGTGAGGTGAGATAATGTTTTATTTATACAATTATAAAAATAAAGCTTGTTAAAGAAACATTTAACAGTTTAATTTCTGTATTGTTTTAATGTGATACAGCCCTATTTGTGCGTCTTTTCTGGTATCTGCTAACTGACATAAACATTTAACGTTAGCCTAGCATCAAGGTTGCCAACCATTTTCAAATTAGCACGCAGTTATCCAGTATTTGAGACATAACTTTGTCCTGTATACGCAGGCTTACGCCGCATGACCCCTCAAATAATACGATTAACTCACTTTGAAATGGAAATAATTTATTTTTGGACTCATCATTGTTTGGTTTTCGAAGGTTTGCTGAAGGCGCTAAGACCCAGCAGAATCCTGGTCGCTCCCGCTTCACAGCGAGGGGTTGGTGAGGTTAATTGATTATTTTGCATTGGTGTAACGTTAGCTGTGTTTTATACTAAATCCACAAACCAATCTCCCAAGTTATTACAACAGGACTGTTGAAGAATTCATTATTTATTTGTATTAAATTGTACATAGATGGGCTAAGCAGTACAGTACAAATGTTGAGTGTCCCTTATTTTCAACGATGCGAGAAACTACTGTTGAATTAACTTTTTGTGTTGTTGTTGTTTGTATGTGTGATTGTTAACAGGGGTTTTCCTGGCTCAAATAATGTGGAAGTGGTAAAATACTGCCCATGTGCACACACGCATGGGTACTAAAACTAACTTGCCACACCTGCCGGTGATGTGATACAATTTACTGTCCCAATTTTTTTTTTTTACCGGCCATGAAAATATTTTTAGCAAAAACAGGCAGTCATTACTACTACAATGACTAAACACAATGTTTTTAATTTATAATTTACTTTACTTACAAGAAAAATATAAAACAAACACACTTATTGACTTTTTTTTTTGTCCCTAAAAAACTTTTTGTCCTTTGCATGTTTTTGGCAAACTGAGTTACGCCTGTTTCACACAATCAGTTTGCAGTGCATATGTGGTGCGTTTTTTCTGCACTCTTGTTAACTGACTAGAGCAGGGCTATTCAATTAGCTTCATTTGAGGGCCGGATTATCAAACTGAACATTTGAAGGGGGGCAAGGGGGTGGGGGCCATCCCAATCTCTTTCTGGGGGAACCTATACAATAAGAAATTAAATTGACATTTAAAATCTATTAAGGGTTAACATTAGTGCTTTCTTTCAATTGATAAAAAAAATCACAATTTGTTTTTATTAATCATGATTAATCGCATATTTATATTGTCATAAGTTCACATTGAACCTCCAAATTAATGTAGAAACAACATAAAGATAGTATATTTAAAAATGTTTTAAATGGCATCTTTTTACTATAGCCTATTATTAATAAAGTATTGATACCAATACTGCTACTGGTGTCTCTATCACATGCATTTTCCCTCAATTTTACTTATTAATTGTAGCCATTCAACATTACACAATTTTAACATTATAGGCTCTGAAATATTAAGTGATTTTAAAACAATATTCAAATAAACTATAAATTATATCTGCATAAACTATACAGATTAATCTTTATAAATGAGTGACTAGAGCAGTCCAGTGATTTCTCTTTTTCGTTTATTCTTTGATTTACATCAATGACAGCTGTCTCTTTAAACCCTGATGCACATGACACGGATCTGTCACATATCTTATTTTCTCCAAACTCTTTACGGTCATTTAAGACTACGCTTATGTGGTAACTCGCCAAAATCGCATTTTGACACAATTGTGCGTGTTTTCATCCGTTGAAGCGCTAAAATGTCTAAATGTCTAGAATGGCTTTGTAATTATTTTATTTGCTTGTGGCAGAAACAGCAAATCCCTTTTAAAACTGGCTGTTGTTCTCACTACATTGCATTGTTATATTTACGAAAAGTTTTACCCACCAACTGGCAACTGACACTGTTACATATACTTGCCAACGTATCATTTGGCGTTTGGCGAGTGTTAATTTTAGGCCTTTATAGTTTTAGGCCTTTAATTTATCGCGTTATAGTTTCACTTTCAAGAGACGCGATGCACAAACTGTTTATATTAGGGAGCAACAGTATTTACCACACATTTCACAAGATCAGATGCTTGTCAGTTGTGCTCAGGATCTGTAAATCATTTGCAGATCTACATTTACATTTATATGTCATGATTTACAGATTGACATGTCATGTAAATCCTTCTGCAATATGTTCTCAGAATTGCAAGTTTATATCTCACAATTCTGAGAAAAATAGTCATAATTGCGAGATATAGCCTAAACTAGTAATTCTGAGAAAACAAGTCAGAATTTTGAGTTTATATCTCGCAGTTCTGACGTTATTTCTCAGAATTACGACTTTATGTCTTGCAATTTCGAGTTTGTCACGCAACTATGAGAAAAGGGTCAGAATTGTGAGATAAAATAACCTTTTTTATTTTTTAATCAATGGCGGAAACGAGCTTCTATACTATTAGGACCTAATGCACGGATTGAATATAATGTTACACATCAGTCTTTCCCCCAACCATTAACTAAACGTTCATGTAAGATAACATTATGCATGTGTGAATCTTGCCAAGCCATATTTTGCATTAATATACTTTATAGGGAGATCGTGCACTCTCAGAAAAGGCACATCTTATGTGCGATCCTTTTGTTTTCATCAGCATGGGTTTAAAAATCACATTTCACTGGTTTGGACACGTCATGGAGAATTTGATATAAATATTAACACAGCTGCAATGCTGTGCTTTGCAACAATAGACGTACTCGTAGTGAGCAGCAGCAGTCATCCAGAAGTGAGCAGAGAAAACGGTTCTCCTCTCAGAAAACGTATAAATAAAGTTAATTTTAGATGTTTAATTACTATTTGGAGCATTGTATCGCTAGAAGTTTAAGTAACTATATTTAGTGAAAACCTCAAATTCGACCAAATCTGAAATCACCCTCGGTGATTTGATTCTGGAGCCGGGCCTGCCCCTCACTGCAGGCGCGCATCTTTTATTGGCAAATTGAGAGATTGCCGATCCAATTATTTGACGCAATTATCAGCAGATAGCGATCAGTAGCTGATCTAGCTGAAGTTAACTGAAGTTGTCTGAAACATGATAATGCTTTAGATTTATAAACATAAGTGTTTACCACTTCTTGCTCTGTTGTACTTTGACAGATGCGTGTGCTGCTTAATGCCTCTGACAAGTGTTTTCTTCAGCATATAACATTTTGTGGTTTACTTATGTCAAAAGGTAGAAAGACTAGAAAGATATAATACTCAGAATATGTAAATTCATAAAAAAATTAAAAATACCTTTATATTTTGATAAATGGATAAACTTAAACAACATGGTTTGTTTGTGAATTAATGAAAGCATCAATTTGATAACTGATTTATTTTTATTTTGGCAGATCTGCAGACCTCCAACCACAAAGGAATTTCTTCCTACAGTTCAGCTCCTTAATAGTTTACAAAAGAGTTTATGAAAGAAAGTTGAAAACATGACTGATCCAGAACCCTGCGGAATAAAGCAGGAAGATACTGAAGAACAAAGAGGTTGGTGTATATTCTTCATTCTTCACTAAAGGCCCGTTTACACTAGTGCGTTTTCGTTTTAAAACGGTGTTTCAGAAATGATCTCCGTCTACACTACACAACCGAAACCGCATTTCACGTGACTTTTCATGCTGGGACAACCATAGATATGTATAGGTAGAATCCTATTATTTAGATGGGGATGCGTCTAAATACATATCTATGGTTACAACAATGAGCACGATGTTATTGTTTACACGGTCATCAAGGATATGCAGAGAGAATGTGGGCAGCCACGCCATCATTTTCAAAAGTCTCTGTTTTGGTCCGTTTACACTGAAACGCAACCCCAGAGTTTTCAAACTAAAGGAGAGTCTGCAGCGTTTTTGAGTCTCCTTGTTCGACCTTGAAAATGGCGGAGTAGTGTAAACGATAGGCGCAACCAGGGCTCAAATTGAAGGGGCATGCGGGGGGGGTGGTATTCCCCTTGTTCGAAAAAATGGATTATACATTTTGTGTGTTATGTAAAACTTATCATGCACACGAAATGTTAAAATGATCTACTTATGATCATTTACGAACTTAATAACGGCGATTGGCCAATCAGAACTTGGTACTGTAACAAGCTGCTTACAAGAGGAAGCAATTTCATCATTTTTCGTGCAAAATGGTTCAAGCGCAACTTTTGAAGTTGAAGACAACAGAAGGTATGATTTTTCCTTGATTAGAATTTAAAGACATTCTCCTGACATAATGTATGTGTGACTGTGAGGGACTGAGAGATGATAGGAGAGCTAACATTGTCCAACTTTGAAAAAAAGAAAAAAAAAAACGCATCTTGAGAGTCCAAAAAGCATTCACTGCGCGATGAAGCTCGTTAGAATTAGGGCTGTAGCTATCGAATATTTTAGTAATCGAGTATTCTACCAAAAATTTAATCGATTAATTGGATAAGAACTACTTTTTCTTTTTAAAGAGCAATCCTAAATATACAAGAGAAAATTAGATGGGTCTCTTAAAATGACCACTTAATTTGTTTCATTTTTAGAAAAATTTAAAATGATATTGCTGAAATTGCATATTAATAACTGAAAACTAAACACATTTAGTGCATTTAATTGCCATATTGCATTCAAAATACAAATATATTAAAATCTATTTCAAATTATTTTAAAAAAGGTAAACATAGTACAACCTAAAACTGAGACATAAATCAAAATAATAGTAATGAAAAATGACAATAAAACCTAAACATTGTGCAACTTAATTTCCAACTTTGATCCTAACTAAAGCTCAAGCAGAGTTGGTTGAACCTCCTTATTGAAATGGGCCCCTGGTGTGTTTCGTCTATTTCCCTAGTTTCTCCCAGTGTATATAAAGTGTAGTCTGCCCCATGTTTCCCTGTCGGGTCTCTAACATCATGTGCTAGGTGTGTGTCCTGCCTACCCTTTGTTACCCCATGTTGGATTATTAAATAGCCGCGTTCTGTGCTCCTTGTTCATCGCTCCAACACAGTATATTGTGACACAAATGTACCCAATTCAAATGAATGCATCAAAATGTTTATACTTACTACTGGTTTTCCAAGTTTCAGATGTCTTTTTCCTTTCGCATTTAAAAAAAAAAAAATTATCTGAAAACCTTTTTTTTACTAAACATTTTTACTTTAATTTTAGACTTTATAGAAGAGAGCAAGGAGATTGAAGAACTGATTAAAGAGGGGGAGAACCATCATGTCAAAACTGAAGAAACATCCTGGAGTTCCTCATTGACAAGAGTAGACGAAATATGGCCTCAGTGTGAAAAGAGTCTCTCATGCAAGCAAAATCTTGATATTCACATAAAAAGTCATCTTGAAGGGAAGCTGTACTCTTGTGATCAGTGTGAAAAGACTTTTACAGTAAAAAAATACCTTACAAGACACATGAAAATCCACACTGGAGACAAGCCATACACATGTGATCAGTGTGGGAAGAGTTTCACACAAAAAGAATACCTTGATGCACACCTAAAAACCCACACTGGAGAGAAGCCGTACACATGTGTTCAGTGTGGGAAGAGTTTTAGACAGAAACGAGCCCTTAATCTACACATGAGGATCCACACTGGAGAGAAACCATACACATGTGATCAGTGTGGGAAGAGTTGCACTCAAAAAGGAGCGCTTAATGTACACATGAGGATCCACACTGGAGAGAAGCTGTACACACGTGATCAGTGTGGGAAGAGTTTCAGAAAATGTGATGGTTTTAAAAAACATCTGCTTACTCATTCTACAGAGGGACTAGAAAGCTCTCACCAAAACAGTACAACATTTTTTAGACCACATTTCCTGAAGGACCGCCTGAAAGTTCATTCGAAGGACAAGACTTACGTATGTTATTTATGTGGTCAGAGTTTTAGTCGGATGGTTGCACTAAAGATACACCAGAAAAGACACAGCGGTGTGAAGGACCACGCTTGCTCTGAGTGTTGGAAGACTTTTTGTACATATGATGCGATGAAAGTGCACCAGACAGTTCACACTACAGAAACACCTTACAAGTGTTCACACTGTGACAAGAGATTCAAACGGTCAGAATATCTGAGAATACATGAGAGGATCCACACTGGAGAGAAGCCGTATACATGTGATCAATGTGGGAAGAGCTTCAGACTAACAGAAATGCTTAATCGACACATGGATATCCACACTGGAGAGAAGCTACACACATGTGATCAGTGTGGGAAGAATTTCAGACAAAAAGGAAACCTTAACAAACACATGCGTTTCCACACTGGAGAGAAGCTACACACATGTGATCAGTGTGGGAAAACGTTTGTGCATAAAGGAAACCTTAAAGACCACATGAATATCCACACTGGAGAGAAGCCATACACATGTGATCAGTGTGGGAGGAGTTTCACACATAAAGGATACCTTGATGCACACCTAAAAACCCACACTGGAGAGAAGCCATACACATGTGATCAGTGTGGGAAGAGTTTCACACAAAAAGGAACCCTTAATGTACACATGAGGATCCACACTGGAGAGAAGCCGTACAAATGTGATCAGTGTGGGAAGAGTTTCAGACTTAAGCAAAATCGTAACGAACACATGATGATCCACACTGGAGAGAAGCCGTACACATGTGATCAGTGTGGAAAGAGTTTCAGAAAATGTAATATTTTTAAAAAACATCTGCT